>JAQHUG010000118.1:521490-564446 GCA_028555095.1 Dicrostonyx torquatus | reverse complement strand
CCACCTGCAGAGGACAGGAGTGCAGGGACCACCTGCAGAGGCCAAAGGGGGATGCTGAGTGTCCTGTTCTCAGTCTCTGTATTATTCCCTGAGACAGTACATCTCACTGTACCCAAAACTCACCCTTTTGGTTAGGCTGGCCAGTCAGCAAGCTCTTATGATCTGTTTCCTGCCCCTGCACTACTATGTGGTGTAGGAGGTCCTTCTGTTTGCATGTTGCTTTCATTGGATAATAAAGAAACTGCCTTGGTGTAGTTGATAGGGTGGAACTTAGGTAGGCAGAGAAGACAGAACTGAATTCTGGGAGAAAGAAAGCAGAGTCAGAGAACTGCCATGGAGCTGCCAGAATCAGACATGCTGAAGCTGTATCTTTCCTGGTAAGCCACAACCTCGTGGTGATATACAGATTAATAGATATAGATTAAATCAAGATGTGAGAGTTAGCCAATAAGAGGGTAGAGATAATGGACCAGCCAGTGATTTAATTAATACAATTCTGTGTGGTTATTTTGGGTGTAAACTAGCTGGCCAGCCAGGACAAACAAAGGGCCACCCTCCTCGTGCAACAAGTATGTGTCACTGTGCTGGGGTAGTCTTTTTTTTTTTTAAATAAAACAAACAAACAAGTGTTCTAGGGCTTTAAACTCAGGTCTTCATGCTTACACAGAAAATGCTCTAAACTCATTAAGCCCCTCTTCCAGCTTCAAGGGACTTTAATCTAGAATTTAGTGTCAGGTCCATAGAAACATCAGTAAGGGACAGCCAGAAACTGAGGACCCCAAAGAGGAAGACAGACAATGACAGATTCTTCAGTAAGGATGGTCACAGACTTTCTTTGAGATGTGGAAAACTGTTGTTGCAAATCATTTGTGTGTTTCACCTTTAGCAACAACAGAATCATCCGTGAATGCCTTCCAGTCTTCTTTGTCTGTCCCTCCAGTCCTCACGCTCTTTGCACCCTTACATCCTTACCATTTGGAAGCTCCGGGTAGAGTGGAATTCACACTGCATCATGTCAAAGAAGATGGGGATGGTGGCTTTCCGAAGTTCCGTCTCAGGAATCAATGTCATTTCCAGTATCGGGCCAACCATTTCTGGGATAAATTTTATCTTGTGTTGACCTTTCAATAGAGAAATGCGACATCTATTATTTTAAAAAGAAGGG
The DNA here is from genome assembly GCA_028555095.1 of Dicrostonyx torquatus. Classification (NCBI taxonomy): domain Eukaryota; kingdom Metazoa; phylum Chordata; class Mammalia; order Rodentia; family Cricetidae; genus Dicrostonyx; species Dicrostonyx torquatus. The sequence goes on along the minus strand of JAQHUG010000118.1, from coordinate 563,281 downwards.
GTGGATTTCCAGAAGGGGGCTTAAGAACACAGCAACACAGACCCATGAGCCTCCATGGTTTTGAACCCAATCTCGCTTGTAAGGAGTTGAGTACTTCAAGTCACGTGTGGACTGAAGGCTGAGGAGATGGCTCAATAGATAACAGCAATTGCCACATAAGCATGCAGCCTGGAGTTCAGAACCCCAGTACCCACATAAAAGCTGGAGAGGCATGGCAGCATTTGGGGATCCAGCACATGAGAGGCAGAGACCGGATCCCTGGGGCAGGATGGTGAGCTGGACTGGCTGACATAGCAAGTTCTGAGTTCAGTGAGAGACTCTGTCTCAGTCAATAAAGCAGAGGGCATGGAGATGGTTTTCACACACATGGAGCACATGAGGACACCACGCTCATATACAGAAAAAAAGTAGATGGAATCCCTAGCGCTACATGGGGAGCTAATTAAAGACACATACACTTTGTGTATTACAGAAGGGCAGGGATGGCCCAGTCTCCTCATCTGTAGAGAGGAGTTGCGAAGGTTGAATTGTGAGGAAAGTATGAGCAAGCAATGACACACTATCCTCTAAGTGTGTCAGGTCAAGGTATTTGTCACCAAGTCTCATGACCCAAGTATGATCCCAGAACCCACATAAAGATAGGAGAGAATGGGCCCTCCAGTGTTATCCTCGCATCTCCAATCATATGTCATGGCATGTATCTCCCCCCACCATATCAGGTATGCACGTACAATAACAATAAAAAATAATATCAAAAAACTTGTCACCTGTAAGCATGTCTTGTTCAGTGTGTTTAGTGATATTTAGAGGTACTATTGTATTCTTTTAGAGGAGTTGTTTAGATGTTTGTTTTGAGACAAAATCTCCCTATGTATTGATCAGAGAGGCTGGTTTCGCAAGAAGTCAATTGCAGCACACAAGTCAAGGGTATGGTCACCATCTGGTACTCAGTCAGACAGAGCAGGGGACTGGGGCTGGGAGAGCATGGGAGCTCACAAAGGGAGCTGAGCCAGGGAGTCCCAGGTCCCTTCTGTCTCCTAGGTGGGGTGCAGAGGTGTGGTCCAATCAGTACCTGGGGAACTACACAATGACTTAGGAAGCGCTCTGAATGGCTGCAATCAAAGCACACATGCGGGGGCATGGGACTGCAGAAACAGTAGGGTCTACCACCTCCGGCAGCTGCTGGGTAGGGAAGCATTTATGCTGTTCTTTGTTGAACAGGTTTGTTGGGCTAAAGAGATAAAAAGCCTGCCTTGCAAGCCTGAAGACCTGAGTTCCATCCTCAGAATTTAAAATAACAGAAAACAAAGCTGTGGTGGGTGGCATACACTTGTATTCCCTGCGCTGGGGATGTGGACAGAGATGGATTTCTAGGGATGGTTGGCAAGCCAAAGCTGCTTAGTGAGCCCCAGGCCCCTCTGTCTGTGCTGTTACTGAACCAGGATGATTGTGGAATGGCACAAATGGCCTAGATGCATGGAGCTTGATGAGAGCCAGGGAAGGCAGTGGGAGAAAGCAGTGGCAATCCCTGGTTCACAGCTCCTGCTAATGAGGAGTGAGGTGACCAGATTTCTGCACAGAGGCAGGCTGGCTGTGATGGCTAATCACCGTGGTCAGCCACCAACATCTGGCATCAATTCAAGCAGCTGGGCACACCTGTGAGGGATTTTTCTTGACTATATGATTGGAAGTGGGAAGACCCACCCGAAATCTGGGCCACATAGCGGCAGCCCATAGAAAAGGACATGGAAGAAGAAAACATTTGCCTCTTGCCTGCCTGCCCTCACTCTTGCCGCCAAGCTCATCTATTCTGTTGTGGAGGGATTCCTCTGCTGGTGTTAGAACCTATTTCTTTGAGAAGGAACAGACGGAAGACCAGTAGCTTTCTAGGTCCTCCCTGGGATGCCAGCACAAGGCTGGGGCTGCTGAGACATCCAGTTTCAGGGACTCAACAATTATGAGAGTCTTGAAACAGCCACATGGGACTAACATAAGATCACAACTCATAAGCCACTAACACACACACACAGACACACATGTGTGCATGCACATGTGTGCACACACACGCACATGCGCGCGTGCACACACACGTGCATAGTTGTTCTTTCAGTTCTGTTCCTTTAGACAACACTGACTAATATGTCAGCTTGCTGAGGGGACACGATGAGGCAGGAGCGGTGCTCCTAGGCAGCGGCCTCTCATCTTTCATTACAGAACACTTCCTTTATCTTCAAGCCACTGCACTGTAACTAACATTGTCTCATTCCAGCACAAGAGGGTGCGTGAGAAACGATACGCCTGAGTGAGTTATTTGTGACATTTTCTTATTAACACCAGCCAGCTCATCTGGAGTTAATCTTATTAATACTTTGACACAATCGGGAAATACAATATGGAATTTGCTTTTCTTTATAACTCAACAAATGCAGATTTCTGTCAAGAGAGTCATTAAGCAAATGTGTCTATTATAAATAATCATACATAAGAAAGTAGATGATTCTCATAAGCCAAAAGATGATTTTATGGAATGGACACAGGTACAAAATGTAATCTCTGATAAGGAACCTGAATTTAATTAGAATCCAAATTTCCAACTTTGGCTCAATAGTTAGCATCTTGTCTGAAGCTGCAATGGTGTGATTCTGCCCATTTCTCTCAGTGCTTAACACTTCTGAAAGGCATGCAAGTGCTGCAAAGTGGTCCCCTGAAAGTAGCATTATAGTCGCTTTCTCAGGTGACATTTTCCTTGTATTATGCCTAAAAGATGTCAGAGCCAATGCTTCAGAAAACAGCCGATCGTGACAGCAAGTTGTTCATCAGCTGTAATTTCGGTGTCATAAAGTTCTAGCTGTCACTCTCAGCTTTTATCGTCCCTGGCTGGGAAGATCAGACAAGGCAGATCAAGTGGTTGCAGGGACAGCCATTGGAAAACTAAGCTACAAAAAAATAGGGGCTTCATCCCTGTGGATCATCACCCTTCCTTTTAGTACAGAAAACACACCGCGCTGGCATAGCCTGAGACCTCTGAGGAGTGGCACCCTGGGGACAGAGCTGTCACAAGTCCACAATCCCGGAGTTAGTAAGGTGGGTAGGGCTTTCTGATGCTCATTATTTATCTGTTTAATTATTTTGGGGTTTCCCCTGATACACATCAAGCTAAAGTCTCTAATGATGGACCTGAATGCGGACCAATGAGAGTCAAGGGGTTTCATGCAGTTTTCCCCCCTTTGGAGAGAAAGGAAGAACAGGATGACTGTGATGGCTTTAGTGAGCAGTGTCCCCATAGCTCAGGCATGTGAACACTTGGTCTCTAGTCAATGGCTCTGTTTGGAAAGATTATGGAACCTGTAGGAGGTGCAGCCTTGCTGGAGGAAGTATGCCACTGGGGAGAGGCTCTGAGAGTTTGGAGGCTTGCTTCACTTCCAGTTTCCTTTCTCAGCTTCCTGCGTGTAGATGGAAATATGATCTCTCAGCTTCCCGTTCCAGTAGCCTTCTGCCATGCCGTCTCTACCATGATGGACTGTCTCTCTGGAACCTTAGGTGCCATAGACTTTTTCTTCCATTAAGCTGCTTTTTTGGTCATTGTGTTTTATGGCAACAACAGAAAAGTAGCAGAGGTTCTAATAACCACGGTGCAAGGAGACAGTCTATCTTCGGCCTCCTAGCTGTATTCTCTGCCTATTTCAGACCTGCCTGGGATTTCTATTCTCGTGACAGGATGCAGTACTAACACCTGGCTTTCATGGAAGCCAGACATTTCCCAGTCAGTATCTTCCCCATTGTCTGGATGTTCGCCTTGGCACATCTGATGTTCAGGAATTCGGCCACTGGACAGGGTCTTATTGTGGGAAAATTATGCACACAAAAAGACCACAGAGCAGAACCTCTGCTAGGGACTATCATACAGTATCTGGGTTTAATGAAAAGCAGCCAGCTTTCACATTCCCAAAAATACCAGAGAAGGGGATGCTTGCATTAAAAAAAAAAACCAACCAACCAAATAAACAAAAAACCAAAAACCCTCAAGCCAAAAAAGGCCAAAGCAAGGCCTGTCTGTGAGTACTTTTGCTCCGCCAGCTTGGGTTAGGGAGCACATGCTGGCTCCTGAGAGCTGGCTTAATAAACAAAAGTAGCTGGTGGAACAAAGGTGCGAGGGAGATAAGGTGAGAACCTCCATGTAGTTCTCATAAATAATAGGAGAATTAGGTAAATAAATAAATACATGTTTTCCAACATTTCTTTTGCAAGAATATGGTTTTGACTTTTTCTTTGTTCTGTTGCCCTGTCCCACCCTGCAGGGCTGCTGGTGTGTGTGAGACACCCCTCTCCAAAGACCACACACAGCCCTGGAAGTGGGGAGGGAAGGCATCCAGTGCACTGGTGGAGTGACAGGTGACTAATTCTAAGGTGAGGAACACATCTGATCCGACTTCTATTTTTATTTTCTTGGCAGAACTGGCTGCATGTGCCTGCCAACAAATTCCCAAACCTGAGCCCATTGGAAAAAGAAAAGAAAACAGGAAGCTATGTGGAAAATAGGTTGTGCACATCCTGGGAAATCATGATGGGGCTGTTAGGAGTTGGAGAGCGGCAGCCTGCACAGCACTATTGACAGGCAGGCAGGTCTGAACCCTGGAGAACCACAGCAGGAAGGGTCCTTGCTGGTCACGGTGACCCCACAGATTCCAGGAGGAGCAAAGGGCTTATTATTTGCCAAGAGAAAAACAAAACTAAACACAATCTCACAAAATTCTCAGTTATTTGTGTAGCAATTGTCCTTTCTTGTAGATGACAAATCCTTGCTCTTTAATTGGTCAAGGTCACGACTTCCTTTTGATCTCCTGCTTGTTCTTATGCCCAAGTTGATGTTTGCTGTTGATGAGCAAGCTTTGGAGCCCTCAGGCGATAGCTGTGTGTTCACATTAGGGAGTAATAATAAGGGGGAGGGGGCTCCTCCTCAGTTATCTTCATTCTTGGCACGGTGAATCAAAAGTCTCTGTCGCTGGGCTCATCTTATGAGAACATAATGGCAGATGTTGTCAAGAGAGTGCACCACTCTGGGACAGAAGAGAAAAGTCTAAGACTGCAGGCTCCCAAGGAGGCTCTGGGAGAACCTCACTCTTCCCAAAGCCCATCTTTCCTTCCTTCGCGGCTGTCATGGCAAACGGCATGGAAAGAAATGGGGTGGGTTCAAAGTTGACCCCTGGAGCTTCAGAGGCACCACTGAGAGTACTTAAAAGGGAACATGTGTTTGGCTGCTGGAGGAGGAAGAGATATCTTCAGCAATACAGCGATGGGCAAGGTGCACCTGCTGCTGGAAATAATCCTCTCCCGTGCTTCTGTAAAAGCCTTAATGAAATTTACTGAGTAACTCCAAACAGATAAAAAAGGGCATAAAAGTGTGTGTGTGTCAGGGGGGTATTAGTGGAAGTGAGAGAGAGAGAGAAAGAGTGGGTAGTGGGAGTGAATATTTTCAAAAAAGCCTGTACATGTATAAAACAATACACTCAGTGTTATATAATTGAGATATTAGAACAAAACTTTAAAAATAAGAGCACAAAGATCAGGATCAGCATTAAAAATATAAGATAGGAAAACATACTGCTAAAAGCAAAACAAAACAAAAACACAACTCTCAAAAAAAAATTAAGACATACAAATCAGAAAGGCAAGAAGACCCACAGGTTGGCCAGAGATTATCTGGCCAACTAGAGCCAGAGCTCAGTACTGAAGTTCCCTCAGTTCCCACCAGTGACCCTGTCGCTGCAGGACCAGCAGGATGCTGGGGGGTGCCTGGGACAGCGGCCACTGCTTGTCAAGGAAGAATGGGTCATCTCTCATTGAACGCTGATCCCTCAGACTTCTACTTCGGTGACCTCAGGATCTCTTTTCTTTTCTCTTCTTTTGCTGTAATGAAGACTGAGTCCAGGTCCTTGTGCATGTAAGCCTATGTCCAGAGGAACCAAAGGGACAGACCCACAGTGCAGCCCGGCAAGTGGAACAGAGCTCATGTCATCTCCTTTTGGATGCTGGGCCTAGAGGGGATCTGAACTCCCTGTCACTGAGCGGAGAACTACAGTGTAAGCCACCCAGTGGCATGTCTCTTTGCCTCTCATCATTTTCCTCCTCACAGACTAACACAATATGCTCTGCCTGACATGAGTCTGGCCATCAGGCTTTCCAGATCAAGTGACATTTACCTCTTAGCAGTTCTGAGAAGAAACAGAGAAAAACTGGTTAATACGACTTATGGCTGGCCCCTTCTCTGTTTCAAAAGCCCCAGTATGTCACTACTGATCCCACCCTAGGTACAAGTCACAGGATTATTTGGCTTCTGGATTGGAAGTCTTCTGACAAATTTTGCCCAGCCATCATAATGTATAAACTAGACTGCTGACTGAGAGGTGCACAGAAGGATCTAATCACATGACAGAGGTCACAGAAGCAGGACAGGGTAGGTTAGTGGAGAAAAAAACAACTCAGCATGACTTAGCAAACTACCTACTCCATCCCCGGGTTCATAGGCCACCTCAGACTTGGCAGAAAGTCAGGAAGGGCAGGATCATGCAGGGTCCATGTTGCAAAGATCAGCAGGCTGGAATGCCCAAGAGTCAGGACTTAGGTCCTCCCTACACAGGTTGCTCTGGTCAGGTTAAAGCCTTACAGAGACTGTCCCTGAAGGGTCCTCAGCCTGCTCCAATTCTGATACCCAATATACACGGGGTGGTGCAGGTTCTGCAAGCAGAGGTGCATACAGCAGACACAGCTGCCCTGACAGCTCTATGCCCAGGAGCTGGGCTGGTACCTCAAGTCAAACATTTATGCTATCAACATTGCCTATATATAACATACAGAGTAATATCACCTATACGATGATATCACCTATAGAGTTTCTCACAGTCTCATTTTCCCAGGCATTTCACATCTCTATTTCAGGTAAAGATCCACTCGAGAAACCAAAATCAAAACCAGAATATCTAGCTGGCGTGGTGGCACACATCTGCAAAGCCAACACTTAGGAAGCTGAGGTGGTCTAGACTGGGTACACAGTAAGACTCTCGCCTGAAAATTCAACAATATCAAGAAAAAAAGGAGGAAAGAGCTCTATTTTTTCATCTAAACAGAAAGACAAAGAGCATTGGGAAATTATGACTTTCCCTGCAGATGACCCAGGATTTTCCTTCCCACATCTGACACCAAGAGCTCGGAAGGGTGAGGCGTCAAAAGGGACAATGAGAATCTTGTTCAGGTTGCCAAGAGGTCACTTTGACCCTGCTGATCATAGTAATAGCTGTGGCCCTACAAAGTCTACTTCTGTCTGTCTCAGGATATTCAGGTGTGTGATGGAATTCAGTCCCATACTTCCATCAAAAACCATGCTTCGCTTAGCCTTCCTAGCCATACTTGCCAGGTACCATGCCAATCCCTGATGATCTCCAGGTATCTGAGTAACCCCTTCATGGTTTGGGACACTTTAATACAAGCTCTGAGAGCAGAAGGCAGATGGCTATAAGGACTTAGTATCATGACCAGGCTCCCAGTAGGAACATTGACGACAGAAGTCAAGTTCTTGTTAGTCACTATTTTTGTTAAGAAACTTATCTATGAGAAAATCATGTCTGATTGGTTTTAAAAAATAATTTTATCACATTTATATATCTTTAATATTTTGTTTTTATGTATAGGTGCGTACCACATGCATATAGTGCCTGGGGTGGAAGGAAGAGGGTGTTAGATCCCTGGGATTGGAGCTAAAGGTAGTTGTGAGCCATCATGTAGGTGCTGGGAATCAAAGCCAGGTCCTCTGAAAGATTAGTCAATGTTCTTAACCACTGAGCCATCTCTCCAGCCCCCATTTATTTGTTTGGTTGTGTATGTGTGCCCGTGCATGAGTGCGTGCATGTGTGTGTGCACATTTGGATGCAAGTGCATCATAGTATAGGCAGAGGAAAACTTGCAGGGGTTGGTTCTCTCTTTCAATCACATGAGTCTTAGGATCAAATTCAGGTCATCGGGCTTTCTGGGAAGCTCTGTTAGCTGCAGAGTTCCCTTGCTGGCCCTCAGTTAAGATTTTAATAGAGAGTTCCTTGTTGTGACTGATAAGATGTGCTGTGTTAAGGAATTAATTCCTGGAAAAAGTTATATTCATTTTATATTATCACTAAACAGATCTTTCGCTGCTTTGATCACATCAGCACACCATGTTACCACCACCTGGTGGCAGGGTAAGCAAACGCGGAGTTTGAGTATATGAAAAAACCTCTTAGAAGGTAGATTCCGCACAACTGAACACAGTGAGTGATGGCAAATGTCCCGTGGTCTGGCGAATGATTCAGAGTAAATACAGACCTAAGCAGAGAGTACTTAGGGGCATCAGCACTCCAAGCTACGTGTCTACCTGATACCAGCGTAAGCTTTCTTGATTTCTTTATTTGGCCCAGGGAGACATTTTTCTCCCTTTTAATCTGCTTTCCTTATTGAAAATGGATCTGAGCAAGGAACAGTGATTACTAGCCCAGGAAGAGAAGGAATTGAGGACTTTGAGATATCCCAAAGGGGTTGGGGAGATGGCTGAGTTGGTAAAGTACCTGCCGTGCAATCATGAGGAGGACCTGAGCTCAAGCCCAGAACTGTACAAAACAAATCTGGGCAAGGTGGCTCATGCTTGTAACCCCAGTGCTGGGGAAGGGGAGACAAGTGGATCGCTGGGGCCTGAGAAGCAAGCACCTAGCCAACTTGGCAAGTGACAAGTCAACGAGAGATCCTGCTAGAAAATCCGGTGGACAGTCCTAAGAAGCAAAGGCTGAACTGTCGCTTCCACATGCACACATGTATGCACACACACATTGCGTCAACACTAAGAAACGGGGCCAATATCACAATGTAGAGGGAACTCAAGGTGCTCACTCCACCCCCAAGATGACATCCAGCTACTCACCCAGGTTGTACCACATGTCTCTGATCTCGAAGCCAATCTGTCTCCTCATGTCTCCATACCTAGACACCAGGGAAAGAAAGATGCCATGTCAGTCTCCACGCTTGCAGAGTTCCAACGACATCTGCCAGCAGCAGGATTTCAAGGAGAGCTCCAGGTGGGAACCAGGCTCATCCCAGACGGCAGTGCATTGCTGAGAGTGCACAGAGAAGCTGTGACGAACACCCAAAGCACCTTGTGTTCTTCAGTCACATGGCTCCTGGGCCTAAGGGAGTTTGTTTTCCATGCATGCTGTTAGCACAACCAGGTGTCCCAGAGCATCCTATCCACAGAAGCAGCAGCCTCCCCACAGGAAAACGAAACCCTAGAGTTAGGGAAGGCTGCTTCCAAATTTTCCTCATTCTTCTCTATCATTTTAAATGTAAGCAAGAGCTTAACACCCAAATATGTCAACAAACATTCCACCAGTTTTTGTTTATCTGGGAAAATAAATGCTAATTTTCCTCCCGGTGGGCGAAGAGAGGAGGTGTGTGTTTCATGAGTAAACAGAATTTGATGCTTCAGAAGATAAACCTTTATTAGTTTGTGAGCAATTCAACTTTTTCTTTTAGTGCCTAAGGAAAAAGCTGATTATATTAAAAATAATAATTTGCGAAATTATCATACAGCATTGCAGCAGAACAGCTGGATCGTTGAGCTTGCTCTGCTTGTCCTTGTGGCAGCTGAGGCGCCAAGGAAAGCTGATCCCAGACGATGGTGTCCTGCCTCTTCAGGCAAACATCCTGGCTCCCAGCTGGTGCCCTAAACACCTGTCTGTCACTCACAACAGGAGGGGTTACAGAGGCATGTTCATCTCAGCAGTGTAGAAAAATTATAATCCATACTACATACATGAGTCCTCGATGAGGGATCTGGCATATCCATATATAGGCATATGTATGTTTATGTAATACAGTGTTCCTTTTCATACACACACACATATGCAAGAATATACACTCTTTTCCATATTATATAAATATATAAAGAAAATAGAAAGTGGGCTATGAGAGGTGATGAAATCTAAAGAGAGGGAAAAATAAGAGAGGGTAATGGTATGAGTTGAAAAAAATAGGAGGACTGAATGGGGGTAGGAAGGAAATCAAAGGGTCTTGGGAAAGGGTAGAGTGAGGGTGTATAAGAACAAATTAATGATCTATACGTATGTATATGTGTATATGTATATATGAATACATGTAGGTATGCGTGTGTGTATACCATTACCTTGTTTGCTAGCTAGTTTGCTGTACGATGTATGTCCTTTCCTGGATCCCAGCTGAGACATCCAGACCACAGCCCAACAAGCCAGCAAAAACAGACAGATATTCTCAGTAAATCAGGGACTTTCTCAGCCAGCACTGAATTTGCTGTCAGTGACAGACCTGATCCAGCCAGTGAAGACACACTACCAACAAACCCTGCAAGTCTGGGATCATGGGTGACAGTGACATATCCTTCCACTCTTGACTCTCCTTTCAAATTGCTCAAGGGTTCTGGGAGCTGAACACATTAAGTTGCCCATCATTTTGAGGTTTCTCAGCAGCCACTGCCTCCTGGGTCCAGGCAAGATGCAGTTGGCATCGTGGCAACCCGGCAATGTGGCATCTTCTGCCATTTATTAGGGGTGAGGAATCACATTCAGACCCAGCTGTGAGTTTTCTTCTGAGGTTAATGGACTAGTCCCTTCTAGCTACAAGGCCTCAGACAAGACTGGGACACACAGCATTGTGGCAGGTCGCTGTAGAAAACAAATGTCCTCTAGGCTCCTATGGTCATCCTACGGTCATGTGTTCATTCCCTCAACCCACTAATGATGCCAGTGGTACCAAAAGTGGTATCATTAGCTCCAGCATTGAACATCTTTCAGCTAGGCTATGGGGAGGATATCTTTCTCAAAACACAAGGCCACGTAGGCTTCGTGGGTGTCTCTGTTTCTCTGCCCTCGACTCTTTAACTTGGGTCCTCTACTGATTACACCTCTAACAGTCTAAAGGACGCCCTGGGATTTATTTTGTCAGCCACAGGTTTAACATTTGTGACTCCGAGTGGTGACCTGCCTTTCTTCAGCTGCTGTGAGAATTAAGAGTTCTGTGCCTGTCTGTCAGCACGATGCTTCTCCCTTGCTGATGGGCGGTGAAGGCCGTGGGTTTCCCCTCTCACTTCTGTTTTCTGGACCCAGGTGATGATTGGGCATGGCAGTATTTGAGAACCAGGGGATTGGCAATGATCAGAGCAGGCGATTCTCATGAGAGCCAGGCCTACAGCACAAGGAGCTCAAAATACCGTTTAACAGTCGAATAAGACAAGATGCCTGGAAACCAAGACAAAAAGGAGGGAGTCGCAGGGTGGAGGGCAGGACTGGAGTTCCCTGGCAGTAGGTTTGATCCTTCCTTTCCATTTAATAAGAAGGCAGATCTGATGAGTCTATACAAGCTTCCTAGTAATTCCCAAGCAGGGCAGCAGCTGTCACCAGACCTCAAGAGGGCTTGCGGGAAACACTTCTACCTTCTCTTCGAAGAGAAAAATGATGATAATTGAGAGTGTCTAGTTGAAGCTCATTTCCTGGAGGCAGACCTCAGAGCTGAGGGCAACCATGGAGATGACAGTTAAGTAACTCTCTCACAGTGCGGAGTCAAGGAACTGGCCCAAGCCTGGAGGGGAAATGGTGGATGACTTGGCTTGGGTTACAGGGCATAGACAGAAGGGAGTCCAGGTCCTCAGATCATAAGCCCACATTGTTTCCTGCATGGCACACACTCCTCTTCTTCCAAAGTGTTCCATCTCTTATCATTCTTACAGTGCCAGGTCACTCTTCCAATGAGGAGTGCAGGACTCATGGTGCTGAGCAGATGAACCTTAGCTCCACCAAGTCAGAAGGACAAAGGGCTGAGTGACCTCATTCCTGTGTGTCCACTTACCAAGGGAGCACAGGAAAGCTGGCCTGAGAAAGTGTGTTTCCCTAGTCCAGGAAGCCCTAAGAACCTACATCCAGGCTTAATGCCAGCACTTGGACTCCTGCATCTTTAAGCCAAGAAGAGAAAATTGCATCCACCGCATTCAGATCTCATAAGGGATAAGGCCAACCAGAACCCAAATCAAAGCACAGCTGGGCAAACCACCTGGGCCCTCTGAGCCTCACTTTCTGTTACACATAGGCAAACAACTCTTGATGCTTGCCTTGGTGCTCTTCTGAATGCTAAGAGTAGTGTGGAACTCACTTTGTTTCAGCTGACACTTTAGTGACGAGATGCCAAAATTGAACAGGCTTGTCTTAACCACAGCATCTTGCTCATGATTACAAGGGGCATTATACTGATTCATTTAGCCATCCCTTACTGAGAACTCCAACAAGACCCACAGGCCTCAGGAGGCCTATATCATGGCACGAGAGACAGCCTTCAGTCCAAGAATCACACAGGTTGTCTGCATATCTTACACACATGATTCCTACCAGTGTGACCTTACTTGGAAATAGGATCTGTACAATGTAACCTAGTTGTGACAAAGCCACAGTGGAGTAGGCTGGGCCCTAAAGGCAAGAAGTGCTGCTCCTATGAGGAGGGCACGCTCGGAGTCACAGATACACAGGGAAACATGAAAAGAACATAATCTGGAGATGTGCAGAGAGTGGACTTATAACACAGGCCAGGGAATGCTGAGGCCTGGGGACAGCTGGCTGAAGTTAATAGAACCCTCCACCATCACCATCTTGATTTCAGACTTCTGTCCTCATAACTGCCGGACAACAGATTGTGACTCCCTGTGCCCTCTGTAATGGCAGGTGAACCTCGGGAACATACACAATGATCCATCCACTTAGTCCTTGGCCCAGTAGATAATGAGAATCTGGAATCTGAAAAATGCTCTCCCCTAAGGAGAGACTAAAACAAGAACAATACTAGTGAGATCGGAGGGGCTCTGACAGGTGACATGTGGGTGCAGACATCTAAAGCAGACAAGGAGCCAGGCTGGAGCAGGACAGAAGCAAGCCTAGGATGGAGTTCTAGGGGAGAAGGAGATGAAATTCTTGAAGATGGAGTGCTGTGATTTGGACACTCTTGTCCCCGAAGGTCCATGTGCTGCAAGTATGGTCTCCAAGGTAATAGGACAGAGAGATGGCAGACATTAAGACATCTAGATGTAGTTACATCATGAGAATACCACCCTCGGGGATGGAGAAATGTCTTTCAAGAGACTGGCTTGGCTCTCTCAAGATTGAGTTTGTGAGATCTCTTGAGAGTGAGTTATATCTCTCAGGACAGAGTTAGGTCTCCAAGAATAGATTAGTCATGGGCAGAGTACACAATTATAAAGCAAATCTGCCCGCTTGTCTTTCTCATGAGCACTCCACTGTACTCCTTGCTTCCCCTCCAGACTTCACTACCAAGTTGTTACGCAGCATGAGACTCAGCAGAAGCTAGGAAAATGCTGGCCTTGTGCCCTTGAAATCTCTGACCTCCAAGATGATGAGCTAACGACAACCTTTTTACAAAGCACCCAAACTCTGTGTCAGTGACCAAGACACAGTGAGGAACAACAGCACCGAAGGACTTGAGGAGAGCAATCCAGAGCAGCGAATGTCACACCCTGATTTAGTGACTTGTGACTTGGTCAGAGGTTCTGGACGAGTACAGTGTCCTGTGGCCAGGACAACAGAGAAAGAAAGGAAAGATAACCAAGAAGTGGGCCTGTGGGTAGGATGAGGTATTTCTGTCTTAATGGAAAACACAAAACAAAAGAAACCAACAAACAAACCACAATAGGTAGGAGGGGATGAGACCACTGGGAATGAGCCTGTTGGACAGAGGCTGGTGTGAGCATTCTGCCTGCATTAAGCTTTATTATGCTCCCCAGGACAATGCCTCATCAATGTATCTAATTAGCTTTGCCAGCGCAAAGGTGGCACAGGGCTACTGCTTATGAGGTTTGTCTCCCTGGGTCTCCCTCTAATCCTTAAAGTGAATTTACTTGGAACAATTTGACTCTTTTGGAAAAAAAATAAGCATGAGGATTGAATCGATCGTATTCTGCAATATAGAATCCTACCTTCTGATTAGACCATGTTGTAAAACGGGACTTGTCACATCACACTTAATTCTTAGTTTCCCTTAAAATCCCATTTCTAGTTTGGCACCTCAGAAGCCAGTGCCTGATGAAATGGGAGAGTTTTGTTTTTGTGATGTTTTGATCCAGCTGCAAAACAAGTCTTAGGAGGTTAAAGATTTCACAAGCAAAAATATGGGTAAGTGAGAGTTGGGCTTGTCCTCCCCCTACCATTGTGAGAGGGAATTTCTTGCAAACACTTGCAAAGGCATTGTGCTTAGTGGATGTACACCTTTAACCCCAGAACTCCTGAGGCAGAGGCAGGAGGACCCCTGTGCCTTTGAGATTAGCATGATGTACATAGTGAGTTCCAGGACATCCAGGGCTATGTAGAAAGACCCCGTCTCAAACAAACAACAAAACAAAAACATGCAACAGCAATTCACGAATCCAGAACAAAGTTGGGTTCTGAGAATGGAGTTCCCTTGTCATGTGACATATTGATGTTGTCAAATGACTGTGAATTTAAAGTTAACTCTTTGGCACTGTATTTATATGTCCTGAACCCCAAATAATGCAAAAAACTTGGGAAGGATGGGTGAGAGTTCCAAAGCAGCATTCTTCTGATGTCTGTCCCTGGGAGCCACCAGCACCAAGGGTGTGTTAAGGCAGAATGGCAGCATTTTCTTATTATGGACTTTGATTCCTTGAGGATTTTTATTTTGAGGTTTATAAGCAAATCTTTGTCTTATTTGGTGGTTGATATAGTCAGTTCTGTGTGGTGATATTTTGTTTGTGTTTTAACAACAACAAAAAAGCTTGCCTCAAGATTAAAGTGCAGAGCTAAGTCACTAGAAGGCAGGCAGTAGTAGCACATACTTTTAATCCTAGGATTTGGGAAACAGAGGCAGAAGGATCTCTGATAGTTCAAGGCCACCCTTGGCTACACAAAATTGATCAAGTCTAAAAGAGAAACAGAGCTCACACAAAGGTGATCCCAGCACTGGGGATCACACACCAATCCCAGTACTAGGGAGGAAGAGACAGGAGCTCAGATGCAGTCCAAGGATGCAGTCTGAGGATTAGTAGAGACAGGATCACTCCTTCAGTCTGAGGATTCATTAGAGGGAAAAGGTCTCTCCAGTGGCTGGCTGCACCGCTTCTCTGGTCTTCAGCAAAGCTTTATTTATTAAAACACAAAATATCACTACAATTCTGAGTATGGTGTGGTTTGCTTTTCTTTTTTGTGTGTCTTATACCCAGGTACTTGGGCATGAATAAGTAGGCTTCTGATTCCAAAAACTTCTACCTTTCAGAACCATGGTGAGGCAGACCAGGTAGAGAAAAAAAGAAGACAGAGGTTGCCCACTCAGATGTGCCCGAGAGAAGCTGATAGGCCACATGTGGACAGTCCAGAGGGCATGAATTGGAGAACCTGAATCTACCTCAGATCCAAGGCTTTCCCCTAGACATAATTAAACATAATTAAACATAAGTACCCAAGATCAGCTACTACCTCAGACCACTGGGGTTAACTTCACATCTCTTCCCTCTGAGGAGCCAACCCCCACCACTCCCTTACACTTCTAAGTCAATGCATCTCTGCTAGAAGATTGGGCCATGCCCTTTGGGGTGCAATGTCAGTCAAGCAGGCAGACATCTCAGTTTTCATCTAAAACCCATGTCTGAAGTTCACACTATCTGGTAGCTTCTGCTCTCTAGGCTGTGCCTTGCAGGCCAGCCTCCAGCTTTCAAGGTTTTGGTGACAACCTTATGATGTCTTGACTCCATTCACTTCACTGCTTTGACTTAGCTTTCCACTAGACAATGAATGTCTTCCCCTTGGGATCTACTTTCCCTCCTTTTCCTGCATCAGGACCATACTTGCCTGAGCACAGAAGAGGCCTAATACTGTTCTACTAAAGACGCTAAAAAGATGATATCTAGGGTCTCAATGCACCCAGTAAATTAAATGCGTTTGGGCAGGACGTCCTGAGATACTTCTAAAGCTGTTTGCTATTCAGAAGAATGTTTGAAAACATACCAAGAAGTGACTAAGGCCATGAATACTGGTGGGACCCTCTATGAAGCTGATCTGATGTCTCTTCAGCTTATAAGTCATGTTGGGTTTATCATAGACAGGAGCACACTGTGCCCTTGATGGGCAGGTACTGACACATGTAGTCTGTGGCCTGGTGAGGCCCAAATATCTATCTCATGGAGTTTACAAAGAAAATCAGGCTTTTCCCCTGAGAAATCCTTGAGAACACAAAGAAGGACAGCCCCAGAGTCTCTTCATAGCATGTCTAAGAGAGACAGAAAAACCTGATCCAGAGTCCCTGTGGGCTGAGGAAAGAGAGACACCAGATGGTTTTGTTTAATTTCCTTTGGCTCCGTGGCCTTTGACTCCACAGAGTCTCTGGAGATCAGGGTCCTGTTAAAGCAAGTGCTGTTGCTCCTCAAGTTTGGACTGTTAATATAGCAGCATGAGAACAACCTAGCACAGAGCTACCACCCTGGGGTCTCCAAAGTGCTCAGCATCAAAGCCTCCAGAAGCTGCATCTTTTTTAAAACATCTCTTCCCCAGTAGGCATCTGTGATGGTTTGAATGAAAATGGCCCCCATAGGGAGTGACATTATTAGGAGGTGTGGCTTGTTAGAGGAAGTCACTGTGAGGGTGGGCTTTGAGGTCTCATATGCTCAAGCTATGCCCAGTGTGGCACTCAGTCTCTTTCTGTTGCTTGTGGATCAAGATGCAGGGCTCTCAGCTCCTTCTCTAGCACTAAATCTGCTTGCATGCTGCCATGTCCCACCATGATGATAATGGACTCAACCTCTGAGATTGTAAGGTAGCCCCAGTGAAATGTTTTCCTCTATAAGATTTGCTGTGGTCATGGTGTCTATTCACAGCAGCAGAAACCCCAACTAAGACAGCATCCAACATCCATCTCTAAGAGTAAGAAGTAGAGGTGTTTTATATTAAATGGGCTCTCAACTCAGCCAGCTAGGTTTGGGTGCCAGAGCTTCCTCTCAGTGTGCACAACCCACATGGACTGCTAAACAAATGGGACAAATGGTGAGAACCTGTGCGACAAGGAGCTGAGGCGCCCTCAGGGAGCCACACTGACAGCTGCTTCTAGAATAGCGGTTCCTACTATCGGGGACAAGCAGTCCCTTCTCACGAGCCCTGTGATTGTCAGAAAGTGGGAACTTCATGTAGTCTCCAGCATGCATAGCTGGTAAAAGTCTGTCCCTGGGCACTGGGGGCCATGCTGAGCAATTAAGTCCTGAAAAGGTTCCAAAGAGAGGCACTATGCCAGCAGTCACAGGTGGGTGCTACCCTGCCCCCAGTGTGCTTGGTTTGGCAGGTACATCTGTCATTTCTAAATAATAGTCATTGTCTACATTCATGGCTTGGGGTCAACCACCTGAGGGAGCCAAAACAGATCTGGTCAGGTGCAAGCAGATTTGCAGACAGGTTTTCTCCAACAGTCAAGCAGTTAAATTCACCCTGGGCACAGAGCTGCCTAGGCTGGAATTTGCCTTCATGCGTGAGATAAGGTAGGTGGCCCATGGCGAGCCTCTGTACTTTATCTTGCTCATATGGAAAACATGGGTGATGGGAGGACTTACTGAATGAAGAGTCATGCTCTTGAATGATTGTATGTGAACCGTCCCACCCCACACACATATAGATGCATGCACAGTGCTTAGACAGCTGCTGGCACTTGAACTAATCTCAGGATTGTATGCAGAAACCTGTCTTGCACTCCAGGGATCATGTGCTTTCCATTTCCCAGGAAGGAAGGGCAGAAACTGGTTGACGATGAGAAGCAGAGCACTCTCTCTTCCCATTCTAAGACTCCTTTGGCATCCTGCTGCGGGAGATTAAGCTCTCTTGCTTTCAGCCAATGGCTTCTAAGATACCCGCCCAATGTGGGGCGTGGCTTTCATTTTAAGAAAAGCTGCAGCAGCTCTCTGAGCTAGCTTGCTTCCGGCTTCCTTGCTGACTGCTAGACTCGGTTTCCTGTTTGCGACCAGAGGAATGTGGTTTGGGACATTGATCTGTAAGTTTTATTCCCTCCAATAAAATACCCCTTTTTAAATCAAATTGGTGTAATATTGTCCTGCGACAATAGCATCCTCTAGCCTCAGCATCTCAGAGGGACTAGGCAAAGCAGAGGTACAGTCAGAATATTGCAGAGGCATTATACATATGATGACCCAGAAGAAATATGGGCACCATTTCAGAGTCTTCTGGGGAGTACCCATTGAGTGAAATCTGGCACAGGATAACAGTGGGACTGAGGCAGGAGAGGCGGCAGAAGAGGAGCTAAAACCTCAGGACAGCAAGATCGTGGGAAGGAACCTAAGCAACCAGTGTTTTCCTTTCTCTGTAAGTCGTGTGCGTGGGGGGGGGGGACCGTGTGTGTGTGTGTGTGTGTGTGTGAGAGAGAGAGAGAGAGAGAGACCACGTGAATGCACATGAGCAGAGATCAGAGATATTGGACCTCCCCTTCCATATGTTTTGAGAAAAGATTTATTGTTGGCTGCTATGTAAGCCTGAAAAGTCAGGGGATTGCCTTTTCTCTGTCTCTCATCACACCATATGAGCTCTGGAATTAAAGATGTGTGCCACTGTGTCTGGCTTTACAGGTGTTCTGGGGATCTGAACTCAGATACTTACGTCTGAGCAGCAAGCATCTAACCCATCAAGCCCTCTCCCTAGCCCATGGTCTTCTTTTTGACATGGGAACAGGATCATTCAGGATGCCCTCCGGCAACACAGAGCTGCCCAAGGGCCTTGGCCTGCATGAAGCTTCTTCAGTGTCACACAGGCTAATCTAGACCACTGAAACCAGAGGAAGACAGGTGACTTTTGTGTCAAGAAAGAGACCATGGACAGCTCTGCATCAGCAGGTTGGGCAGGCCTAGCAGTGCTGATGACTTTCAAGAGAGCCCTCTTTTGTAGAAGCAGAATTGGAAAACTAGGCAATAAAGTAAAGCACATGTGTAATGGCATCAGAAGAGTCCTCAGCAAAAGTCATTATCTCCAGAAACTCAAATGCTGTGTCGCGCTAACCATCTCCAATCACACTGACTTTGAACCTACCGGGATGAATCCTGCAATTTTTAGATCTTGATTCACGGGTTACAAAGGCGACACGGGATCTGTGATTTGAAGCCACCCTTTCATTACACTGTGATTACGTCTCAATTTGTACCCAGTTGGCTTAGGGGAGACATGGAAATTAGAGTAATAAGCAGGAGGCTCCTGCCCGCAGCAGCAGAACTGGGGGAACAACTTACTTGTTGAAGATTTTGGCTCTCTTAGCGCTTGAAAAATTCTCCAGCTGCAGGGACTCTTGAGTGAGGAAAGCCACAGCCAGGTGAAAATAGTTGTTCCACAGCTGAAAACCAAAAGACAGGAGATGCGGAGATGCTAAGTTGTGGAATAGCTTAACGATGGATCTCAGGAAGACTCTGGGCAATTGTCATCCTGAAAAACTTAAGAACATATATCGCTGCAAGCCAGGCCTCAGGTGTGGTTCGTGACTGAGTGTGAGGGTCAGTTCACCAGGGCAACTCCTGTAACATCTGCCTGTGCCTCAGTTTCTTCACCAATGGCACGAGGTTGTTAGTAGTATCTACCTGAGCAGGCTTCCTGGAAGGCACAGGGATGATGACCTGTAGCGGCGGTGGACACAGATATGGCGGTGCTGGGCATGCATTGAGTACTGACCTGTAGCGGCGGTGGACACAGATATGGCGGTGCTGGGCATGCATTGAGTACTGCATGGTTTTAGCTGTGTTAGCATGCGATGTTGCCCCTCTCTGAAGAACGGCATACACTCGCAAGATTTATGACTTTTTATTATACCAAAATTATGCATACATCAGATAATTAGGGAAAACACGTAAAAAGATCAAACCTCCATTTCAAGGATTTATGGACTGTATGCGATTTGAAGGATGATCTTTGGAAGACACTGTAGATGCCAGTTTTTCTCATTTACAAACCAGGGATAATATTCAAATGCAATCGATAGCTACAAAGAGTCACATAAAGATGAGACGTTCTCATTACCACCTCTGAGTTCAATGGCCTGTGAAAGGTAGGAACTCAAGCGCATCCCCAGGATTTAAGAGTGTGTGAGGCCCCCTTTGCCGAGCTCTTCCTGGGAAATGGCCTTGCCTACAGTGCTGCTGACCGCCACAGAACTAACTCAGGATGCATTGGTCACCCATCTCAGGATGCTCTCGGCTACAGTAGGATGAGCAGATGTCCCGAACCTCAGAATGCTCAGAGTTTAAAAGCTAGAACAAGAAGACCAGTGCAGGATGGGAGAAAGACAGACTGCAGAAAACGCCCTCAAATGCTGCAACTTTTCTAAGTTCCCGAGCCCAGTAATTCTACTTGACACCCCATCAACTTGACTTTCAGGAAGCTCAACTGGCTGATTTTAAGTTATAAGCGCAAGAACTGCACGAAAAGAGCCAGGTCAATTTTATTCATTTACTACTACTACTGTTACTATTTTTATTACTGAGAAAGGGTTTCTTTGTGTAGCCGTGGCACTGTCCTGGAACTAGCTCTGTACACCAGGATGGCCTCAGACTTCTAGAGATCCTCCTGCCTCTGCTTCCTGAGTGCCAGGATTAAAGACATGCACCACCACTGCCTGGCAAACTTGGGGGAGGGGAGGCAGTAGGACAATTCTTAACAGAAAATCAACTGGGAGGTGCAGATTCCACTCTCTAGCTATAGAACTGAACTAATTAATGAAGCCTCTGTGTGAACAACACAGAAACTGAATCCATAAGCGCGCAGGTTTGCAATTTGACAATGGCAGCATGTCCAATAGTTGAAGACAGAAGAACCAACCATGAACTACACGTGCAGAGAGTAAAGACAGACCCTGATCCTAACACTAGCTACAGGTGTCCTAGGTGATTAAATAACTGATAAGAAAAAAAATCAACCCATTAAGCAAAACTCTGTGGGTAATTGCTAATATTAATAGTATCGCAGCTAACTGAATCCACAACACTAAGGCAAGTAAGGATTTACTACACTAAACCTAAGACCACATAATCACAAGAGAAATGTCAGGTTTGACTACAGAAAAGTTAATTATTTTATGTAATAAACTTAAAACCATGAATAGGATATATAAAGAGTGCCAATTTATTAAGAAACACTACCAGTCGACAAAAACAAAGAAATGGTCAGAGAGTTTGCAGCAAAATCCCCACAGCTGATAAATATGCCCAGTTTAACTGGTCATAAAAATGTAGCGATCAGAAAAATTCAAATACACAAGAATCCAAAATTCTAAAGGAAGACTACAAAGGGTTGCTTCCTTCAAAAGAGGCTACTGAGGATGTCCTGCTAGTTCAGTGGGTCAGAAGACCAAACGCAAAGACAGAAATGTGAGATAGACACTTGTAATGTGGAAGGAAGGCTGGCAGTGGTTGGAGGGAGATGGGGTTGGTGAGAGCAATGAGAATGGATTACATACATAGATGAAATTCTCAAAGAAGGAGATTAATAAAAGTTTTATAAACACACACACACACACAGCTGGTGAAGGTGTTAAAGCTAAAACATTTTTTGGAGGGCATTGTGACACTGTCCCTCAAGCTTAAATATTCATCTTGTTTGCCATCAATCGGCCTCTTCTAGGGAGGGCATGCACTGACATCCATGGAAGCTCAAGGAAGCTTGGCTCAGGACAGTGGGAAGCAGAAGCCATTTTGCAGGGGCAGCTTAGTAAATGCAGGCACGTTCATGCTGTAGAGTACAACAAGATTGTAAACCACTCGGCATGAACCGACACATGTTAAAGGCAAGATGAAATCATGCATCGGCCTGCATCCATGTGTCGGGTGTCAGGAAGAGTGCAGAGCGGTTAGTTACAAGTTACTCCTGCAGAGAGGGGATGAGAGTTGCAAAGAGAAGAGAAAATATTTCCTAACAACTCATTTACCGCATGTGAATCTTTGTTTATGACATATGAAAACAAGCATCAAGCAGAGAAAAAGAATAAAAAGGAAAAAGGAAAAAAAATTTAAAGTAACATTGCTAGGGCTGGGGATGTGGCTCAGTTGGTAGAAGGCCCCAGGGTTCCTGCCCCAGCACCCCTCCACACCCACTTAGGCAGGACATATACAGAAGAGATATTTATAAAACAGGAGGACTCACTATGGACACTATAGGTGGCGCAAAGCCAGGAAAGAATGAGGGGGAGAGAGTTTCAGAGGCAATTAGCTCAGTGAAGCACACCCAATTCTCCTCCACTGAACCCTTCATCCTGTCTTAGGATGATCTGAGATGAGGCTGGCAGCCAGGCATAGTGGCCCTCGGTGGCCTGCCTGCCTCCTGCCAGGAGAGTCCCTCCTTGCCACTCTGATTCAGTACTTTCTCTTGGAAACAACTCTATTTCCTAACTTGCTAAATGGAGCAAATACAATGGAAGCACAATTTTCACTCCTCAGGTTCTGTTTCCACACCTCCAATGAGAGGCCGATTAGGAACCAGGGATTAGCGATATAAATGACTGGGGCTGACCAGCCGTTTGTTTTAACATGATTCTCTCACAAAGGTGCTGTCTGCCTCCTTTTACCTGCAGCTCAAAGTTGGCTTGATCCAGAAATTTCTTGTTCAGCATATCTGCATACTGATTAATTGCTCGCAGGAAGACTCTGAAAGATCAAGAGAAAATGGCATAATTACACACTTAGGCATTGGCACCTTTGTAGGTTTGGCATTTCAATTAGCTAGGACTCTAGACTGTCGAGAATGTGAAGTCTCTAAGTCCTGTGTGAAGTTGGGAGGTTTTGCCAGTGAAACACTCTCAGAACCATATGCAGATGTTCTCCAAGTTAATCCAGCAAATTAGCACATGGAGAATGAAAGAAACAGACCAAAATAGCAGCCTTTGAAAGGAACTTTTAAAACGTATCACGAAAATACCCCACTTTTCAAAAAAGGAAGGAAAGATGTAAATAAAAACTCTTCCCTGAAGTTACAATGTCTTACTGTTTTGTAATCAAATCCCTTAGTTAGTTGGCCTTGGGTTTGAAAGCATTCTTAACGTGCAGGTTATTAGGCTTAGCGTGGTTTGATACAATGTTACTACGGTACTTAGAGGTACAGCCATTATCAGTACTATCTGTCCTTTATCTAATTTCAATCATTGTTTTCTTAATAAAAAAAATTTAAAAAGGCTTTAGTAGATAAGAAAGTGACTTGGCAAGAATTTCAGAGGCATGTGATTTTTTTGATTCGCTGATATGTATAACTGGCATGTATGTTGTGAGCACAGGGAGGCCAGGTGAGGGCATCGGATATCCTGGATATCTCTCTGCCTTAGTCTCCCCAGACAGAAAATAAGTCTTTGATTGAATCTGAGGCTAGGATGGTGGCCGGCAGGCCCCAGGGATCCTCTGCCCACCTACTCCTGGGGTAACTGGCGTACACAGTCATACCTAGCTTTTTACATAGGCGAGGGAGATTTGAACCCAGGTGTAAATACTTTTACAGCAAGGGCTGGACCCATAGAGCCATCTCCGCAGCTCCAACTATGTCCAATTTCTAGCCCATTTCTCAACACCTTGATGTCTACTTTTCTATGATAAAGTGTGCAATTTGGGCTGTCAGGGAGGACTCTGGAGTACTGTCTTTCCCCAGCTTGTCCACTGGATAGACTTGTTTTATAACCCTTGAGAGTGCTAACAACAGAAATGCTTAGTCCGGCTACTTCTTTGTAAATGGCATTCTCTCTTTGCACAAAGCAAGGATGCAAGAGGAATTAGCTTTAGGTCACAGATAATAAACTTAATTACCTCTCCTCATTTAGACAGCAGGAAGCAGCTACAATGCGAGAAAAATCTGGGTTACTTGAAATCCCCATTCTCTGACAGCACTATCTCTTTACCTAAGCATGCTTGCAGAAGCTCCTTCACTGAAGGCTAGTGGTCTTAGGAGTAAGGCAGAGGAAGGAAAGGACACTCCTCCGAGGGCAGTGCCCTTTCCATAGCACTTCCTGTCACTCTTTTGCACTTTCTTCCTCTCTTGAATGCAGTCCTGTCAGAAGCTGCAGGCATCATTCTATCAGAAAACCAAACAGCAGGATGGAGGACTCACACTGGCGTTCCTCATGGCCTGTGGTGGAGCTTGCTCTCTCAGTCACTGAAGAAACACAGCTATCTATATTCTTCCCTGGAGACATGAAGACATAACCAGATTGGAAGAATGGGGATTCTTAAGTGTCTTATAATGGAGGACCATGGGGATCACTGACTTGTCTATTAACCAAGAGCCCAGACTAGACAACAGCATCCATTGGCCAGGATATTGCAAATCTAGGACGCCCAGTTACGTTTGAGAAATAGTTCTGTAAGACCCCAAATTGGTCTTATTGCCAAGGAGCCCTCAGACTCAATAACCAGGCCATCAGATGCAAACGCATGAGGTGGTTTATTTTACAATTGCAATTGGGAGCAATAGCATAGGGATAGCTAAGCTCCCCGAGTATCCAGGCAAGCAAGCTTTTATAGAGAAGATCACAAGCACAGCTCACAAGCATGGTATAGGGATTGTGGGGCAAATGGTGATAAGTATTTGCTATAAATCAATAGAAGGCCATTTGGCCAGTCCAAGTTCCTTTGATCCCTGGGAAAAGGAGCTCCTCGGACGCTCTCACAGGTATCAGCACGTCTACCTGGACTTTTTGGCTTGGTCAGTCCTGTTTAGATAAGCAGTTAATTGAAGTTATTTATGACCTTATCCTGTTCATTAAAAAGGAGCTCTACAGTTCTTGGTGATGAACTCTGTAACTGACTTAGTTATTACATTAATGCTGAATGCAGGGTGTTTGGACATCCTGACAGATTACTACATGGAGCACAGAACTAAGGTTATGCCTTGCGTATGTAAGAAGCATGGTGATGCTGGCTAGCCTCTAGTCTTGAGTCTCTAGTCTTGAGCTGGTATCAGTCATGCCAGGCTCAGCCCTCAGGAGTACAGAACAGGTTAAAGAAGATGATCTCCTTAGATACCCGAGTCTTGACCTTTGTGTCCAGATAGGGGCCACATGCTACAGTAACAGAGCCCACAGACCCTGCCTCAAATCGCAATGGAACACAATTTCCTGTTCTCACAGGAATGGGCTTGCATCAAGGCCAAGAACTCCAGGCTTATAGAGCCACAATAACTTTTTTTCTATTTTGTTTCCTTCAGCTTTTGTGGACATTCCCCAGAGTACCCTACTACCCTTAAGAGCTGTAAGTTGCTGTCCCCAGCCCTGGATGACAATAATGATGGGTTTAGCACAACATGGATTATTATTACAGGGTAATTATTTTGCCTCTAGATAACACACAAACAGTTGCAATATGCTGCTTCTAATTAAGCTCTGGAACAGTTTCAGCTAGTTAAATAAAGATATTTCTCAAAATGCCCCTCCCCCTTTAAAGAAAAAGAAATCACATCAGGCTGAAACAATATGAAGGCTAAACAAAGACTTTTTCTTTTCTTTCTTTTTTTTTAAAATGAACTGTCAGCTGAGAAAAAGCAGTGTTGGAAGATAGATTCCATAATTTAGACTCCCTATAAATTTTTTAAAAAGTTAGGACCAAACTTCAAATAATACAGAATACAAGTTGCATGAAGAAAACTAGGGGAATGATCAAACAAACACTATAATTGATGTTGTCAACAAGAAAAAAATGGAACATGGGCTCAGTGCATCAGGGCAGTGTGACTTCCACAGACCCATCAGGGACATGTATAAATAATACCCAACAGTTCACAGCGATGGCATGAAAAAGCTGCTGTGCCCCAAGTCTTCCTGAAATAAACCAATTAGCTAACTAGGCAAAAGGAAAACATAAACAATGACTATTTTTTGTAGGACGACCTATTAGACACTGTAATCCTATGTTGTTTCTAATAAATCTCAAGCTAGGGAGCATAAATACAGAAAATAATATTAGAAGCTTTTTCACAGCACTTGCTCTTGGTCATAGAAGGGTGTAAGAGGATCCCAAGTCATTCAACTAGACGGATTCATGATATCATGTTAGACTATATAGAATAAAGACTTCCCCCAAGTTTGCCCAAACCAGCAAGATCTCAGTTGATTTTGAGAGAAAGTGACCATAGGGATAATGGACAGATGGGTAGACAGAGGGGCTTGCATTTACACACTGGTAATTCTCTCTCTGCTCTACACTGTAGGAGTGAACTTAGAAGAAGCAGAAAAAGAAATACTCTCCTCTCTGACAATGGATAAAAGGTAAGGACTCAAACACTGGCTTTGTCTGCTTAGAGGGGTTAGCTGAACAGGTAGGTAGATGAATAGGAAGGTGGATGATGTACGAGCAGGTGCGCCAATGGGTACATAGATGAATGGGTAGGTGGGTGTAGAGGGAGTGGGTGAATGGTAAATGCGTGGGTAAGGGATAGATAAGTGAGTGTATGGATGAATACGTGGATGAGCAGTGGGGTGGAGAGAAAAACGGACAGATAGGTGGGTAGATAAGTAGGTAAGCGGATGAGGAGTGGGTAAGTAGTTGGTGAGTTGGTGGGTGGGTGGGTGAATGAATAAGCGGGTAGACGGACAGGAGGGTTGATGGCAAATGAGTAGGTAAGGTAGAAGACCAAACTGATTCATATCAGAGGCTCAAGTATTTGGCATTTTCTCACTGTATCTGGAGCTCCTGTTTTATAACTTTCTATGGCAGGGTTCAAAAAGGTTCAGGATTTTGTTACCCAGGTTCTGATAAGGCTTCGTAGGTGTAGCTGGGCATCATTCCCTTTTTTGTCTCTTGGTCTGCAGAGCTCATTACATTACTCTCCTTATCTCTGGCTCATTTCTTGACGGAAAGAATCTTGCCTTTTCCACATCAAGAATCTCCAAGGCCTCTCAAGTGGATCCCCTGCCAGCACGCATATTCTGAAAGGCTCTGTTCCAAGGAACCATATGTTTGTAAGTACAGCAGAGCTATCTTTAAGGTGAAGGTTAGAAAATCTCACCAGGGACTGGAGAGATGGCTCAGTGCTTAATAGCACTGGCTGCTCTTCCAGAGGTCCTGAGTTCAATTCCCAGCAACCACATGGTGGCTCACAACCATCTATAACAAGACCTTGCACCCTCTTCTGGTGAGCAGGGATACACATTGTACACATAATAAATAAATCTTAAGAAAAAAATCTCACCAACCCAAGCAAGATCCCCTACCCCTCAGCTTGGTCCAGGATATAACAGTAGAGGCCAGGTATGATGCAAAAATATGAGCAAGATCCTTGCAGGGAAGAAGGAACGAAAGTATTAGAACAGGCAGGTGTTCTATTCATGCAGAAGAGCTGCAGGCTCAGTAGGGGGAAACTATTAATCATCAAGCAAATAGATCAAGCTATGTCTTGTTCAGAGCCTGGAATAGAGGTGGTAACTGCTAATGGTATAAACGTTCAAACGCATTCATGGATACTCTCCCAAATGGTTCAAATGATTGAAAAAAGGGTAAGCTTGCATTTAAGCAGAGCTTTTTCTAACCATTTTTAATCTATGAAAGGATTTATTTATAATCTAAAACTTTAGAAGATAAAATCCCACACAGAGATAAATAATACAGAGAGAATCAGAGGCAAATCATGTCATTCTAAAAAGATTAAAAAATGTCATCAGGTTGAGAGCCTGCAAGTTTTACTTCCAAAAACCCAGTGGAAAGAAAGTAATCTTCAAGTACTTGGTAATCTAGTCATGTATCCAGGCTACCATGCTTAAAGCTGTTACAACAGAATCTGTGCACATTGTGTGTGCCTGTGGGTGTGCATATACATAGCATGTGTGTAGAAGTCAGAGGACAAAGTAGGGTGTCTGTCCTCAAGTGCTTTTGACTTTTTGTTTAAGAGAGGGACTCTCATTGGTTGGAACTTTACCATGCAAGCCAGGCTAGCTGGCCTGGGAGCTTCTAGATAACTGCCTGTCTCTACTACTGGGATTACTTGCATGGGCACAACACAGCTCTTCTTACATGGGTTTTGGGGATCCATAATGCAAGTCCTTACACTTACAACAGAAGGGATGTACCGACTGAAGTACCTCTCTATCTCATGTTACAACTTGTGTTCTTTAACTGCCAATAAAAAAAATTAATTCCCAAGCCAATATAATTCAGCTAACCAAATGATACAGGAGGTTTCTCTGACAACCTCTTCCATCTGAGGCAGTCACTGCTGGTGACTTTTGAGTAGAAACAATGCTAAATTCTACTCTGTCAGTCTCAACGAAGTTTAATTGTAGTTGACACATTTACACATTTATGCACTTGAAGTCTTAATCTCATTGTATCTATATCTGTCAGTCAGTGGTTTCTTCCGCATATAAACATTTAGCTATGCCCCAAGTAGCTCAACATCAGAAAGACTCAAGGAGGATGTAAGATGACAGATATATTAATAAGGATGATTTAACCACATTACAAGATGTATGCATGTCACCAGAACACTCTACATTTTGTGAACATATGAAACAACTGCCAATTAAAATTAAGTTACAAAGGAAATGTTACATCAACCAGAGGCAGTTCAAGTCTCTGAGTAGTTCATGAGAACACTGAGCTGAGTTACCACCAGCTCTGTGGGACTTTCAAGTTACAGAGATTTTGAGACTGAAAGTGAAGAAGAGACATCATTACAAGTCCCACAGTCATCAAACATGGTCATCTCCATCCATGCTATGATAGATGGTGAAGCCTAGTTTTCAACTTGGTTAGCTTTGGAACCTGCTGAGACTCACTTTGGGTAGCTCTGTGAAGGAATTTCTAGGAAGGGTTAACTGAGGGGGAAGACCCACCGGAGTGGGTGGCACCTTCCAGAGGCAGCCCATCTACAAAGTGGTTCTAGGACAAAGCGGTGCTGCTGACATCCTTTGCTGACTTGGGAGCCCAGCTTCTCAGGCTTTCTAAGGTGGAACAAAGACTAGCAGCTCTCCAGGAATTTTCCAGGCCTTCAGCACCAGACTGAGACTACTGAGGCATCTAGCCTGTAGACTGAGTAGCTACGAAGCTCTCACCATCTCCAGTAGGTGGACAGTCAATGTTGAATTACCTAATTGTATGTACCATTTAAGCCAATCTAACAAGTCCCTTTTGTAATCTATATTCATTCCATTGGTTCTGTTCTTCTAGAGAACCTTGGCTAATAGGACACACTACAAAATCTTAATCTGCATTTAATAAAAGGAAGTGTGCCCACGATTATTTCAATGCATGCATATATTGGTGGATACAACTGCCAGAGGTGTTCATTGAGTTCCAAGCCTCTCAAAAATAAAGAGTTTGTAGAGCTTCCCAATGCTCTGCCTTAGTGCCTATCATTACTTTGCACAAGAATGGTTGGGTCAGGGGATGCTTCTGCTCTGGTAAGAGATCATCCAGAGATCCTGCCTGCTGGGATAAGGCAGGTGGTGTATTGGGCCCTAAAAGTAACACAGCCAAATTCAACCAAGAAAGGAACTTAACAACAGGAAAGCCATCAAAAGCCAGTTTAACAACTGCAAGGACTGGTTCTAAAGTGACTATGGTGTCATGGCTCCATACATCTCCATTGTCTCTGTCATTCCGTGCTGGCTGCTACTAAAACTCAAAAGGAGGTTCCTCCTCACTAAAGAGGAAAAAATATGAGGAATGGTGCAACGCCACCGGGAAATGCAAAGCCATTTCCAGAATTGTGAGGCTGAGGGTTTTCCTAATTTCTTCCTGATACTCATTTTAACTTGCATAATTAGATTACACAGTTCAATATGAAGGCATTTAAACACTTTTGGCACCAAAACAAGTCACTTTGTGGGGAAAAAAACTGCATCCTTTACTAAAATGTTTTGTCCAAAAAGTGAGTAGAAAAAACAAAAAACAAAACAAGAACCAAATTAGAGGTGACAGATCTCATCCCAGCAGGACAATGAGTCAAGTGCAGGAGCTGGAAACGTGCCTTCTAAGAAGTTCTGCAGAATTCAGGAATGCTGGGAAGAAAAGAGTCAAGCTAAGGAGAAACGATGGAAAAGAGGCAAAGAATGTCACTTCCATTAAACAGGAAGGGGTGGTAATGGAAGCTTTTCTGCAGCAAATCAGTTCTGCTGTCCAGTTCCTGGCCTGGCAGAGCAACTTTCCTGGCAAGGTAGTGATCAACTAGGGTCAGTGGCTTCCTCTTATATGAAACCTCTACCGGGAAATGGTAAAGTCAGGTGCACATGAAGTGACATCTAAGCAAAACTGTGGGGGAAGACCAATGTCACCAGAGAGCCAGCTCAATTGAGATGACAGTTAAGTATGGATGTAGGGTAGAATTATGCTTGTAGGTAGACAACAGAGGTAGACTGGTGTCCAAGAACTCTAATGTAGGGAAGGATCACATGTTCTTGGGTGCTCCAAAACTTAAAGACTCCATCACCACTACTTCATGTCTGTGTAACTCTTGCTACAATTTCCCAAGATTTCCTCATTTCTTTTTCAAATCAATAAAGACTTAAACATCCATCAAGCTCTTAACTAAAATCCAAATTGCCCTGAGGTTTTTTGTTTTTTTTTTTTTTCCTGCTGGCCCTTACTGGTAGAAGGCAGGGCTGACTTGCAGACAGGAATACAGAGACTTTTCTGGGAGGGCCTGTCCTGGCTCTATGTTTGTCTGGTCCTCATGGCACGGTTTCCAGGAGCTGAGATAGCTGGGTTCTCACCGTCTACTCCTGTTCTTGCTAAAGCAGCAGGGCCTGCCCTACCTTCCACTGAAACATACTCCCAGTCCCTGTGTCTTTCGGGCCGAAGGGGCTACACCAGGTGGTTGTATCCTGCCTGGATCGCATGTTTCATCAACTCCTGATGGCTGCTCTGCTGTTCCAGGTGCCTTCATATAAATCAAGTTGTTTAGTGCGTTAAGGAGATATGAGGTATAAATTATCTGATGCTTTACACATAAATCAAGGCTGAGGGAGGCTGAAGATCATGTTCCCGAAAGAGGTAGTTCCCGTCTTGAGTAGCGCTCCAGCGACCTCACACTGCTTCCCTTAGGAACCCAAACAGAGCGGTCAGAACCCAACTCAATTCCTGTACCTGCTTTCCTTTCACAAGGCTGTAAGGATAACGTCCAACAGAAACCTGGGCAGACAGCACAACGTGAGCCCCTCCTCGGGCTTCCAAATTACTGCTCTGCCCATGGCTGGTTCCGACACCTCCAGCCCTTAACTCTCCCGCATTATTTTTGGTATTTTAGGTCCCCAGCAAAAATGGGTTGGAAAGTACAGAGCTACTAGGCACTTTGTGAAGCCCATCTCCTAAACATGTCCAGCTTCCTCCAGTAATCTCCTCAACTGAGTGTGGCACATGTGGACAATCCATGAACCTCTGTTGACTTCTGAATGCCAGTTATCACCCAGAGTTCATGCTTCACATTCCTGCTTGCTCCTTGTGCTGTGTGTTCTGTTGTTTACAAGTGTATGGCAAATATCCCGGTTACAGTATCATACAAAGCATGCTCACTGCCCCCATCCCTGGCAGCCATGAATCTCATTATTTTCTGCATAGTTCTCTCAAGGGAGAAAGGAGTTCTTCTGGCTTCCAGCTCAAGGTGCAGTTCATTATGGTGGGGAAGCCAGGGCAGCAGGAGCCTGACGTAGCTGATCCCATTAGACCCATAGTCAGGAATCAGAGGGTGACTAAGGCCTGCTGCAGCTCAGCCCCCTTTCCCTAAAGGCCAAGATTGCAGCCAGGGGATGGTGCTACCCACAATGGACAGATCTTTCCACCTCAATTAATGTACTAAGGTTAAGAAGTTAATCCCCATAGGCACGCCCAGAAGTCCAAGTCCCAAGTGATACTGGTGTCTGTCAATATGATAATTAATACTAATTGTTAATATGGGTATATGTGTGTTTACTCTTTTAAAAACAGTACAATATAAATAACACCCGTTTGATCATCTTAGCACTTTTAAGGCATGCATTTCAGCAACACTGAACACAGAAACATCGCTCTAAGCTATCATAGCTGTCCATCTGCAGAGCTTATCGTACAGGTATGAAGCCTCAGCCATTAAACAGCGATTCCCTACTGTATCCATCTCCCTGTCTTTGGTAACTGCTTTTCCACTGTCATTCTATGAATTTGACAGCTCTCAGTACCAAATACGCGTGAAATCATAAAGAATTTATAGTACAGTGAGTCGTTTGCTTCACAAGCAAAATACCCTCAAGGTTTGCCTTTGTGGGTATGGGTGTCACATCCCTTCTTAAGGCTGAATAATACTTTATTATAAAAGTTACACTGTGTTTGTTAGTGACTGGACACTAGCTGTTCTCAGCTTTCGGCTAGTAAATGTATAGTTATGAAACTCGGGGTAAAAGCATCTGATTTCAATGCCTTTGGGTGCCCACCTGGAAATGGCACTGGCCACTGTAGTGATGATGCCATCATAGGCTTTCAAGAAGCCACCATGTTACCATGTTATCTTACATGGTGGCAGCACCATTTTATATCTCTAACAATAGTACATTAATCCCAGCACTTGAGAGGCAGAGACTGGTGGATCTCAGTGAGTTCGAGGTCAGCCTGGCCTACAGAGTGAGTTCTAGGACAGCCAGTGCCATTACATGGAGAAAAACTAAGGGCGGGGGGAATTCTAACTTCTGTAAATCCTCATCAGGGCTTCCTTTTTCTTTTGAAATTCTGAAAATAGCTATCTTAAGAACCCACCTGTGAAGAGCAGCGGTATAAAGTTTTATTAGAACACAGCCACACCTACTCATTAAGAGAAGATCCATGGCAGTCTGCCCGCTATAAGTAGACTATGGCAATGGGTGTGGGTGGGGTGGAATGGAAAAATGCTGGCCAAGGAATACATAAAGAGTTAGTAGAAGGAATAGATGTCAAGAGATCCAGGTAAAGCAGGTGCCACGAAAAACTGAAGAAAGTGGCTGTTAAATGCCTCGCCACAAAAACAGGGCACTAATGTGGGTTAATTCGTCTGCTAATCAGCTTGATATAACCACTCCACAACTCATCGATATTTCAAAACAACTGTGATGCAGAGGATCCAAAATGCATTGCTATTCATCAAATAAATAATAAAAATCCTGAGACCACACGCTACCTTTCTCTCCAATCTCCTTTCCTCACTCTCCTGTGCCCCCCACCTCTGCCCAGGCAGCTGCATAGGAAGTGCTGGATTTAGAGACAAATGGAGTGGTGAGGCAAATGAGATCCTCTAGCGAACACTGGGAAGTGGGGAGGGGCAGTCTCTAGTGAGGAAGAGAGTGCATGGTTTGATTCTAAGAATCAATCAGGACAAAGAAGAAAGAAGGGTCCTGGCTGCCTCACAGGGTCCCTTTATCAACATCCCAGTGCTCTGGTCCCTCCCCTCTAAGGCCACTCTTGTGGTTCCCCCTCATCTCTAAGCTGAATGGTTAAAGTACCATAATGTTAGATGATGGGAAATGGGCTGGCTGGAGGCAGAGGCAGGAGCAGGGAGCAGGAACTCTTCAGGCTTAGGCACAAGCCCACAGGTCTTGCTAGGGTGTGGGTCGCATCCTCACCCACACTGAAGTCTTTTCTGATTTCTAGTTATACACGAACGTGGGAGGGCTGGAACAGAGAGTTAGGCATTTCTGTTCAGGGAGACGAAGCATTTGGGGACTAAACAGCAATGCTGGTGGCACAACACTGTAGATGTAATTAATGCCACTGAACTGCACACCTGTAAATGGGTGAAAGGCAACTTTTATGGCATAGATATTTTAGAATAATAAAGAAGAAAAACAGGAGAGGGAAAGGAAATGGCATTTTCTAGCAACTGCAGCAGCGGGAGTCATTTTCCTCCACCATCACTGTGACTCAGTTCCATGCTTAAAAAAAAATCCTAAAGTAAAACAAACCAACAAACCTGGGAATAAGAATGTGTGTCTTTCACTCTCCAAGCCCTAGGCTGTTCAGATCCAGGAGTCTGAGGGGCATTGATAAATAGGCATAAACAAAGACACCACTGGAAACCTAACAAGGATAACAACCACCAGCCCTTGGGCCCTGGGGTGCCTGTCACCTAGCTTGGGAATGGGGTCAGCCAGGTGCCTTGAGGATCCCTGGATCTTATCAGTACAGCAGGCAGCAGGGAATCCTGTAAGGAATCAAGTCTAGTACAGATGGATGCACCTTGTGAGGACCCCTGGGGTGTGTTGTAAAGTTCAAGGCAGAAATTCTTAAGAAAAGCCAGGAGAACAAAAGACTAGGCATCTTTCAAGTCAGCTCATGCTTGCCTGGACCAGCTCTGCCTAGGACTGTCCTGGTGCATCTGCAAGACTTGCTTAAGGGCACTTTAATCATTTAGCAAACTAATGTAACTTGCTCCAGGCTCCTTTGCCAAGGGCTAAAAACTGGGACAAGATTTTTTTTTTTTTTTTTTGGCCACTCAAGGGGCCTAGGTGCCTGAGAGCAGTCTGTGAGCAGCTGCCTGGCACTTGGTATTTTCGACATTTCCCTCATCCTCACTGGAGTGTGGCTAATTCTTCTCACTACCAGCTTTGTTTCCCGTGCACAGGAGCCTGCTGGGTCTCTGTGTGAGAGGATGTAGAGGAGAAAGGCGGGGAAAGGGGAACTTTCACATTCCATAGTATTAGATAGACACACCTGTACTCCATATTGCAGAAAGGAATTGAAGGCTACTTTGTTCATAGCCTAGTGCTTTGGTGCTAAGCCATTTACTGGTTCTGAGTTAACTCTGTCACATCCCAGCTGGGGAAGGTGGGGGGTGGGCTAGAGGAGTCCAAGGTCAATATCAGCCTACTCTAGGCTCAGGGTTTCTAGAACTGCCAGATCCCATACATTTAAAGAATGAGTGAAGAGAAGGAAGGGAGACAACCAGGAAGCATAGACACCTCAGGTCTCAGAAAGGTGGCTCCTGGCCTGACAAAAACACTTGACAAAGCAACTTAGAGATGGAAGGACTGGTTTGGGCTCACTCATTTGAGGATAAGATACAGTCTGTCACAGTGGGGAAGTCACAGAGACAAGAGCTCGGGTGGCTAGTCACATCGCACCCACAGTCATAAAGAAGAGAGACAGATGAATGATGGCGCTCAACCCATTTTCTTCTTTTTCTCTAGTATAGGACCCTGGAACATCAAATGGTGTCGTCCCCTCGCCCCATATTTAGGGTCTTCCAACATGAATTAATTCAGTCCAGAAACACCCTCACCGGCATCACCAGAGGTGTGTTTCCATGGTGGTTCTAAATCCAGTCGAGTTGACAGCAAAGATTAGCCATCACACCACCTGACCAGAGCTGGCAGTCCGAGCTCTGGAGTGACGGGCTATAAAATTGATGTCGGAATGCTGTCCCCCAACCGTTCCTCTGTTTTAGTTTTGAGATGGGGTTCTCTCACTGAACCCAGAGCTTACTGTATCAGGTAAAATCTCTGGTTAGGGGGCTCCTGGGATCCACCTGTCTCTGCCTCCAGGCCTGATTTTTATGTGGGTGTTGGGCACTTTACTCACAGATCTGTCTCCCTGGTCCCCAAGCTGCTCATTTTAAGGTCAGCTAATCAGTGATTTTAACTTCGAATAACTTTGCTAACTAGTGATATTAATACGGAAAGACACCTTTCAATGCAAGAACCATTGCTGAACTTACACTGTGTATTACCTATAGTTCTGTCTGTACTACAGTGGTGGGATGATGGTTATGGACTGCCCCAGGTCCTTGTGGTCATATTGGAACTCTGTTGACTACAGTAGACTTGTTCTTTTCTGCCCTGGTCACATGGCCCCACAGAGTTCAAGGCCAATGTGTGTTATAGGTCCTACTGACATTGTCCTGCAGCCTGGAACCCATGCAGAGAGAGGGTCTCCTCTCTTGACCTTAGTGCTGACGTGAGTCTTTGAGAGAAAGTGGAGGAGAAGCCAGGAAGATAAAACAAGCAATACCAATGTGTACCAGGCTTGAGAGAAGGGACTGGCCCTTCCAAGAAGCTCTTGTTCTGCTATCCTCTGAGTGACACTTATTACCAGGCATGACCTTATTCTAAGCCTGAGAGGCCATCTCATTCCAAGTTCATTTGCTGGCTGGATTCAGTATGGCAGCCTAGACCAGGAGAGCTCAGGCATAGAATTAAGATTTTATTTTCCCTGCAGTTCAAAAAACAAAACAAAAACAAAACAAAAAAATGCACCCCCCCCGAAAAACAGTTGCTTATATTTTTGTATTTACATAGTTGCTGGGAATCACAAGAGAAAGACCAGCCTTTTCTCTTCTGGACTATAGTATGATCTCATACACTAAGTGGTTGAGCCAGAGCACCCTGTGCCATGCATGTTATAACCCTAAGCAGATAGGAAGCTGGATAGAATCATGTCTCTGAGGTCCTCACACTACAGCCCACAGATCAAGCCTACCATCTGCTTATATCTGTAAACAAAATTTTATTGGCATAGAGTAAGCCAGCACAGAGCTGAAAATTGTGGTCTATCATTTGAAATAGAGTTTTATGTAGTCTAGGCTGGTCTGAAACCCTCATGTAGCAGAAGAAGACCTTGAACCCCTGATGCTCTTGCCTCCGCTTCCTGAGTGCTGGGACAAGAGATGGGTACTGCAGTGTGCCCAGGCTTTAGTATGGGGCTTTAGGCATGCCCAGAAAGCCCTATCTCAGTTGGACTACAATCTTAGTCCTATGGTCTAACAGTTTAACAAATTCATTCAGCAATTCGTTTAACAAATTCAAGGAGAAAAGATACAGGCACTGACCCAAGCCTAAGATCAGCTTCTGGTACTTATCCCAATAAATACTTGTACCCATCCCTATTTTCAGATGAAAATCTGCTATCTCTTACTATTAAGGCCACTTGACCCTGCTTCATCTGTCTCAAACACTATCTTGACATCCTTGGAACGTAGCTAGCTAGTGACCTTGAACTTTTGTCTCGTGAACACCCAGAGCTGGGATTTGGAAAATGGGTTCCAGTCTTGCTCAGGGATGAAAGTCAAGTCAGTGTGACAGGTGAACACTTGAGATGTAACCCTGAGTGACTTTGTGAACCAGCAAGCGATGAGTACCCTAATCATGGTCCGTCACTTATTTATCTATCAAATGGGTCCAAGTAGTAACAAAAAGTGGGCTAAAAGTGCATACGGTACCTAAAACAATGCACTGAACGTAGACCAAACTGTGAGTACGAGGAAGTAGCAACTGCTTCTACACACACAATTCAACAGAAAGTGCTAGCTTATAGCCATGGCATACGGAGTGAGTTGGCCAACCTTGACCTAGAAAAGTACATTCTAAAATGAGTGGCCTGGGTAAGTGCTTTGGTTCTGTTTCCTCCACTGAAAGCTGAAATGTTAGCATGTGGTTAGAAATTAATTTTATGAACTTGGAGCTTTCTTATGAGCACAACTGATTTTATTTTATTTTATTTTTTTTTTGGTTTTTCGAGACAGGGTTTCTCTGTGGCTTTGGAGCCTGCGCTGGAACTAACTCTTGTAGACCAGGCTGGTCTCGAACTCACAAAGATCCGCCTGCCTCTGCCTCCCGAGTGCTGGGATTAAAGGCGTGTGCCACCACCGCCCGGCCCACAACTGATTTTATAAAAATAGCCATCATCCTGAAGTTGGTGTTATGTGAAACATGTGGACATGTTTAGGGGGATTCTCCAGGCTTCTGTGGAAATAGGCTATGAGGAGCTAAAGAGCTTAGTGTCTGGGGATGGTGTCCGAAGCCTGATCATGTTCTCTAGCATCAAGCCCTGGGTCTGGAGGACTCAGCTGACAGATGATGACCATCTGTTGAAATCCATCTTGCATTGGGCATACTTTCTCACCTGCTTGGAATTCTTTCTTTTATAAGGTACAGAAGACTAGCTATCATGACAGAGGGGCTTTGGGAATCCCAAAACTGCATATGCATACACATATTTGGCTAACTTTGGCCAGAGATCATCCCATCCTTCATGCCTGGCAGCAAAGTAATGAGGCCACAGCTCATCTTCTGAAGATGGGCAGCTTGACTGCAGAGATGGTTCGGCAACCACATTGCTTGCTGTGTAAGCATAAGGACCAGAATTCGATCCCAGCACCCATGCAAAACCTGGATGGGTTTGGTGGATCATCTGTAATCCCAGCATGGGAGGTAGAGATGGCATCTCTGAAGCAACCCAAGTGCGAGAGAGCACCATTCAATGTATAAGGTGGAGAATGATCAACGAAAACACCCCATGTCAATCTAAGCCTTCCCATGCACCCACAGACATGTGTACCTACACATTCAAACATGTATACATACACACAGATAGGCAGCTCACAGTATCTAATCAGATACCACATGTATGCTTCAGTTCTTTGTCATTGTGACAACATATAACTGGTAAGGCAGGTATAACATGGCAGAAGGGCAGAAGAGGAAAGCTGCAAACCTTATGGTGGCCAGGAGGCAGAGAGAAAGCTAGGAAAGGGCCAAGTGCAGGATAAACCCTTCGAAGGCACCTCTACAGTGACCTACTTTCTCTAAACATGCTGCACTGCCTCATGGCTCAGAGCTGTAAGCCCATCAAAGAATCAGCTCATGAAGAAAGTAGTCACAAGAGCCAATCTGGCTCAATAGTGTCACCAACTGAGTACCATGCCTAATACACACAAACCCTACCCAAACCTCATCGATGACCAATATTAGGTCCAACAATGGGGCTGTCTCCCACACTGGCATCACTTGGGGTGACACAATGGGCTTAACAAGAACACTGCCTGAGATGACCCTGCCCTGCCTGGGACCTGACAGGAACCGCTCAGCAGCAGTCCCTCATTCTGCCCCTTAGGAAATCTGCCTTACAGGTGTTTCTGAGATCTGATCCTGGCAAAATAGTTTAATGACTGGCTGATTAATGGTGAGGATGAGACAGGTGGATGACAGTGACGCTCATTCATGTCTCTCAGGAGACATGGTTGGTGCTTGGTTGTCAACTGAATTTGCGGCAGCTGATTTTCACTCAGTCCATCTCTCTGTCATTTGAGGCTCAGGGGGGAAGGCACCTCAAACAGATTTTCTTTCCACCAGGGGCTCCCATGAGACAATTGTTTCCTGATCCCATGACAACTGGTAGCTATCAGCTAAGCTATGGAGAGCCCGCAGCTCCCACCTCTCAAGATCAGTGGCTCTGCTTACAACTCACCCTGAAGTGACTGCACCCAATGCAGAGGCACAGTGGCTTGCTTCTCGTGCAGCTGACTTCGGGTCCATTCACCAGCAAGAGGAATGCTAGGCACATGCTCCGGTGCTGACATGAACCTGGGAGAAGGGCAGACTGTCCTGGAGCTGAGGGAACAGCTCTGCTTGCCACCCTGCTGTGCCACCTGCCACATGGTCTCCCACTCACTCTCCATGATGATCAGTGGGAAGAGGCAAAGAAGGTTCCCTGCATATTTGGGCAGCCCAGCCAGGAGGTAGCAGAAACCAAGCCTCCCACCTCCCTTTTCTGCATTTTATGGATCATTGCGCACAGGTATAAAATGGGTGCTGAACTCCTGGTCCAGCCGCCTTCACAGGGAACACCTCACAAACTCCATAAACTGCCTGATGGAGTCACAATAGTGCTTCGTGCGCCAGCATTTAGACAATGCAGCAGCAAAATTACAATTAATCAGCTGGTTAATTAATGAGAGACAGGGTTTCTTGTATCCTAGGTTATCCTCAAATGTACTAGGAAGTCCGTGGTGACCTTGAGCTTCTGATCCTCCTGCCCCCACTTCCAGAGTACCGGAATTACAGGTGTGCCCCACCATGCCTGATTCATCTGGCACTGGGGATAGAAAGCAGGGCTTCCTGCATGCTATGCGAGCACACTGCCATTTCCTGCGGCCCCCTTCCCCATGCAGTACAATTTAAATGACTTGCTTTTGCTTCAAGGCACTTGGCTGGAAGGAAATTTGAGCATTTTGATCAAGTACCGGAAGTACCCGTGGGAGGGACAGCCCACACATCCCCAGGTGGCTCTGGAAGGCAGGCATGGAAGAGACAGAAAGATGCTGAGACAATGACATTTTTAAACTCACTTGGCAGAGAGGCTGTGGGGAAGACAGCATCCCCAGCAGCTCTCATTTAATGCTTGTGTCTCCCGAATTCAGAGAGTAAACTCTTTATAGCATTAGGAAGTGGGGCCCTGGGAGGTGATTAGCTGATTGAGGGTGGAGCACCAGGACTGGGATTGGTTCCCAACATAAGCAGTCTAAGAAAACTCTTTTAATCCTTACAGTACTGAGAACTTATTGAGGTATTATCCATGAATCAGGAAGTCAACAACACTTCCTCAATTTGACCTTGGATTTTCTGGTCTTTGGAACTTCTGTTGTTTTTAACCCTCTAACCTTTGGGATTTTGTTACAGCAGTTCATACAAATGGGTCAAGGATTTTTATAGATATCATGGCCATTTGCACCCAAGAGCTGAGCCGGTCACCCAAGCCTGTGCTGTCTAGGTTATGGGGCTCAAGGAGGGCACCAGATGCCTTTATCATTTGTACTATATCCCAAGATGGAACAGCAGGAGGATGATGACCTCAGAGCAGGGCAAACTTCAGCCTCAGAGTTGGAAGGTTGAAGAAGGCTGACTTTCAACCCTTGGGAAGTAACTGTGAAGGCCATCCTTTGACTAGACCATTCTACAGCATCCCTGGAACTGAATGTAGGGTGACTGAATGACATTGGCAGCATCCAGAGTTGGTGATATGGTCTGAGTCTACTACAGAGTGAGGTACTCATGTGGGCTCCAAGGCTTACAGCTTTGTGCCCGCTACATGTTGCCCCAGAAAGTCAATAGAATACCTTAATAGAGGTCAGAGGACCAGAGATAAAGGAAGAGTTGAGTCAGGTTGGGAGGTCACATTTGAAGAGAGAAGGCACACCTGCTGTCTGTTATTGGCCTGAGTCATTCTATTCTCAGAAATGCTGAGCAGGATCAAAAGATACAGCCACAAATATTCTTTTTTGTTTGTTTTTCAAGACAGGGTTTTTCTGTGTAGTTTTGGAGCCTGTACTGGAACTAGCTCGTATAGACCAGGCTGGCCTTGAACTCACAGAGATTCATCTGCCTCTGCCTCCCGAGTGCTGGGATTAAAGGTGTGCGCCACCACTGCATGGTCAGCCATGAAGATTCTAATGGCAGAATAAAGGAAACCCCAACAGAATTGCAAGCTAGGACAAACTCAGAAAGTAAGCTGAATCTACCGTGGGTACAGTAGTCCCTGTCTGCCCCAGTTATTATGAGGACCATTGGTGGACACCAAAGACTCTGCTCCTCCAAGAGAAACAGACTAAAGAAAACCAGCATGGCTTCTGCACAGGGGAATCTTATTCTTAAAATAGCTTTATCAAAAAAAGTAGAGAACACATTAATACTTTCTATAATCAAATTCACACAGATAAGATATTACATATTGAAAATTGTGTTATCCTGTGAAAAATAAGTTTAATGTTTCTAGACCAATATGACCAATAATTTCTATATAATGCCAACCCAGCATGGGAAATTGGGAGACTTTTTTCCTAAACTGACCACACAGCTAGTTTCCAAAACTTGAAAGTACACATACATGTATACACCCCCCTACACACATACAGAGTCACTCCATCAACAATAGCATCATGAGCTATATCAACAGCATCAGGGTCTGTATCAACAGCATCATGATGTGTATTAATAGTATCATGATCTGTATCAACAACATCATGATCTGTATCAACAG
>JAQHUG010000118.1:464580-521180 GCA_028555095.1 Dicrostonyx torquatus | reverse complement strand
AGCATCATGATCTGTATTAATAGTATCATGATCTGTATCAACAGCATCATGATCTGTATCAACAGCATCATGATCTGTATTAATAGTATCATGATCTGTATATCTGTATCAACAGCATCATGATCTGTATCAACAGCATCATGATGTGTATCAACAGCATCATGATCTGTATTAATAGTATCATGATCTGTATCAACAGCATCATGATCTGTATCAACAGCATCATGATGTGTATCAACAGCATCATGATCTGTATTAATAGTATCATGATCTGTATATCTGTATCAACAGCATCATGATCTGTATCAATAGTATCATGATCTGTATCAACAGCATCATGATCTGTATCAATAGCATCATGAGCTGTATCAACATTATGACCTGTATTAATAGTATCATTAGTTGTATCAATAGCATCATGAACTGTATCAATAGCAGCAGTTGCTTCTCCAGTTCTGTTGTCATTTGAGCAAAACTGTAGCTATCCAGCATACTTTGCTGAAAAAAGTTAAAGCAAAACTCCACAAATGGCGCAGGTCTGTTACTATTGTGGTCCCTGGCACCACTGTATTAATCAGCTTTCCAGCGTCATCTAGATATAAAGCATTCTGGGGACTATCAGTACAAACAGCTCTGCAAAGGTACAGTCACAATCACAAAGCAGGTCCAAGACATCTACAGGAGTCTGCAGAGCGGCTTACTGAATGCACTAGAATCCTGTAGTGCTGTGACATAGCCTCACAGCACATGT
Organism: Dicrostonyx torquatus; assembly: GCA_028555095.1. NCBI lineage: Eukaryota > Metazoa > Chordata > Mammalia > Rodentia > Cricetidae > Dicrostonyx > Dicrostonyx torquatus. The sequence goes on along the minus strand of JAQHUG010000118.1, from coordinate 520,429 downwards.
TGGTGTCCTTGTGGTTCTAGAGGTCAGATATTTAGAAGTGGGCCTGCAGTGCTAGATGAGCTGGTTTCTTTACAGAGGCTCCTAGATAGAGTCCACTGTCTTACCTTTTTCTGCAGGTTCCCATGTTCCACCTGTAACCTAAATACCCCAGGACACACAGCAGCACATTCGGGAGACCTGGGAACTAGGATGTGCATATTTTTGGTGTATTTGTATTTTGCTTGACCTATTGAACGAGAAGCCACCGGGGAATTAAAACTCCACTATAAGACCAAAGTACCAATACAGAGTCTTCCCACTAGCTGCAGCCACCTGAGTATCTGTCCTCTTTCCTATCATTGCACATCTCTTGTCTCTATGTGGTCAGGGTCTTGTCTCCTGGAAGGTAGGTGTCTTAGGTTCATTTCCTGTTGCTATGGCAAAATGCCCTCACAAAAGCCACTCAAGGGAGGCAGGGTTTATCTGACACACAGTTCCAGGTTCCAGTCTATCGCTTTGGGAAGTCAAGGCAGGCAGCAGGAACTCAAAGGAGTTAGTCATATCACACTACCATCAAGAGTAGAGGGCAATACAGTAATGCATGGTGGCTTGTGCTCATTTCACTCTCCTTTGGTTCATAGTCCAGGACCTAAATCTAGGGAATGGAGACATGGACTTTTAAGCTAGATTTGCCCACATCCGTTAACATAATTGAGACACTCTGCCATAGATGCACTCATACGCCAACCTAGACAGTTCCTCATGGAGGCTTCCTTCCCTACAGTGTGTCAAGGTGTCAATTAAAACCATTGTGACTGGCATTGACATGGGAGTCACTTGTGAAACCTGCACACTAGGTTTACACCAGGTCATAGTCTGGAGATAGTGTGTCAGTTCTCTCTCCTGCATTTTCTCGGTTGAAGAGCTCAGTTCCCTGATCAGCAGACTTGCTCTATTAAGAATCAGACCATAAAGAGATTAAGCCTCCCAGGCCATATGGTCTCTGTTGCCACTACTCAACCACTGTGCAAAAGTGGCTCCAGTGAACACATGGATGAGGGGACTGTGTGCCAAAGTGGCTGTCTTCACAAACACAGAGCTTTGAATTTCATCTAATTTTCAGGTGATATAAAACACTCTTATTTTAACTCCCCCCCTTTCAACCTTTAGGCACACAGTAGTGAAGGAATTTGCCCAACTTACCTAGTCCCAGTTAGAGGCTTGTTTTTATTTATTTTAATATGTATGAGTGGAGTACGCTCAGAGGCCAGAAGGACATTGGGTACCCTGGAACAGAAGTTACAGGTGGTTGTGAGCCACCTGATGAAGGTGCTGGGAATGAATCCTGGGTCCTCTGCAAGAGCATTACATGTTCCTAACCACTGAGCCATCTCTCCAGCCACCATGTGCGTGGTAGCCTCTGTTGGCCTCTCATTCCCTCCCACCCTTTGGGAAGGAGATTAGGCACCCTGTGTGTACCAGAGTCTGTGCTGGGCAAGAAAGAATGAGAGGCTGACTTCAGGGAAAGGAGAGGGGAAAAAAACTGCAAAGAGGAGGTGACATGAGGGGAGGCACCACTCAGGATGCAGGTGTTCACACTGCCTCTCAGAATAATGCCCCCACCCACAGTTCAGCTCTGAGGACCCTGGGTGTCAGGGAGGTCCAGGTCAGGTGAAAAGTAGAGGGTGGAGGGATGCTGCAGCTTTGAAATTGATCCGAGTCTGTCTGCAAATGAGCCCTTGGGATGGATACAGGACACTGAAGAGGGGGAAAGGACAGAACATAGAGCCTGTGGGGACACTAGCTTTTCTTCTGGATAGAGAAGAGTGAGATAAGCAAAGAGAAAAGAGGGAGGGGGAGGAAGAAAAAGGGGAAGGGAGAACAAAAGAGAGAGATGGAGATATGGGGTGGGGGTAGCATGTGCACTGGGGAGGCAGCGAGAAGAGATATACCAGAGACAGGGAACCAGGGCAATGTGGAGTCATGGGGGTCAGGGGAGAGGGTGGTTCTGAGAGCTGAGTCTGGGACTGGAGAGACGACAAGGCTTACTGACTGGGCATCGCCGGTTTGCGTTAGAACGGATGTTAACAGTGGTTGGGTGCTATGTACAGAGGGAAGGAGGCAGACACCTGGACTGAAGTGTCTTGGGAAGTCGGATCTAAAGACAGATGTTGGGCAGAGGGCAGAGGGCAAGTCAAGGCTAAGTCTGAAAGATGAGCTTGCATTAACTAAGGTTAAAGACTCTGGAAGGGAAGGGGCAATATACAGGAGGGGGTGCCAGCAGAAGCAGAGCCCCAGATGGTAGTTCTGGCAGGCTGGGCCTGGGGCTGACCTGTTTTAGTACACAACAGATATTTCTAGAATAAATAAACACCCAAGTGAATGGCGTCTTGACCGGATTTTAAACTCAGGATTGTCACCTTCCCATTGTCCTTGCTCCCATGGACTCTTCCTCTGTGGTTTACAGCCCCCCCCATCTCCCTTAGTGGGCTCTGACCTCATTCCCAGTTGGTTCCCATCCCAGGCTACACTGTCTGATTTGACGCTATCAAACCTGACATGTTCCTAGCCACGTGGCTGTGCATGAGGGAGCCCTGGGCGCCTGTTCAACTTACACAACAGCCCTTCACTGGCACCAGCCTCCATGTACTTGCTAGGCTGTCCTTCCCAGCATGCCCCTGGAAAGGCTCACATTAGCCTTTAAACCATCCCACATCTGCCTCTGCTCTCCCTGCCAGAGTCACGTTCCCACTCTGCTGACCCTCTCTCCTTTGCTCGCTTTCTTTCTCTGTCTCTCCACCCGGCACTCTAGTGTTACTCTGACATCTATGCCGAAGACAGGAAGAGGTCACACAGAAAGCCAGCATCCTCAAAGCCTGCTTCTTACATGGCTTCTAGAAATAAGGCAGGGAATGATGTGCATGGGATGGTCACTATTTATTGTCCACTTGATTGACAGGAAACCTCTGAGTGTGTCTGTGGTCTTTCCTCAGAGAGGATTAACAGAGGAAATGAGACCCACCCTGAATGCTGACACCATGGGGTCTTGACCTGAAGAATAAAGAAAAGGGGGAGTGGCAGCTCAATGCCAGCATTTCTAATTCTCTTCTCTCTGGTCTGTCAAGGTGTGAGCAAGCAGCCTCGTACTCTCACTGCCATGCCTTCCTTGTTTTTGAAGGATGCCTAGAGGAACTGGACCTTTCACTGAGGCTTCGGGGAGCTTGATTAAGTGACTGGAACCCCAGTGACTACTGGAAAACTTGAAATGCTGCAAACTGATAGCTAACTAATCTTGGGTGGGTCTCAAGCTGCCCTGTTAAATCCTTTGTTAATATCTGTGGCACTTGGCCTAATATATTTGTGACTATTAGGCAAGCCCTTTGGAAAATCCAGATCACCAGAGTCCACCAGCCAAAAGGCTGAGAAGCCCAATAGCTCAGATTTCTCTGTCTTTTGGGGGGAAAGACTACATGATGTTTCTGCCAATATATTTAAAAATCACCCAGATTTTTTATTGAATTTGTTCTGTTGCTATTAAAAAATGATGAAATTGTTACCATATTAGAATATAGAACTTGGGATAACCTAAATCTGTGTTCCTGGGACATGGTTGGCTCACATTTCATTCCTGAATAAGTCATCTCTTTTGTTCTTTTGAAATGAGAGCTGTTTTCCTTCACTGGCAGACCATACCCTCAAAGTATAAGCCAAAATAAGCCCTCTCTCTACCTCTTAGGATGAGACATGAACAACTACAGGGTGAGTGAGGAACTGGGAGGTGGCCTGGAATCAAGGGCGCTCCTGTCTGTCTTGCTCACTCCTGTTACATGACAAGCCCCAGAAACAAATCCCAGTGACTGCAAAATGTAACTCATATGGTCTCCTCTCAACAGTTGGCTTAAGATAAAACGTAATCCAGAACAAGGGGGCATGGCTAGCATCTGAGTCCATCAGGCAGTGGGTGAGCAGCTCCAAGGTCAGCCAAGAGCAGGCACAGAACAAAGACCAGCCCATCTGCTGCCAAGCCCCTGGTAGATGCAATTAGCAAAGCAAACGCTGCTGGGACATAGCCTTCTGCTCAGCTCTGCTCTAGGGAGCAGGACGGACCAAGTCCAAAAACTAAGACCTAAACCATGATGTTGGGGAAGTAAGCAGGCTTTTCTTGTTCTTTCTTTAAAAGACTTGTTTTATATTACTTTTTAAAACGATGTGTATGTTTATGTGTCTGTGGGTATGTGCACATGCGTGCAGGTGCCCATGAAGGCCAGAAGAGGGTGTGAGATCCCCTGGAGCTGGAGTTCCAGGGGGTTATGAGCCATCGAATGTGGGTGCTGGCATCCCAACTGGTGTCCTCCGCAAGAGCAGCAAGTGTCCTTAACCAATACACTTCAGCGCTGAGGATTTCCTTGTTCTGATGAATACATCATATTACCAATATAATAAGTCTGTCTTCCCCATTACTATGTTTTTTACCACCCAAATGAAGCCACAGAAGCTGTGAACATCGACTCTGCTATTAGAGGGAAGCAATTGGGTGATCAGGGCTAATCACCATGTACTTTCTTAATGCTAAGTGACTTATTATCCACAAACACGTGGGAACATGCTCTGGGAAGGGCCCTACCAGCTGAACACAGAAACACAGGCACATTAAGCTTCTTAATTGAAAATATAATCTGTATTGCGGAGATTAAAATATATTGGATTCATTTTGGCTCTATTCTTCCCCATTGTCCCACATACATTTTCTTTATGCTACACAATCAAATTAGTTCCCCTGCTACGGAAATTATTTCCACACAATAAATCAATTTTATAGTGAAGCTATGACTGAATGTCCTATTTAAAGGAAAAGCAAAGCGGGGAATTGAGACAATTTTCTAACTGATGCGATCAGTGCGCTGCCTCCTGCCTTTGGCGATCTGAGCTGCTTTTCTCATTTCTTCGCTAGTGCCTTCCTTGAAGAAAGCTTTAGTTCTGTGGGATGGGGGAAGAAGGTGGTTAGCTGCCTGTCTGTCAGAATGCCAGAGCAATCCTCGAAGGGAACTCTTAGCTAGGCTGGCTCCATAATGTCAGCTCAGGAGAACCCCATTCCCAGGCTTCTGCAGAAGAAGATTTCCCAGACTTTCTGTAAGGTGCATGTGCTATCCCAGAACTGTTTTACTAATTCACATATGGCAATAGCTCTTGATGTTATATGACCGAGTTGCACGTCTGTGGAAACACTTGTCTGAGGCAAGCTCCATGAAGACAGAGGTTTGGTCAGTCTTGTTAGCATTGAAACCAGGACCTGACACTTATATGCATGAACAGCCAAAACATCTTATAAAATGAGGTGATAGTCCAACAGCAGAGTGAGTGTCGTTCTTGCTGGAGGGATGAAATTATTCCCTGGAGGCTGCCACATGAACTGGAAGGATAAAGGCAGCCCACCATCCCTTCCATTATTCCCAGGATCTGGCAATTGTGTTGCCTCTGGTTTTCCTAGATGTCACCCGATTCTTGTAGACGTGGTGAGCACCTTCCAACTTTTCACTCCCAGCCTTCCCATATCCATTCTCTTCCCCCATGCTCCCACGGAACACGTGTTTCTCCCTCCAGGGGTCCAGGTCACTTTTGCTCTCACAGGCCACTTGTTTGCTTCTCTGAGCAATGTCCAGGGTATCCCCAAAGACTCTCAGCTATATGAGTCCAGGCTCCACATCCACCTTTGTTCGTGTTTGCTTAACTGGTGCTTAGCCTTCAGCCTGGCCCTTAGGAGGCATTCAACAGCCACTTGAACTGAGAAAGATTGAATGAAGGTGATAATGAGATGGGGCAGCTCATTAATCATCCGTGTGTACACAATGGGTATATATATGTGATTGTGGGTGTGTGCCACTGTGCATGTGTGGAGGTCAGAGAACAACTTGGGGTTTCAGTCCTCTCCTATGTTATCTGACAAAGGGGTTCTCTATTGTTTGTCACTGCACACTCTAGGATGGCTGACCTGTGAACTCCTGGGATTCTCCACTGTCCATCTCACCACAGATAGATACACTGGCATCATAGGCATGCCCCCACACCCACCTGTACCGGGATTCATACTCATGTCCTCTAGCCTAACATTTGTCATGGTGCTATGGATGTCAACGTAGCTATTGTCAGGTTAATCTGGATGCGGAACCAGCAAGTCAGTGTCCGTTGTACCCTTATGCCCATGTCTAGTTTGAAGTGGCAAAGAGAAGGGAAGTCACTAATGAGCATGGGTTGTCCCTAAGAAAGGCTGCCCTCCACATTAAAGATTCCACTTACTTTCAATGCAAGGATTTATGACTCTAAGCCAGGACTTCTCCATCTTTGAACACAGTGGAATCAGAGCCTCGGGTGTGAGGAGCCACACTCATTATTCGCCATTACAAGATGGCGCTGACATCCTGTGTTCCCAAGTGGTAAACAAGCTTGCTGCACAGACGCGAAGGGATTTTCCATTCCTTGTGCTCTGCCTCTCCCGTGGCGTCATCACGTAGCAGCCAATTAGGAGCCTACACGTCCTAGGCAGAGGATAGCCTCTATAAAAGGGAGGGCTTTCCCTGGTTCGGGGTCTCCGCTCTGGAAGCTTATGCTCTCCCTCTCAAGAAGCATTAAAGCTTACTGCAGAAGGAACCTTGTGTGCCACGTCGTTCTTGCTGGCGAGACGGTCACGCGGGACACTCAGGGGTGCAAATCCTACTAGCATCAACTGCCTACCTTGCCTAGATGAAAGATGGTTGCTGCTGTTTAAATACCTGGGTGGGTGGGTGGGGGATTTGCTGAGAACTTAGGTGTTTGGCAGTAACATACAGGAAAGGGGAGGTGTCTCTAGCATTCTGACAGTGGCATATCCACACACACAACTTAGTTGGAAAACATAATATGCTAATCCAACTGAGCTGGCTTTAACACGTAGGCTAAAATGGCTGTGTAAGAAACTCTGGTACAGAGTGGCATTAGGGAACCAGCTGTTCTCTGTGACTAGCAAATTTAGGTGAATTTGAACCCCGAGCTCTTTATTTCAAATGCAGTATATTCTCCTGGGTTACTGTGAACTCCGTGATTAGGAGCAGAACTCTGCATGAGGCTCAAGACACATACCCAGGCTGAAGGTATGTGTTTCATATGTGGCAAACACATGGAAATTGTACCAAAAAAAATCTGTGTTTGTGACAAACCAATTCTGCATTGTACCAACACTTAGCAAAACCATTGTCTCAACGTTTTGGTGAAAGGTTGTCGTAGAACACGCCCTTCCCTCTTGACCCAAACTCAGATGCATGGAAATGACCCCCAAGAGTGGGCTGTTTTTGACTTGGGTTTTCTGAATATGAACACAAAACCTGCCATTCCACCCATACCCACAGGCTTAAACAAAAATATGCATTTAATGAGGTCACAGTATTAATACTGAAATGCCTAAAATACATGGTGTGAGCCTAGAAAAAAAAAACCGTCAGCAAAGTCTCAAAATAGCTTTACTAAGGTCTGTCAAGTTTCAGGAAACAAGCCAAGAAAGTGATACAAGAATGTACCCAGATGAGTCAGCTCGTTCTCACTACCAGCAGCCCAGGGGTGAGGTTCACATTTTGAAGGAGTCTATGTTCTATGTTGACATTGTTCTTGCTCATGGGGATGTCTCAGTTCTTGATTGTCTTGGTTTGGGTTTCTGGTGCTATGATGAAATATCATAACCAAAATAAAAGTTGGGGAGGAAAGGGTTCATCTGGATTACACTTTCATATCACTGTTCATTATCATAGGAAGGCAGGACAGGAACTCAAACAGGGAAGGAACCAGGAGGCAGGAACAGATGCAGAGGCTATGGCAGGGAAGTGCCTACTAGCTTGTTTCCCATGGCTTGTACAGCCTGCTTTCTTATAGAACCCAAGACCACCAGCCCACGATTTCTCTATAACTAATTAAGAAAATGCCTTACAGCTGGGTCTTATGCACACATTTTCTCAGTTAAGTTTCCCTCCTTTCAGATGCCCCTAGTTTGTGTGTCAAGTGGACATAAGAGTAGCCCCGGCCCTTGGTGAAGGGCAATTATTCATTTCTAAATTTTCCCACGTGCAGGACACAAGTATTCTGGGGCTGGGGCCCATGGGGCCAGGGTGTAAGCTGTGAGAGGCCTGCTGGTGCTTTCAGACCCGTCTGTGAATGTCCCCATCTTTGCGGGATGATCTATAGGCCCTAGTCAGGCCTCATGTCAACCACATGCTCCGAGTATGATCACATAGATTTTCAAATTCATCGAGGTTCTCTGCAAATAGATGTCACAAACGTAAAACTCTGAGCAAGATGCCTTCAAACAGAAAAATGAAGGTGGAAACCAAGTGAAGCCTGATGATTTTAGTGCTCTGGGATGAGAGGCCAGGCAATGCAGAGGCCCTTTTCTAACTCTCTCTCACGCAGGGTCTTTGCTTTCTAGAACAAACCATTATCACCGGATGAAACATCCATTATGACTGGATGAAAAATCCATCAGCCTTCTTCCTGCCAGACTTTAAGTAGAGGGTGTTGGGGGAGGGGATGTGGTCAGTGGTACAGAGGTGCAGCCACGTGATAGTTTGAGATCAGCCTTCTTACATTTGAGGGCAAGAGCTAATGGTAGAGATTGTGCACTGGGTTTTTGTTAAAAGAGATTTTAGAAATGTTCACTGTAGACAAAAATACATAATCGGATAAGCTGGATAGAGTCTTATTTCGCTGCAATAACCACTTTGCTATAGATGAATTATCAAAACATGTAGACCTTGTACACACTGCTATAGTTATTACTATATCACCCTTTTGTGTCAATCAAGTTGGCTTGGTACCTTGAGAGCACAGCCAAGAACTTCATCTCCCAAGTAAAGGCACCAAGTAAGGACTGGAGACAGATTTTCTGAGTGCTCACATCTCTCACAGTGTGTTTGTGCAGTCATCAAGCACCCAGCCCCTTGCCAGTCCTGGGAGGGTTCTAGGTCTAAGCGCACCTGGATGCCAATAGACAAGATCCTTTTCCACAAGCCACTTTTGGGGGATCTGAAGAGACTCTGAATACTGGCCTCCTTTGAATGGATTTCCTGACAAGTGATATTAGCCCTGACTTGGAGATTTTGTCATGCTGCAAGTCCAAGTTTTCCAACAGAGAGAAACCTGGTCTGCAGACTTCTGTGTGGCTTCACAATATCTGATTGTCCTTATCAAATACACTGTTGAAATTTAACAGTCCCTGGAAGGAATTGGAAGGTGGAAAATGAACCCCAGGGAGGTGGCATTTAAAAAAAGAACCAGTGACCTGAATGAACTAGGATATTGTGGGTATGGTCCTGTGACGCTCTGTGCCACCTTTAGACTCTGTAGAGAATCCCTGCTGGCAAGAAGGACCTCACCAGTTGCAGTGACCTGATCTTCAGTTCCTCAGCCATTAGAACTGTATGCCAAATAAACCTCTCTCTTCTCAGACTCCCTGCCCTGTGATGTTCAGTTACAGCAGGGGACAGAAAACTACTCCATACACTCTGTGTCCCTTGCAGCTCCCTGGCGGCAAGCACAGAGCAGCTCAGCACTGGATGGAGCACGTGTACAACTGGGCTGAACGGCTACAGACCCTCCTCAACCCCAGGTGATGCTCATCTTTCTCGTGTCTGAAGCTCATCCAGAGCTTTGATTCATCCCCAACAGGGTGTTGGCTTTGGCTCTGTACTACCCATTCTCCCTTTTCACTTATAGTTGAGAAAAAATAAAATAATCTATCACCCGCAAACACACACACACACACACACACACACACACACACACACACACACTTCTGCCCAACTCTAAAGATTCCCACTCTGAAAGAAAGCAGTCACATGCCTGTCCTTCCTTGTTTTCAGGATTCACTAAAAATAGATACCATTAGGGTAACGTGGGTCTCCGGGGGAATGCCATGTCATGAGCAAACTCGTCAGCCTACGTGTGAAACAGATGCACACTGGTCATCTGAGTTGGGAGAAATTGTTCATTCTACTATTTGTAGGAAGGGAAAGTCCCTTTCTCTGAAGGGGGCAGAGGTCCCCCCAAACTACCACATAAAAGTCTACATCACACAAAACCAAAGAAGAGAACAAGTCGGGGCATAGACTGGAGAAGACCGGATGAAAAATGTCACACACAGGCCTGTATCACACACAAATATGGATGTAGTCATCCTATGAGAACCAAGGCACTGAGGGGACTGTAGTGCTGGATTAAGTCCTTGGTCTCATAGGAACCGATCCTGGGAAGGTAACCCCAAGCATATCTTCAAAGGGAACCCGAAAGGAAAGGTAGAAAAGGAGCCTTGTAGGTATCTGCTGGGGGAGCTGGAAGATGGCAAGGGTGGACCACGGTGTGTGCTGAACAGGGAAGGACTCCTTTATTCTGGGCTAGGAAGAGGAGGGTAGGAAGGGACAGGGATCAGTGCTTAAGGGGTATAGTGTGAACTAACCATGTTATGGCACGAAAAGGGAATTCTTGAATGCCACTAAACTGTACACTTGGCATTATTAAAACGGCAAATGCTTTGCATATTTTATTGCAACAAACTGTTAAAAAGAAAATAGCTAGCCTGTGTGTGGACCAGAGCTTTGTAATTGGCACCCATGCTGGCATTAGCAGCATGTGGACCACTACGTCCATTCCCACTGGGCACATTGGTTCCTCTCCTCAGTGAAGGAGGAGCAGGTAATGGTCTCTTTTTCACTGGAAGCTGGGGGAACCTCCAACACATGAAATACCAGGGGCACCTAACAAAGATGCAATAAGACAGGGTGAGTCCCAGGCTGAAGAACCAGGCAGTCTTCATAGAGTATGAATTAGAGGGGGAGGCTCAAAGGACACTGTCTTCAGTAGCTGACCTGCTGCTGTGGGAAGACGCCACAGCCATGGCAACCCTTACAAAAGAAAGCATCTACTGGGGGGCTGGCTTACAGCTTCAGAGGCTTAGTCCATCATCATGGTGGGGAGTATGGAGGTGTGCATGCTGCTGGAGCAGTAGCTGATGGCTACATGGCTACATCCTGATCCACAGGCAGAGAAAGAGAGGAGAGAGAGACTGGGCCTAGCATGGGCTTTTGAAACTTCAAAGTTTACCCCTGGGATAAAACCTTCTGCAACAAGGCCACACCTCCTATTCCTTCTCAAATAGTGCCACTCCCTGATGACTAAGCATTCAGATATATGAGCCTCTTGGGGGTCATTTTTATTCAAACCACCACCTCACAGTATGATTGACATACAGCCTAAAATCCCGAGAGGAAAAAGCAAGGATGCTTAGGCTTGTAGAGAGAAAGAAAAAGTTGGATTTTAGTGGCTGAACTTGACTCCTGTGTCCACTCAATGGAAAGGATAGGCCCCCTTCCTTCCCAGTGAGCAGGAGGCACAGCCTTCTGAACAGAGGGTCAAGCAGTCTGGGTTCAAACCCCATTGCTGGCTCAGCATCTGGACAAAGAGGACTGTCCAGAAAAGATGACTAGGCAGGTTTCCAGGTCTGTCAGCCCTCCTCAAGGGTGATTGGAACTTCTCTCCTCAAACAGTCCTGAATCAGTTAAATTGGAAACCCAGAAACAGTCCCAAGTTTCCTTTGGGCCACTAGACCAAAACCTGAATTGTGATGAGGTCTGGGCAACAAGGAACAGTCAACCTTACAGCCCATCCCTACTGACTCGACCACATTCAAATATCTGTGTGCTACAAGGATGAAAACCACTGATACGGAACTTGGCCCAAGCTAGAATGCAGCTCAAACCTGCCAGAACCAGGTAGACTGCAGGCCCATTTCCCAGCTGTGAATTTGGTTGTCCTCCCTTTCCCCACCCCCTTTTCCTCAAGGTCATCTAATAAGACCTAGCAGAAGATAAATCAGCTTCCTAGTTGGGGTATTAAGAGATTGTAGCAATGTGTTCTAGCAGGCCACTGGAGTTTATTTCCTAGTATTTCATGACAACTGGGGCATTAAATGGCCTTAAATCACTGGGCTGTCCCTTGCCTGCTCTGTGGCCACTCCTGTGGCTTTGGAAATCCAATACGAGAAATTATTCTTCATGGCAGACCCACATAGCTGCAAGCAAAGCAATTTGGAGAACGCGTCCATGAGGTCGGTTTCTACTTTCGCTGCCTCGGTTACAAATGACTCTCCTTGCTTTGACAACGCTCACAAAATATGTGGTTTAAGTAATACAAATGGGTTATCAAAATTTCATGATGTAAACAGCCAAAAGTGGTTTCCTATCAACAAATCCATAATCAGGCAGCAATGAAGCCTGGCTATTTACCCTGTGCCTGGTTATTCTAGCAGTTTTGGTCGGCATCTACTGAGGGAGAATTTTATAGTTACTTCTTCATTTCCCAGAGTAATCTGCTTAATGCTGGGCAAGCTGCTTTGCACCCTCCTGATATTAGAAAGGGGAGCTGGTGTGCCGTGTGGAATATAGCAGGCAACTGGCTCCCATCCATGGAAAACCCCAGTTTTAATTACAATTGTCACTAGGGTCTTAATAAAAAAATACAGGATGTGGTATTTCCATAACTGAAGGGAATCTACCTGAGTAGAAGAGGAATTTTTTTAATACTCTGACTCATCTCTTTGATTAAAATCATTTTTGCTGATAAGAAAGTCATTAGAAATGGCCAGAGAAACTCAATCATGGCTGAACACCTGGGAGTAGAGGGAGGCGATTCTAACTTGAGAGTGGGTCCAAGGTCCTGGGTAACTGTCACCCATGGTGGGAAAGAAGGAGCAGTTGCTAGGAGCCTAGCACATAGAGCATGAAATCCCGCCTGGGATCATCATACTCAGTAGGGCTACAAGAGAGGGAGAGATCACAGGGCTGTCTTTCCCACAGAGAAAGGCAAATACCTCTTTTTGTGTCCATAACATATGAAGTCAATAGAATGGACCAAGAAATACAATTTGAGCTGGCCCCTACCCCTTGCTGTGGGACCGCTGAAACAGAACCAACCGGTCCCCAGAGGGTGAGCTGGAAATCTGCTCAAATATAGTCTCAAAGGTGCCAGACCATCAGGGGACTGGTCCATTGTCACATGACGGCCATTTACCAAGATTGGAGGCCTAAGCTCTACCCCACCCACCCCTGATAGAACCTTTCCTTCCATGTTGAGGTCAACTCCAGGAAAACTGGGAGGCAGAAGCAGGGCCCTACAAAGAGGAACTCCCAGAAGAAAAGACACAGGTGGTCGGAGATAAATGAGCCCTGGGAGTCACAGGAGAAGGATTAGGAGCTCTGCTGAGCAGGACACTCACCATCACCTAGAAGGCAGCCAGGTCCTTGAGGGCAGGACTTCCACCCAGAGCTAACCAGGTGTTGGGCATCTGTATTTGTGTCAGGACAGGGAAGCTATTGACAGGTCACCTCCTTGCATCTCAGAAAGGTGTACATGTCACTTGATGTCAGCGCATGTTTCCTTCTCAGGGCAGGGGCAGCGGGGGATGGGGCACCATCAGACAGGCTTGGGCAAGGAACACAAGCTTTCCTTTATGAGTTTGGTTTCTATCTTTAGGGACTTGACTGAAAACACAACCAACCTCAAGCTGACAGGGAAGGGTGGCCGCCACTACAGAAAGACTGCATACCACCAGGATAACGGCTAAACAAGAGGGCGCGCAGTGCTTTGGGTTACAAGGCTACTCCAAGGAAGAGTCAAGACTGGCCAAATGTGTGAGCAAAAAAGGGATTTTCATCTGTCCTTCACAGCATAACAAAGGGGCCAGCTGACATGAAAGATTTACTTATCCAAACGAGTTGAGGAAAGGGCTGGAAAATAGCGAATATCAACAATCTGATTAGCACCACTCCAGAGAAACTGGAAAGCTCTCTGTGCCCACCTTCAGAGTAATGTACTGAAGATACCGAATCAGTATCACCAAAGCGAAAACATCGCCACATAAATGAATCTTCTTTTAATCCCAAAACAAGTCCCCAGCTAGTCTCTGTGCTCGTGTTTTCAATTACGGCCAATCTAACGGCAACACTTGGCATATAATACATGTAAATATTTTTCTTAATTCTCATCCAGAGAGAGATTTTCTCTTAAGAAACCCAGACTTGCAGATTTTCATTTTCACGTCCCTGCCACTTCATTGAGGGTTTAGTTTCATAACAGCTGAATATCTATCACACAAGATAAAGTTAAAAGCCCCCCAAGCACATATCCAGGTTTCCCATAATATAATCAGTACAAACCAACCACATTACCCTGAAAAATTCCTAAGACCACACTAAAGTCAGGGAAAGTTGATTGAATGCTGGCCTGGGGACAAACTTCTGTGTGACAAAACAAAATTATCATTGTTGTGAGAAGAAAGATATTTCTGGGAAGTGACTCTCCTAGGTGCCACCAAGAGCCCCTCAGAGGGGAAAAACAAAACAAAACAAAAAACCCAAGGCATGTTTTGACTTTTTTATCTAAGCGATATATTTTAAATATGAATACGAGTGCAGGTACTCGCAGAGGCCAGAGAATCCCTGAATTTGGGTCCTGTGCACAGACAATATGCACTGCTAACTGCTAAGCTGTATCTTTAGCCCTTCTAAAGCTAGTTTAGAACTGGCATTAAGATGGACACCAAGGCTTGGGTCACACAGTACAAAATACCAAAAGTCCTTTTGGACCAAGTCAGTATACTTGGAGGTGTACTCCCAAGAAGCAGTATATCATTTTTTAATTGAAAATAATCTTCATACAGCATATTCTGATCACGTTTTCTCTCTGTAGTTTCCTTCCAGATCCTCCCACTTCCCACCCATCTAACTCCACACCTTTCTCTCTTTAGAGAACAAACAGGCAAATAAAAAACAAAACAGATTACAACAAATAAAATAGAGAAAACAAAAGAAAAAGCACAAAACACATGCCCACACCAAGTTAAAGAATACCCAGAGTATCCTCAGACAAAATATCTCTAAGCATAGCATTGAGCTTGACTTTATGTTGGGCATGGGGCCTCTCTTAAGTTTGGTTTATCTACCCAGTAAGACTCTGTTGGAGAAAACCAAGTCTTCATTTGCAAGTGGTTATTAGTTGGGGATAGCTTGTGGGTTAGGAATGGGAGCATGTGTCCACTTCTCCTCTTAGCCTGACCCCATCTGGCTCGAACCTTTGCAGGCCTGTGCATGCTGCCACAGTCTTCCCCTCTGGCTCTAAGAATCTTTCTGCCTCCTCTGAGGTTCCCTGAGCCTTGAGGGGAGGGCTTTGATGGAGACATCCCATCCCATTTAGGACTGAGTGCTCCAAGGTCCCTCACTCTCTGCACATCGCCCAGCTGGGGGTCTCTAGATCCCCAGCTCGAGTTCCCACTCCCTTCAGGACGAAGCCTTTCTGATGCTGGCTAAGCAAGATATGACCTGATTCCTAGCCAGTGTGGACACAGAGGTAGTAGTTCTCATTACCTACCATTACGTTTCTCCCAATAAAGACCTAAGAGAAGTAACTTAAAGGAGGAAGGATAGGTCTTGAGCCACAGCTCAGAAGGTTCAAATCCATCATGGTAGGAAAGGTATGGCAGAAAGGGCATCTACTTGTTACATAGTAATAAACCTTAAGGTCAATCCTAGTGATGCATTACCTGTAACTAGTCTCCCCTTCTAAAGGGTCCACAACTTTTCCCATTAGGGTCTCCAAATGTTCAAACGTGAGCTCACAAGGTCACTTCATATTTAAACCATATTACCTAAGGTTGTCATGTCCATATTCCAATTAGAAATCAACTATTTGGAGCTGGAGATGTAGTTGGTAGAATGCATGAATCACTAGGTTAGATCCTCAGTACTACAGACTGGGTGTGGCAATGCATGCCTATAATCCCAGCACTCAGGAGGTAGAGGCAGGGGGATCAGAAGACACCCCTTGCTACAGATAGAGTTGGAGCCCAATCTGGGATACAGGAGACTCCATCTCAAAAGCAAAAACAGCATAAAAAATCATGTGTATGTGTGTGTGTGTGTGTGTGTGTATGTGTATGTATGTATGTATGTGTATAATAGCTACATAAACTGCCAGCCTTTGAGTATGGTATTTACATAGTGGGTGCCACAATCCTGGATTCCAACCACCTGGTCCACTCGGGGAAGCAAAGTCCTACTTCTGAAACCAATCAGAAGACACAAACCAAAGTCTTCAACCTCAGTATAGTACAAAAGTGCCAAAGCTGACCTCACCTAAGGTCTCTTTGCACGGTTTTCTGCTTACAGTCAGTCAAGTGCACTTCTGTTCTTAAGGATGCTTTTGACAGCTTGATTATGAGCACAGTTTCTCTGTTTGCTCTTTGTCTTATCTGCCTGAGGACACGGCTCATCTGTCACACTGTTCCCAGAATGCTTCTCCATGCCCCTCGAGGCCTAGCAAGCTAAGCCGGCAGTCATGTGCAACAGGGATCCTTTCAAGTGACTTAGAGGAAAAACGAATCCCTGAGTTAACTCAAACCCTGTTGGTGCCTCAGCAACACACACTGACATGTGCCAGCTTCCATCCCTGTCCTCTACTGTCCTTCAGCTCAAGATGAGACTGTTGTGAGTGACAGAAAGGGAAGCCTAGTATGTCCCACAGCATGGGCATGGCACAGATTGTCACCACTGAGGGCCTTTCTGCTTTCAAGGCAGTTCTGCCTCTTATCATGGGATGACAAGTTTGAAATCCCCGATGGATGCCAAGACCACTGAGAGGCCTGAACTAGATGCCATGTTTTTACCCAGGTATATGCATGATAAAGTTGAATTTGAACATTAGGCATAACAGGAGCTTCACAATGACTTCTAATAAAATAGAACAATTATAACAATTTGTTATAGTAACCATTATTTGAAACTATGAATTGGTGGTTTCTGGGATTTTCCACTTGGAATCTTTGGCCCATGGTTGACCATAGGACACAGAATGTAGCTTTAGTGACATCGCAGTGGCCTCGCACGTAAGTCCTGAGTTCAATAGGCGGCAGTGAGAACCCACAAATGAAGAACAGTAAGAGTGCCTGCTATGTTCTCATCCTAGCAAACTGCTAGAACTCACTTAAGAAGAAACCAGAGTGGCTGCTTTGCCAACTTTCCCGTGTGGCCCAGAGGGGATGCTTTCAGTGGTGCAAACACTCCTCTGCTCTGTACATCACCACATCCCTACATCCTCAGATGTCGTTAAAAACTAAAAACATATATATTTTCTCTCTCACCTAATACTAGTCATTTAGAAATATGCTTCAGGCACTGCTGAACCCCAATGATGCTTGTTAACTGCAAGTACCTAGGCTGACAAAGAATGTCTTCTAGAGAGCAGACTTTTTCTCCACCACATCTTGACCTAGACCCTGACTAGCCACCTTGAATAGAGAGAATTCCCCTTTCCTATGTCTGTTCAATTTTCCTGCCCTCACCCTGACCATCTAAGTCTGAGCCAATTTTCTATAAAAATCCAGTGATTTTAGTTTGCAAGAATCACCCTACCCTTGAGGTCTCCTTAGTAATTTTTCATCCATCACCCCCCACCCCGCCTGCTTCTTGGCCATAAATTTTCACAGTCTAGAGGCCAACTTCTCACCTTTACTGTAAACATCTCAATACCTACAGCAATAGATGGAATGAAGGCTTCTCCCTCTTTTAACCAAGTGTTTAATGGTGAAAGTGTTTGTTTTTCTTGATATAATAAACAAATGATTCAATCATTCTATATTTTGGTAAGAATTTTAACATTACACTGGCATCCTGAAGAGTTTCAAACCCAAAGCCCAGTGTGCTGATTCTCTGAAGGGGCCATGACTGCCTTTTTTATTGCAAAGCCACCTATACTGCAAAGTGTTCTGGGGAGACTCACTTGGAAATGTTTCTTTCCCATCACTTTTGAAGGAGGCACATTCGCACACACATGCTTTGCGCATGCACGTTATTTCAGACTGAGTCTGGAGAAGCTGTATCAACGTATGGAATAGTGCAGCCCCAACTAAAAACACTAATCACAAAGAACATCAACCGAAGTAATACATTCAGAAAAATAAGTTGTCTAAAATGCTCTTTCAGCATTCGGTTTCCAAGACACAATTTCCAAACCCTGCCTCAGACTGCAGATCCATCACCAAAGAATGATGGATTCCTTTGGAGGAAAGTATCTTTTCCTGTCCTCAAATTGCCTTAAGTACAGATAGCAGGCCCAGCGTTCACCCAGAGGCAAGTAGACAGATTAACTGAGCATTATAAGCCAGCCCCAGACCCCAGCCAGCAGCTCCCCTCTTAGAGCCATTTAGTAGCCCTTGTTTCATAGCACTTTCCTCTTGCCCCTGTATGTGGTGTGGAGAGGCAGGAAACCTGGGCTGATTCAGATGCATGGCATCTCAGGTTTTCCACCATGATTCACATTCCACGAGGGCAACCCATTGAGTCCATGGAAATGAGCTGGGCCAGAAAGGAAGCGGAACCAGCTGGATGCATCATGCTGTATGCAGAGCAAACCCTGGGTAGGATCAAGGCTTGCTAAGGAGAGTTTGCCAACCAAAGCCCAGGAACCCTGGCATGAGAAAAGCCTATGAGGCAAAGACAGGACCAAAGGCAACAGGCTGACTGCCAAGCTTGAGCAAAGGTTTCCAATTTTTCTGTCTGTGGATCTTTATAATGAATGGTAGCTCATTATAAATGGTTGTTCTTGATACACAGGGATTCTTTTTACATCCACAAATGTTAAAACAAAGATGCACACATGCAATGACCTCATGTCATTATAAAAAAAATATCTGATAAGGGGATCTTAGTAAGCACAGCGGTTTCTTTTAGTTCACAATGATAGAAACTCAATTCCAAGATCTTCCATTGCTTTGGGCCCCTGAATACAACCATGTAGCGCCACGGAACATGTGTTGTAGTGTTCATATCTCAAGCAAGGAAGGAGAGGGAGGGAGGGAAGAGAGAGCGAGAAAGAGAGAGCATGAGAGAGTGTCCCATTCCTTCTGAGGGTACACCTCCAGTGACCTAAGGAACCCTAATAAGGCACCATCTCCTAAAAGTCCTTCTATTCCTAAATGGCTACAACACCTACCACCCACTGCCACACTGGGGACCAGTTTTTATAAATGACTATTTTGGGGGATGTCCATCTGAATCACAGCATCATATTCATGGGTGACCACGGAGCCTTGATAAGCTCTTACTCTCCACTGACACAGACAGCAAGGTGAAGTTGGTTTGCAGGCAGTCTGCATTCCTCCCTGAACAACACGATCCCTAGTCCCTAGTCATTAAAGTTGGCTTTGCTTGCACTCATTTGTCCATCAAGTGAACATCTGGGAAGCTGTTAGGGTGGATATGCATGGCTTGACAGCTAGCAGCTCAAACAATACAAGCAAGGTTTACTTTTTCAAATTCCAGAAAAACTGAACTGGCACGGAAGGCAGCAACTGTGGAGAGAGCTAACCATCAGAGCCTGTAACCAAGAAGCACTGAAAAGAGGGGTCCGATGCCAGCGCAGAGAAGGTCTTCAGTCTCTCACTAACATGACATGAAGCCCTTCCCTTTGTAGGTTCAGTGGCTTTCATGAAGATCAAGTGACAGAGATGTGGACTCTTCTTCCTGGGAGTGCTGCCTATGACTTGGACCTCTTTCAAACAGCTTTCAGATCAGAAAAGCCAGGGAGGTCAGGAGTCCAGGTGGCTGCGATGGATCAAAGAGAGAGGACATGCCCAGTCCTCATGTCACCTGGACTGGCTTTGTATGCTAGAGCTACTGTTACTACAGCAGGTTCTCATCTACGTACCTGGGGGAAGAGGGGGGAAGAGGAAAAAAAAAATCACTGTGTTGTCAGGTACCATGGGTCAGGATTTTCTGTCTCTTTCTGGAGTGGCACATCATTTCACAGCTGATGGATTAGCTGCATCATACCTCCATGAATACCCTGGGATCTTAGGAGTTACATTAGAAATTTTGCTACCCCAGGGTTTTCCATAGCCAGTCCCAATACAAGAGTGTTCATAAAAGTGTGATCAACTCTTTTTCAATAGGGATGGTCTCCTAACTTCAGGCCCTGGGCTTTATAAACCCAGACAAGTTTGCTAGGTGTTTCTTTGAAAATTAACCACAGGGAGTTTTTAGACAACTTCACGGATAGCTCAACAAGGCCCAAACAGAGCACCAGCAGCCTCTGGGCTCTGCAGGAGTGGACAGCAATCTTAGTTGGGAGAGGATTTACAGCCCAGTTGGGAAGAGGGGAATGCCTGGGAAAATGATTTCCTGTTGACAATGGTCAAAGCAATCACTTGGTTTGCTCAAGGAGAACTGAAGGATAGCCCAGTAAATTTAGAAAGAAAGGAAAGCTCGCTAATAACTGAACCATGAGAGGTAATTTAAGAAAAAGATTTCATTTCAGTTAATGAATGATTTATGGGAAATGCAAACAAATGCAGCCCTCTGCTACAATTACAGTCGCATCTCAAAACATGGCACTCAGTGTATCATTAATCACAGATTCACACTAATCCCCCCAAAAGGGACTCAACTGGGGAGCATTTGATTGGCTAACCTGAGAATTTGGCCACTCATTACCAAAGAGATGTTCATTGTTTGGGAATTTAGGTGCCAAGGTCACAGAACACGCTAGAACAAAGTATGCATGAGCAAATTCTCAAATTATGGTGCTCATAACCAAGAACCAAGCTGATCTTCATAATAGTTTTTAAATTCACGTTGATTCATGCTTAATGGATTATTTTCCCTACAGATGGGTTATTACACATGGTGGGAATAATTGCTTTTCCAGTATAATGTTTGGTGGGATTAATTAAGTCCTGTTTGTTTCCCTTCAATATAATACAAGCAAAACCTTAAAATAAGGAGGAGGAGGAGAGGAGATGGCATCTCTGTAGGTAGCAGGAGGTGGGATTGCCTGCTCTGGCTCAGACCTGCCTATATAAAGCATAGCAGCGGGGTGCTAAGGCTCACTTCTCAAGAATGCCCCCCTCTTTTCCTCTATCACTGAATGGATTTCCACTGCAAGGGTTTCTCAAGTTAATGCCAGGAGGGCTTGGTTTATGTTTTCAGTGTTCTGAAGTGCTTAAGTAAAACTGCAGAGAAACAAAATTCATTATTGTCACACGGGCAGGGGGATGTAGGGTGACTTGGAGGAGCACTGTTAATTCTGAAGACTTGAAGAGAATTCCCCAAGCCATATTCCTTCCTCAGCATCACTAGTAAAGCCCTCGGCTGTTTCTCCTCTCCCCTCAACCTCAGCTTATCCTTACTTCTCTTATTACACATCTCCCCTCTGGAACTAGGCTTCTTTACTCTGCTGGCCTGTCCACTGTCTCTCAGCCACCAACCAAATCTTCTGGGTGTCCCTCCAGGTTCCCACTGTGTAGGGTGCCATACTGTCCTGGAAACCAACCACGTCTCCAATCGAATTGCTGACTCAAGGACACAGTGTGCAGTACAGGATATCCGGTCCTTCTTGTGGAGCAACTATATGGCCTCAACTCTAGCCACTGAGGAGCTCCTCAGAGCTCAAAGAAGATGCTCTGTGGGGTGTGTTTCCACGCCACCCTCCTTCCTCATGCTCTACAGCCTCAGCTCCACTAGCTCTTTCACCTGCTGGGGATAGCTCCCTTCTCTGTGCATGGAACCTTTTCTGGTCTTCATGGCTTTGACCTAGAATAGTGAGGTATAGGCTTGGCCATTCTCTGGGCAAGATACTTAGAAATTCAGTACTGAAGTGGGCAGAGGAGATGGTGCCTTTCCCAGAGGCTCTGGACTCAGACTGTGTCCTCATCATTCATGATGGAAGCCTTGACAGAACACCTGGCCCATCATCTCGACCTTGACCCAACAAGAGAACAACAGAGGCAACTGGGAATAATCTGTCTTGCAAATCAGACCCGTGTCTGGATCAGCTCTCTGGGTAGTGGAAACACAGGCCTTGGCCCAAGGACTCCCAGGAAGACCAGAGCAGCAGCATTCTGCAGGAAGAACTGGCTTCTGTCTGTCTGGTGGGTAATAGGTCCTTGGTGTGTCTGATGTGTGTGACTGCCACACGGTGATGTAACGTGAGCAAATGTAGAGATTTCAAATGGGAAGAGGCCTCGAGAATCATGCAGCTCGCACAACACCCACCCCTCTAGCAGATAAGGAAAGAAAGTCCCAGAGAGATTAAGAAACTGTTCCCAAACTACATATCAGGCTGAAAGAAAGTCACCACCTGCTCCCCTAAACAGGTCCCTGTTAGATCATCGGGTTTTATTTAAACCCACGACTATCAGCAACCAAGAGAAAGAGATGTAAATATTTACCCCAGAGCTGACTTCAGCTTCTTCATGTTGTCAACACTTTTGCTACACTTCTAACAGTTTTTCAAAGAACAGAAGGAGCTACGTATACTACGGCAATACAGTCCCGCATCTAGGCGTGAATTTCTTCCAGGATTTCTCTTCCTGGCCCTGAGCCCTCCTCATCATGGCTCTGCATGGGACCTTTATGAAATAGGACAATTCTCATCAAATACAACATTTGGTGCAAACTGCGGACTCAGGCATGAACAGGAAGTTCACTCTGCGACAATCCCGAGACATGCTTATCTGAGAATGGGCAGGCCCACTGCAAAGACCACGAGGAAGAAAGGCGGACAGAGAGATGTTGGGAAGTGAGACAGGGACAGATGAACTGAAAGTAGACCCAGGTAACCCCTGTACTAGAGAGTTTATCTCTCAAAAATTCCCCCTGAGAATGAAGAGTCCAGTGTTGAAAGGAGAGATATCAAGGAAGTCCATGATGGCCCATTGAGGACAGAGAGCCAGAGCAGAGTAGATGGGTTCTGAAAGAAGAATGGTTCCCTCTGGCACCACCAGGCTGACAGAAATGTAAGCGCCTTCCCTCTTTGCCGGTTTCTTTTTCTTTCAAAGCACCCCACAATCACCCCTGAAGCACCACCAAGTGTGGTCCCGGCATCTTGCTGCTACCTGGAGCCTGCTCATTTGCTCCTTGAGCAAGCAAATTCCCCTCCTCTTCCTCTGCCCCAACCCCATGACCTGTCCCTCTAAGAGCAGGCTGAATAGGACACGCTGTGCCATAGGGAGGTAGAGGGGTAGAGAAGCATGTACTGGTCAAGGGTACGTGTCTACATGAAGGACAAGCATTGCCACTATGTTCACAGAGAAAGACCAGGAGCCTGGTCCAGGCTGGGTATAGCAAGGGAAGATGCTAGTGACACATGAAACCAGTGTCCAGACAATGACAGCTGTGTTCCTTCACAGGCCCAAAACAGTTCAGGGAGGGACCTGGGTAGCTACAGCGGTTTCTAGAGAAAGGTAGGCGCTGACTTCTTATCTATTGGTCTGCAATGCAGTGAAGAGTCAGCCTTTGACTGCAGGATTCTGTGCCACACAAGCAAGCCACTCCTGTTTGTCACAGGCTTCCTAGAAGACTTAAGAGCCTCTAAAGGAAGCTTCTACATCACCAAAGCCAAGGTACTTAGATGTCACCAGCTCTCATTTCTTCATGCCCTGCATCAAGACCTCTGTCCTAATCCTCTGCATCCCTCTCCAACGCTCTTGGAACTCATAGACCCCTCCCTCTCTCTCTGTCTTGGTAGGGTTTGGGGCAGCAGGTCTGTGAGCTTCTTAGCTTTGCAACTGAGGATTTCACATTACAAATTGAACCTGTCAAGAGGGGGCTTTCTCATCTTTGTTTTTAATATCCTTAACAACTCAAAGGCAGCAAATGGGTGGCCAGGAGACAGGGCATGAAATCTGTCTGCCGATATCAACTCTCAGCAGGTCAAATGTCACTTCACATCACTGGCAGCTCTTCCTAGGGAAACAGGGAACTTAAAGCCCATGCCTGCAGGCAAGCTGTATGAATGACTTTATTTCTTTTTAAATAAATGCGATCAATAGCACAGCTGACAAGCAGGCTTGCTACACCTTTAATCAATCAACAGGAATGTAAAGTTTACAACGCTGCACACAGCCACACTCCCAAACACAAGCAGGTCACAGAGAATGACGGCACACTTGTATTTTGTTGGCTGCCAACTGTAGTTTCTTTTCAGCCTGCCTCCCATTGCTTTAGGACTGTGCCTGATGCTGTCCCATTGCATGTTGCCCCAAAGGCCCTGTGGCAAACACTAGCAGCCCATTTCCCTGTTAAAGGCTTATAAAGGCCCCTTTTCACTGTTCCATAGCACTGTGACCTGTGAAGCTGATAGGAGAGCTTAGCAGCATCAGTGGTGGCAGCAGCAGTGAACTATGTCTAGATGTTGTTGGTTTTTGCTTGTTCTGTTTTGTTTTGAGTCAGGGTCTCATGTAGTCCAGGCAGACCTCTAACTCACAACACAGCGGAAGCTAACTCTGAACTTCTGATCCTCTTGCCTCCACATCTGTCCTCTGAGCAAAACAGCTCACATATGTAGTGGTATTTTATGTTTTAACAAATAAAGCTTGCCTGAAGATCAGAGTGCAGAGCTATGCAACTAGAAGCTAGGGAGTGGTGGCACTCACCTTTAAGAGGCAGAGTGACTGTGAGTTCAAGGCCAACGTGGGCTACACAAAATTGAGTCTGTATAAAAGAGAAACAGCTCACACAAAGGTGATCCCAGCACTTGGGATCGCATGCCTTTAATCCAAGCACTACGGAGGTTGCAGTCTGAGGTTTGGTGGAGACAGCTGCAATCTCAGAATCAGCCTTTGCAGTTAGAGGACAAAGTCTGAGGACAGGATTGTCCCTTTGGTTTTGAACAGTGGTACAAGTAAAAGAACTCTCTAGTGCCTGGTCACTCTGCTTCTCTGATCTTCAGCATTAACTCCTATATCTGACTCTGGGGTTTTATTATTAATACCTATTACAATTCGTGAGGC
Source organism: Dicrostonyx torquatus (assembly GCA_028555095.1). Taxonomy (NCBI): domain Eukaryota; kingdom Metazoa; phylum Chordata; class Mammalia; order Rodentia; family Cricetidae; genus Dicrostonyx; species Dicrostonyx torquatus. The sequence continues at coordinate 495,600 of JAQHUG010000118.1, read as the reverse complement.
ACACATCTTCATCAGATCAACTGTGTCTCTGTCCAAGAGACTCAGCTGCTCTTGCTGACTGCTGGTGTTCCCAGAGAGAAGGATGGGAGCGTCACCTGCGATTCCAGCTGCTTCTCTGAGCCAGCAGCACACAATTCTGCCCTAATTATATATGACCTCAGGGTTCTGGGATGTGCTAAAAGAATATGGAATGGACAAAGATAACTGAGGAGCAACTCCAGTTATGCCTCTGTTGGGAGGCCATCGTCTTTGCTACTAGGTGAGATGCTCTGGTCCAGTTGCTTTCGGTCAACCATACTCTTGTAAAGAACCACTCACCCAGGCCCCAAGGAAGCCTGATAAATTCACTGGTTCCCAGGACGAACTCTGGATTGTCCCCTAATGGTCATATAACAGGTGGCTTTGCCTGTGCCTAAGAGTTTCAGTTAGCAATTCCACACTGAGCCCCTTTGTTTCTGAGGAGTGGGAGATGATGCCTTCTCCATCTCACTCTTGCAACAGACCAGGAGGACCTATGCCATTGGGCACTTGACAGGAGTTAAACATCGCTAAAGCATTGTTCCAAATCTATTAAAATCACTGCTTATATTAATGATAATTTTTTTAGTCCATTATAAACCCTACCTGATACCTGTTTTCCTGTAAAGAAACCAAGATATGGAATGGGGTAAACCAACACTCCCTAATGGTCAGCTATTGGATTCTTGAGCCATTGGATGTCCAAGCAGCCTTGAGCAACAGCATTGCCAGTCACACAGCCAGCCAGACCACTCTCAGCGCCTGCACCAGGCTTCTTCAATGCTCCCGGATGCCTTGAGAAAACTATGCAAAGGACTGCAGCTGACTGCCTTGGCTCCTGCAGGCAAAGCCTGAGCCAGGACTATTTGAACAGTTTGTACCAGGCTTTGTGCAATCAATCACAGCCTGGATGGGTCATTTCTACCTTGGTCAGAGTAGAAGTACATCTCCTGGTGGAAAGAGAGTAATTCTTGTGGCAAGGCTGTGATTGGTCCAAAGCACAAGCCTTAATAACTGTGATTGGCCAAATGAATGGGGATTGGTCTAAACATTCCTGTTTGGTCTATATAAGCAGGCTGCTCAGCTCACTCTGAGATGACTGAGAGACACTTTCCTGTGCTACCTACCATGATACTGCAACATCAGATTCAAAGATTTGTCTTGAGCTGCCTTTGTCTCCTGCCAGAAGTGCCCACTGAGCTGGAAACAGGAAGAAGCAAGCAGCAGAAGCAACATCAGCCACATTGGCAGTGGAGTTAGCCGGCAGCTAAACAAGCACTGCCCCAGGTAAGAGCAACAGTATCTGGCCGTAGCCTGTTCCAGCAGATTCAATGAAACCCCCATCACAGAGAGCAACATGCACACTGCTGCCCAGTGTTCAACTGTTTAACAGGTGCCTTCCTTAGGTGACTGTAAAGGTCTCTTCAGGTGACAGCTGAATCCCACCGGCACCACTCAGAAGTCTGAGTAGGGGATGGTTTGATTCAGTGGGTGCCATGCATACCAGATTTCCCTAGTCTAGAAAAGTACACCCCAGCAGCTTGACAACTGAGTACAACAAATCAGACATAGCCCAGTCCGAAGTCAGCATCCCCTGTGCTGGGCTCCCAAACAGCCCTAGGCTCCCATCTGCAAAAACTGTGCGACTAATCAACAGTTGAAGGGGTCCTCTGCCCTGAGGGAGCAGTTGCAGTGGTTGGTGCCCCGTTTCTGATACCAGCTTTCAGGTTCCTGAGCTCTGGGTCCTAGCTCCTCAATGCACGGAGCCTGCAACCACCACCTGACAGCTGAAGAAGCAGTGAGGGAGAGGCCAAGAGGCAGCCCTCACATACCCAGAGCTAGGCCCTGCCCACCTGCTGCAATTAAAGGCCTAGGGCCCATGCTGTCATGGGATCCTGCTCTGGAAGTCTGCCCCTGAATGGACAGAGGGCCTGTCCTGAGTGATCATGGCTAAGTCTGGTGTCCAGGTGGAACATGCTGATCCAACAGAGATAGGTACCCTGCATTATTCAGGCAGCAGTTGAATGGTTTGAGAATATCCGGTTGAGAAGGGGGAAGTAGAAGCAGCAATCATAGGAGACTGGGGAGCTGATAAAAAGCTGTATGGTGCAAAGAGGGTACTCTCTAAAAGAGAGCTATCAAGTCTTCATATCCAATGGTCTCAGACCCCAGGGTCCAGATACCCCAAGCCTGTGCAGACACTAAAATGCTAGAAGGTGCTTCTTGCTACTGCTCTGCCTGCCTGCCTCGCTGTTGTCACACAGTGAGAGACAAAGGCTGCTCAGGACCAGCGTTCCCACAGTTTCCTTCCCCCCCAATGGTTTCTATCAAGGCAGAACGAAAGAGCCCACAGCCAGTGGATCTATGCTACCCTGAAACAGGAGTCTTGGGGGTCTGGCACGTTACAGTGAAAGCAGTGGGAGAAATGAACTAAGAGGTACAGTGTGACTCCCCAAAGAAAGCCCCACTGACCGAGAATCCTGGGGTCCCAGACATCTACCTTGATAGAGGATCCTGGGCATTTATGCCAGAGAAATAAAAGTTTCTTCTGACACAGAAACTGTCTGCAAATACTCATAACACCTACATCTTTAAAAAGAAAAATGACCTTCAGTTGTTAAAAACCATTATACCCACATTATGGACTATTAGTCAATAGCACCAGAAGGGGTGAGGTGTTGTGACATCCAGCTTAGTGGATTTTAAAGGAAGTATGCGAGGTGAAGAAAAAGAAAAGCCAGTCTTGAAAGGTCACCAACTGTGCAATCCCATCTACATTCTAGTCTAATAATGAAAAAATTATGGTTCTGGGGAGGAGACAGTGGGTTCCAGAAATGCATCAAGATGAGGAGGATGATGTGGCCATGAACACAAAAGGAGAACTCTGTTTCTTGGTGGGGATTCTGGTTATGAAAGATGTTAGCTCTGGAGGGGACTGAGCAAAGAGCTTATGGAATCCATCTGCGTCATTTCTTACAGTTGCAAGGAAACTGACAACTAGCTCCAAACACAAAGCTCTAAAAATGTAACGAAAACCTGCTTTCCATCCAAAACACCTGTCACCTTAGTTTTGAGTATTATAAAAAAAGGCTGTTTTATCTTATAGAGATATATAAAACATAAAACCATAGGAAACTAGAGGAAAGGAAGATTCTATACAAAGTAAGACAATATAATCATCTTTTAAAAATAAATTAGTTGTTTGCTTTAAATAGGATCTCTGGCATCTATTTCCAAAAAACAAACAAACAAACAAAAAACCCAGGCATACAGGAAATCAACACAAGACCATAAGCTAAGGCGTATCAATAGAAACAGACTCACAGTACAGAGAAACCAAGAATCACCAAGAGTTTTCAAGAGACTGGAGAACAGAAACTTTAGTGTTTGATTAGTAAAAACCAAATGAGAATCCCATGACCACAAGGAGATCTAGCAGATCACAGAACAGGAAAAAGGCAGAACTTGAATATACATCAGAAAAAGGACATATAGATTAACACAGAGAGAGAAAAGAATGGTAAACAGCAGTAAAGCAAAGGAAGGGCTGGGGAGAATACATAAAACACATGTTGTGCCCACAGGAGAAGCTGAGTTTGAACCCCCAGAACCCATGAAAAGCATGTCTGTAACCCTAGAGCTCCACTGGTGGGATGGGAGGGAGCAGGGAAATCCTTGGAAGCTTGTGTGCAGCTGGTTTAGTGTCCATGGTTATGAACAGGAGACTCCGTCTCAAACAAGGGGAAGACAAGGTTGTCTCCTGACCTTCACATGAACTTTATGGCACATATGTGCAAGTATGCACACACAGATGCACACACGCATTTTTTTTTAAAAAGAAAAAAGGCCTTAGAAAGATACGCGATACGATTCCAAGGTCTGCCACATAAGTACAGGAGTCCCAGAAGAGGAAGACAAAGAATGGGGTAAAAGTAATAACAGGTACCAGAGTTCTGAATAATAGTAGCATAGAAACAAACACTGTTTTGTTATATGTAATTTTACTATATTAAAATGAAAGCCTTTCTTTTTTGTTTAAACAAGAAAAGGGGAAATGGTGTAGAAGGTCCTTCTGCATTTTTGTTGCTTTCATTGGTTAAATAAAGTAACTGCCTAGGCCTTTTGATAGGGCAGGACTTAGATAGGAGGGAAAAAGAGAACAGAATGCTGGGAAGAAGACAGAGGGAGAGCCGCTGCCATGAAGCTGCTAGGTCAGACACGCTGAATCTTTCCCGGTAAGCCACAGCCTCGTGGTGACATACAGATTATTAAAAATGGGTTAAACAAATATGTAAGAGTTAGCCAATAAGAGGCTAAAACTAATGGGCCAGACAGTAATTTAATTAATACAATTTCTGTGTGGTTATTTTGGGTTTAAGCTAGCCAGGCGGCAAGAAGCAGCCCGCACTTTATACTACAATCTACAAGCTGATGATAGAAAATGTGGGTATGACTCAGATTCTAAATCTGAAATTAAACTGAAGACCTTTTCAACTGTCAATAAAGAGAGAATTTCAAATCGTAGGACTGTGATATTTCTCAAGCAGAACAGTAATGACAGCAAATGGGCAGTGAGAGCCACACCAAGGCTGTTATCTCCTTTACACAAGGAGGGCATGAGGTGCAGGCTGGAGGTAATCTGGGAGACTGCAGGGAAGGTAGTATGGCAGTGGGCATCTTGGGGAACCTGGGTCACAGGAAGCCTGCTAGAAAAGCACACAGCACAACAAGAGGGAAACCCCTGCCTTGGCTTCTGAAAGGCGGCTTGGAAGTAGGAAGCCATCCCAGGCTCACGAGAGGCCCCAGATTTCCAATTAGTCTATTGATCAGAGCAATGCACTCAAGCCAGCTCACAGAGCCAAGATGGTGGTCTCTTCAACACAAAGCCTCCAGTCTCATTCAAGAGCATCCCTACTCCCTCAGAGCCCTCCTGCTTGTTCCCAGCAACATCATGAAAACCCCCAGTGACTGGCAGATGGTTTGATCTCATGTGCTGGCATGCCTGTGCTAAGGAGCCAATCCCTGTACTCTGCACTTTCCAGATCCAGCTGTCCACTAAGGGGACAGGGCAGACTGGAGTGGAAGCAACAGTCCCACCTGCAAGTCTGGAAAAATAGGGAGTTTCTACTTGAAGCCAGAAGCTGTGTTCATCAGCTTCCATCTTCTGCTATTACCCATAATAAACATGAATGCTTGAGGAGACCTAGAACAAAATACAGTGAGCCACAATTATGTGATGTTTGAATGTAAATCCAAGCAGAATATGAAATTAACTGCTTTCCACAGATTTCTCAAAAGGATCTTCATTTTCTTTGGTAAAACAATAGGCTCACTTATTAAGCAAAAGTCCAAAAGAGGAATAAGGAGGCAGAGCTGGACCAGCAGGCTCTGGTTTAAACACCATAAGCCAGAGCAATGTGCTCGTAACCAGAGAATAAGAGGTTAGTTGTATCATTAAAGAGGCCCCCAAATTTCCTCTAATGTTGTTTCAAAATTGAATTGGACCGATCACTTGAAACTACAGTGAGGGATTATTTCATGAAAAGTGATGTAGTAACATGAAAATTTTACTACAGCACCAATATCAAATTCCAGAAAAGCTAAAAATGAAAATGCAAGATAAAAAATAAAATAGGGAAACCCCAACAGTTTATGTAAATAGAATAGTAAGTGTGAGTTGGAAGGATACCAGCATGGCAAAATCATGCAGGGAAAGATGGAATATGTGCAGAACATTATAGCAGGAATGCCAGACACAGTTTCCAGAAAGTTATAACACGCAAGATGATACAGACACACACACACACACACACACGAAAACAATAAAATATACATATGGATATGCAAAAGTTAATGTGGGCATCACATAAAGTACTGGTAAACTGCTTAAGAAAAAGGATAAAGGTGGGAGAGATGGCTCAGTGGTTAAGAATACCAGGTGCTCTTGCAGAGGGCCCAGGTTCACTTCCCAGTATCCACATGGCGGCTTACAACCATCTGTAACTCCAGTTACAGAGGACCCAACATCCTCTTCTGACTTGTGAAGGGAGTACACACATATAATGCACAGACATTCAAGCATACACAAAATAAAATAAAAATATATTTTTAAAGGAAAAAAAGATTAAAATCCAATAAATATAGAGGGCCAAAGCAGGAGTTACACAGAAAGTGGGTAAGCACTACTTTATACTGCAAACAATTGAAGAAACACCATTTTAATCAAGATAAGAGAACTTTTTGACCATTGCACTAAATAAACTTTTCTTATTTAAGATAATACTGGATTCTGGCATGGGTACAGTAAGTGGGTGAAGTCCTTTTGGAAAGCAATTTGACAGTGTGTATCGAGTCCTAGTAATCCCACTTCTGGGAACGAATCCTAGGAAACAATCCAAAATATAGAAACTATATGCACGACTGCACTCCCTACAATGTTATGTGTACCAGATGTAACTTGAGAGCAATTAAACACACACAGAGAGAAGATGGGCTGCCAAGTGGTCTACCCATTGGACCGACTCCTGTACAGCAGAGGGTGGAGCGGGGAGTAGGAATCTAAGATTCCATAGTGATGATGAAGAACGCTTGGTGCATGGTGAGTGAGAAGTACAACACACCCAGGTTATACTGCGATGGTAAGAAAGTGAAATACACAGCAAAATCAACCTGCAGGAAATCATAAGAGCTGCCCGCAACCCCGAAAGACTGCACACTGTCCTCACCTATGTAATCTTCAGAACAGTACAGGGTGGTGTAACTTCTTCAAAACACATGACCTGCTGCAAGGAAGCGGTCTTCAGTGCTCTTCTACTTGTAATGTGGCTCCTAAAAGTTTCTCTGGCCTGCCTTGGTGAGAAATCAAATAAGGACAGCAAAGCAGGGCTGGGCTAGCCCCATTCAGCTGCTCTACAGGACCCCAAATCACTGCCTTGGCAGACAAGAAGCCATCGGTCAAATCCAACAGCAGCACAGGGGCCTGGCAGCCCAGCCCACAGAGGAAAGTGAGGGTTCCTGAATGCAAACTCAAGAATGGAATGCAGGCTGTCTGTCATTCAGGAGATACAGGCAGGGTGCCTTGAGGTCTCTTTATGGAGTTTAGCAAAGGATGCTGTGTCCAGCAGACACAGAAACACCTGGCTTTGCTAACCAGTCCCCAGGAATATGTTGCCCATCTGTCCTGTGTTAAACTCTTGGGATAAGGGCCTGCTGTAGAGAAGGCCCTAGAAGCTGCACATTGCTTGCTCTTAGGCATCAGAGGCAAGAAGCCTGAAAGGGAGCTGGGCATACCCAAGAGTTACTTCGTTTGTTGCTCTCAGGTATCACCCCTCATTCACAGACTTCCTTGTCTCCCTTTTCTAAAAAATCACATCTGCCATGAAGAAGTGACAGGTGGCTGTCACCAGAACAAAGCTGGTTCTCAGGAGGAAGCTGTGGTAAAGAGACTCTGGGGCTGACTGAACGCCAGCATCTACTGAAGAAGAAAGCATGAGAAAGCAAGGAAGGGAACGGAGCCAGGGAGGCGGGGAGCCCGTGGAGGGAAGTAGCGTAGGGTAGAAAGTGGAGGGAAACCTCTTTATGGGTTCACACCACCTTCAACACAGCTCTTGCAGAATTCTGACCACAGTTCCTTCCACCAGGGTCTCCACCAGGGTCTCCACCAGGGTGAAGAAGGCTCAGTGCTCAGGGAACAAGACTTCTCCCTGAGGCCAGGTTCTGATGACTTGCCAAGATTAGAGTGAGAAAAGCCCAACCTGTCTCAGGCGCACAGGAAGGACTTCATCTCACCAAGGAGCAAATCAACTGGACTGGGCCTTTGGCCTCTTCCAAAGAAGAACAGCGGACAACAGCCCAGGCAGTCACTCTGATGGCCATCGATGAACTGCAGGTCCAGAAACCCTAATAGGATCTCTGACTCCATGTGCAGAAGGACAGGACATGGCTGGTAAGTCTTGTAACTACCAAAAAATGGAGTCTTTCTTGCTCAACTTTGGTAAAAGCCGTAATTTGGTGAGGTTTAATATGTGTGGAAAAGTCTAGAGTTGATTAAGCCAATAGAGGCTAACTCATTTCCATAGAGGAAGACATCTCAGCCTTTCTGGAGCAGAATGAGCAGAAGAGGGGTGCCTCTTTTGGAGTGGGTGGAGCTTACTTTGCTGCAAAGCAAGAAGGTGAGAGTATATTATACCAGACAGCAGGGAAACCAAGGCAGCAGGCAGAGTTAAGGATGCCAATCAGCCAACAGTGTGATAGAGGGTTTTTTTTTGTTTTGTTTTTACCGTGGATCACACACATGGTCCCAGAGGCAAAATCTGGAGGTAGGATTCAAAATCAGTGAGTTGAAGAAGAAGCGAAAGATTTTACATATCCTTCTGGCCTTGAAGATGGAAGAGGCCACGAGTCAAGAAAAGCAGCAGCCTCGATACTGAAGATCCAAGAGAAGGGATCTCCCCACAGCATCCGATTAAAATGGCACCTGAGAAAATTTGCCTTTACTCATGAGACCCCTTTGGACATTTGCTAATCAGACTGTAGAGAATGCATGTATGCAATTTCAAGCAAGCCACTAAGATTGGGTGCTCCGTGATATAAAACTGGTCCACCAGCTTCCTTCAGGAGGAAATGTCACTAACTGGCTGGTCTGGGGGCATACATTCTGAGCTGGTCACTCGGGGCTCCTGCAATGTGAGGCCACTACTCCTGTCTAAGATCTCACCCAGCTGAGTCTTACACCCTCGTGTTCTGGGTTAACAACCCATTAACTAGCAAAGCTACTGTGCATCTCTGGGTGCTTCTATGTTCTGATTCCTCCAGCCATAGGAACTGTCCTATCTACTTGTATCTATCAAACCCCATCCTTGAAGTTAGCATGCAGTCCAGTGGTAGAGCATTTGTCTAGCATGCATAGGACCCTGAGGTTGATCACTAACATCCCCCACACATGACTCTTCCATCGAAGCCCAGGTCCTGGAGCAACTCTGATACTTTTTCTGAATGCCTGTGTCAGGGACCCTGCTTGGGAAGCTTCCACTCAGCCCTTACCCCTTCCTGTCACACAATGTACCACCCTTGGGCTCTTACTTGTATTTTCTGAAACAGGACTTCTTCCAGAGAGAAAGTTAGGGGCAATGGAGGAAGGAAGATGGAGGAGGAAAGAAGGGTAGAGAGGGAGAGGAGAGAGAAAGGGATGGGTACATATGGTTCACACATGGAACAGCCAACCACTGTGAAAGTTGTAATGCATTCTTGAAACCAGTCCCCAAGGTCACACTGAATCTATGACCTGCAACTGGGTTAGGTCCAGGCGTCTTATGAGGTTGAAAAGCACAGGCTTCTCTGAACCAACATCTTCCTCATTCCAAAGTACCCTCAAGGTACCCTGTAGGTGAGGAGCTCAAGATGAGATCAAAGCCCAGCCTAGGATAGTTCTGATGCTTTCTGCTGGCCTCTGACAACCATGGGCACTCAGGGTTACTTCCTCAGTAGTGCCTGTGAAGCAGTCGGTCATGGGAAGAATATGCTGGCCTTAGATAACTACGGGCACTCAGGGTTCTCTTCCTCGGAGGTGTCTGTGAAGCAGTGGGTCACGGGATGAGAAGGAGACCATAAAATGAGAAATGGGAAAGTTTCACCAGGATAGCCCATACCTGTTCAGCACCAGTGGCCATAGACCAAACATGGCCTCCAGCAGGGATTCTGTCTTCCTAGGTATGCTGGAATGATAAGTACTTTTATGTTCCTCTAGGATGGTCAGGAAATATCATTTATAAATTCTTCCTGCTGGGGCTCTCTACTGTCACTGTATGGGGATGCATACTAAACTTAGGATCATTTTCTCAACAAGCCACAAAATGACTCAAGACCATGACAATTTGCTACGCTATGGCTCAACAAGCTAATCCCTCTTTCTTGCTAACTTCTTACCAATTACAACTTTGGCAGCACATTCAGGGCTGCCAAGGCTTTGTGAATTTGCTTCTTGGAGGACATTAAATAAATTCACTTTTCAATTTAAAAATAAAATTACATCAGGGGCAAAGCCCTGGAGCCTCTATTTCTAGCCATGCTGAAAATATAGAGGACCAGGCCCCTTTTCCCCAAATCAAATAAAGAGCCAAGGCAGTTATTGAGAACAAATACTTGCTAAATGGAAATATATTAAATGTGGCCTTACTGTAAATTCCAAAGGAATTGCTGGCTAAACTAAACAGTGTTGGCCATCGTGAACTCAAGGAAGAAAACATGGACCAGGCTGACACATCACCTTTGCATTTCTTTTAAATGGAAGAGTTGAAAATGTTTTGTTTTGATGAGAGAGAATGTGTGTGTGTGTGTGTGTGTGTGTGTATACACACCTGCATATGGAGACCAGAGGACAGTTTGAATTCTCATGCTCAAAAACATAAACCATCTCGCATCTCCTACAAGTCAGGGTTGTCCACTTGTCTAACCCACCAACCAGGCTTGGGCTGGCTGGCAGCAAACCCCAAGGTTCCACATGAATCCTCCATGCCAGCATTGGGATTACAAGCTTGCTCCACCACACTGGTCATGTTTACTTGGGTTCTGGGGGACTAAACCCACTTAACTGACTGAGCTATCTCTCGTGCCTGTGAACTAGTCTTGGTTTACCCCACTTTAGAGTAAACTAAGGAGATGGGAGAGGGAGAGCTGCCTCTGCAATGCTAAGCAAAACTGGGCAACTGGCAAACACTGTGGAAGGACAGAGCTGAGCTATCCCCACTGCACAGCATGCCGTACCTGCACACAGTTCTCTGAGCACTCTAAACCCTGAACTTTCTGGTGTCAAAGTTGCCTACAGGAGCCTGAGTGCCTGCGAGAACAACTGGCTCATCTCCCACTTCATCCCCCAGGAGCTCAGGGATGGGTGAATTCCCATCATTCCACCTTCAATTTTCCAAGAGTCCAGAGTTGTCTCAGTACAAGATGATGAGAACAGGAGAGCTGAATGAGTAAAACATAAAATATTTTTGTCTAACTTGAAAAGAAAATCCTTACAGGAAAAGGAAAGATATTCACAACCAGAACATTTTACTCAAAGAAAAAAAGAACAAAGGTTTCTCTCCTTTAAAAAAAAAAGTATATGAAATAAATTTCCAAAACCACAGAAATTTTCTCAAAAAAAAAATTAAATGTGTGGTATTTGATGCAACGCTAAGGTCACTTTCTTACAACTCTGCTCTAAGGAGATATTGGGGGAAAGCCACTGCTGTGGGCAAATGAGAAATGAAGGAATGAAGCAAATATTGCCTTTGCGTGCGATAATCCTTTATAAATTGCTGGGCACGTCCGTTCCTCCTGAGCCATGAGCAGGAGGAGAGCTGCAGCATCCTCTCGCCACTGCAGTCTGGCAGGAGCTGGGCTGGGAGCCTGCCTTCTGTGCCCCATCCAAAGCGCATTGAACAAGGTGAGCACGGGCACAGGCAGTGGTGAGCACCAGCAGAATTCTCTGAATCTCAGCTATATATGCATGCCTGGATATTTGTTCAGCAGGCAGACGAGAGGAACGCAATGCTTGTCTGTATGACTACATGGCCTGATGATCTCAGGGTTTGACCTTTTTCCTCCACATGGCACAAAAATATGGCAAAGAAGATATAATGGAGTGGCGGCGGGAGGATGAAAATTAACTAGGGATTTTTAAAAGGAGGGAGTGTGCTGTGGAGTCAGGCAAACACGGTTCCAGACTGACTGATTAGCCAGGAGACCTTGCTGTACTCAGAAGAGATTATCAAGGTCAGCTCCATCACCTCTGAAATAAGGACCACATGACCTGACCTCTGTGGCTATCAAGAGGATTTTTAAAAAATAGTGCAAAGCGTGAAATACAGACTAAAAGCTCAATAAATGCTAAATGCTTTGTTATAACTTTCATTATCTTTGATGACAGTCCATGTAAAAGTCACACAGATGTCTAATATGGTGTTCTCAAACACCACAAATATGACTTATTGTGGGAAAACATGCATTTAGATTCATACCTGTACACAGAAAACATGACACTGGAAACTTATCAACTATAAAGCCAGAAGGAGAGTGTCAACTCACCAAGTAATTCCAGGGAACCTGGCATGTTCAGGGCACCTCTATCAAGCTACAAAGATAATGACTCAGGTGGGTCAATGTCTGAACACTGTCACTGATCCTGTTTGGCACTCAGGAAACTCTACAAGTAAACAATGCTCAGAGCATCCAGGAGTTTTCCAAAATAGGTGATTACACTTGGAGCAGAAAGAACCTACCCCGTGGAAGGCGAACAAAATATCCTGTCCTCCCCACCACCCAGTCCCCTCCCCTGCCAGGCAGGAAAAGTACTTTACCTTGTCAGGGAGCACTCACGCTTGGTGCCCTGGGAGTAGGAAAGACTAGAAACTTGTGTAGTGATGTTGGCTGCTTCTGTGAGTTTCTGAATTTAGTTATCCAGTGCTCCCTCACCTTTGCTTAATTCCCGCAGACTAGGCGGGAGATGTCAGGTGGAAACAGAGGGCTAAACTTCTGGTCCACTGAACTCAACTCCTGTTTCCTTGATATTTTCCTACATCTTTCAAAAATATGTTAGGATTTATTTCTGTTATTATGTGTATGCTCATGTATCTATCCGGGGGTACGTGCATGTGAGTGAGAGGCTAGAGACCTCGGATCTATTCCCTGGTGCCGGGTTACAGATGGTTGGTGAGGCATCCAAGTGAGTGGAGGGAACCAGACCCAGGTCTTCTGCAACAGCAGTGTATGCTCTTACCTGCTGAGCCATTTCTCTAACTCCCTTTTCTTGTATCTCAAAGAAAAAGGAAAAACCTTGCTCTCATCTTCCTGAGGCCCTAGAAGCTCAGTTATCACCTTTCAAGGGCTCATGAGTAACAGCAAACCTAGCAGCGGGAGAACTGCAAGCGCTTACTCATTTGAACATATGACGGTCTACTTGGGCAAGGCAAACCCATGGCATTTAGGTCTCCTCCTCCTAAAAAGGAAGTGAACAATTTAGGGACACCTACATGCAAAATTGCTTACACTCAGCACTAACCAACAAGGTGCTGTCCTAGTTTCATTTCTGTTGCTTTGACAAAACACCCTGGAATAAGCAACTAAGAGGAGGAAAGGTTTATTTGGCTTACAGTGCCAGGTTACAGTCTATCTTTGGGGGCAAATCAAGGCAGAAACATCAAACAGCTAGTCACATCATGTATACAGTCAAGAGCACAGAAAGAAATGCATATACATATGCTCTGTAATTTGTGCTGAGTTTAGTTTCTCTACTCTTACATAGTGCAGAACCTTCTGCCTAGGGAATGGTGCCACCCAGAGTGGGCTGGTCCTACATCAATGAACTTAATCAAGATAATCCCCCCCTTCCCCACAAACACACAGGATAATCCAATGTAGACAACCCCTCAGGAAGATTCTTCCCCCAGGTAATTCTAGGTTATGTCAAATTGACAAGTTATCTATCATAAATGCTAATTGTATTTTAACAAGACACTTCCTTTTAACCTGTATGATATTAAAATCATACGGTTTCAATAACTATCATTGGGTGACAAGAACATGAAACACCACAGGTAGAACAAAGCATACAGGTACTATATATGCACAGTTCGTTACCTGATTCATGCAATTAAATTATCATAACTTTGGTCTGTATAGCAATATTATGTAGGATACAACTAGGGAGCTGGTAAAACCTACCAGGGGGTTCAAAGCCCTTCGCCAGTTGCCTTCAGTTCTTATTTGGATTTTACGGTATAAGAGTTGGCTTACTGGGGGGTAACCAATTCCAGGAAGGCACTGTGAGCTGTGCACCAGTACAGAAACCCTAAGATAAACAAACCAACAAGGAAGCAGCCTGATTTATCAATGGCCTTTGGGAAGTGGGTGCACATTTACACATGGTGAGGGTCATAACAAAGCCTACCTGAGTTTTATATTATTATTATTATTATTACTATTATTACTATTTATTTGCAATGCTGAGGGTTGAACATAGAGCCTCATACATGTTATGGAAACACTCTACCATTTAGCTATGCCCCCAGTCCTACATGTATTACAGTTTTTAAAGCTCAGCCATCTCAACAACATTCTGATTAACAACTGGGAATAGATAGGATTGTATTGGATGGCACGATTCCACAATATCGTAAGTGCAGAAAGTGCACCAAAGGCTGGTGCTCCAAGCCTATCTCTAGACTGTGATCCTTTTCTGAAAGGGAAACTGTGGGTCTTGTGAGCTGGGCTCCCCACACAGAGGCAGCTAAGATGCGAGCCTCTTAGTCATGGCTGCTGGCACTAATAGTGTCTAAGTTTGATCAGTATCATGTATCTAGTTCACTGGATTCCCCAGCACAGACTGTGCTAATCAGCTGCCCCCTAGCTCTAGGAATATACATCTTATGTCTCTGCGGAGCGGGCAAGGTGAAGTCAGCCATAGGGAGTGGTCGGTCTATAAACTTCACCATCATGTGATTTCCACATTTGCTTCCAGCACTCTGCAGTAGAAAAGCTGGGAATGCAAACGGCCTCCACCAAAGAGTGATTGCGCTAATCAAAGTTTCATTTCGCTACCTCTGAGATTGCTCAGCCTAGGTGAAGAAGGTCTGAGAAGACACATGGATTATATTCCTCTGAACAAATGGAAAAGGGACCAACAGTTGTGAGTCACCTCCCTGAAGCACACCAGAGCTGGGTCCCGGGATATCCACGATCCATGGAGCATCCAGAGTCACTACTTAGCTGACTGTGAGAACAAGAGGAATGGGAGTCAAGGAAAGAAACAGGAGGCAGCATCTCCCAGGAATTTCAAAGTGGGGCCAGAGGAGGAGCAGCAGTGCCTGTCTGGGAAGACAGCTGAGCATCATGGAACTGGCTTTGAGAGCAGAAAACTAGCAACAGAATGTTTAAAGCAGCCCTTACTCTTCAAAGAGGGAACACTAAGGGAAGCCATAGGGCATCAGACACAAGTCAACCTCTTTGGGGAACTCTGGTACCTGCATCCTCTCCCAGTCAAGGCCAGGCTGCCATATACACCTGCAGAGGAGGAGTCAGAGAGGATTTTTTTGAGAGAGCAGTGGGTTCTGATGCCTAATAGGGTTTGTTGAAGCTTAAAAGACAAAATCCATCTAGAAATGTTCAGGGGGGGGTGACTTAGTAGCAGTTATTTAAAGTGATATATCTTTTTAGACTCTTGTACTCATGAGTCTCTTCCAGATATTATGCAATACATCATGAGTCTCAGGACGACACATGGAGCCATCCATGGTGAGGGACACATGGTAAATGATCTAGACAGAGTTAACATGGGTACCACATGCAAATAGACGGACCCAAATCCCTCATTACTTCCTTGACCCCTTACTGCCAATGGCCAAGCTTCAGTCTTGAGAAACAGAAGCCACATAAAGTTTTCCAATATTTGCATACATGTTGATTTATCTCAATAAATGAACTGTCCTCCCATCAAGCCAGCTCTTTGTTTCTGTTGTCATCCAAACTTTCATCAACTCCATCCACTGTATCACCTTTCCTTTCTCCAGAGGACTCTCAATCCACCCACCACTAACACCAAAGGTACAAGAAATATAAGAAAACCATCTTAAAGCTACAGAGAAACCCTGTCTTAAAAAGAAAAAGAAAAAAAGAAAGAGAGAGAGAGAGAGAAAGAGAGAGAGAGAAAAGGAAAGAAAGAAAGAAAGAAAGAAAGAAAGAAAAGGAAAAACTACCTTAGTATCACAGGTCCCCAAACACACTTTTTCTATGAACTAAACACTGTGAAACCCAGCTAGGGCTGCCGAAGGTCAGTACACACACCTACTAACTCCACAGGGACCAACACGGTTGACATCAGCAGTGACTTCTACTGTGGTCACTTCCTGAGCTCATATCTCTGTTACTTTGCACACTGTCTCTTAGGAGATCAACACTGTTTTCTCTCTTCTGGGTTTCCTTCTGTTATTGGCTCCCACTCCCAGTTCCCTGTTCAACTACAGGGACTCCCATCTACCTCTCCTTCCCTTCCAAAGCTACATTCTCTGCCTAGGGCATCTTGATGGCATCATGCCATTGTTAATGGCACAAGCATTGTAACTTCTAACTTCCAGTTTCTCTGAAAGGGGTGCTAAGTGCCAACTTGCTAGCTGAGCCCTTCTACTGATGGTCTCCTTACAGTGTGCAGACCATGCATTTCTTACCTAAGAGTAATGGGTGAACATCAGTTCTTGGGGGAGAAGGAAAAGGATTACAGATTTGATCCTGCTGTGGCCTTCTACAGCCCACTCTACACATCATCATGTTTCTCAGTTTTTAATTTTCTTCATAATTAAATGTAATTCCTCTCTGTAGGAGGGTGATAGTGGGGGGAATGGTGGAGAATCACTGAGCAAAGATGGGAAGCAGTGCTTGTGAATACCCCCCGCCCTGTTAATCTGCATCTCCACTACATTGAAAGACCTGCTAATCACCCTTGGTTACACTTGACAGTAGGATGCCTTTTCTCTAACACTTGATCTTTTTCATTCCCTGTAACCAGGTCATAGCAGGTCCATTTGGTCCTGCCCGGAAAATACTCCAAATGTCCCATTTTCTCCTCCCTGAATGATCACGAACTTCTAGGAGGCCTAACTTTAGTATCCCTTTTGTGTTCTAGAGTCTGGATTTCCTGGAACTACAGTCAGAGGATCCTTCCTCTTGTCCCAAGTGACTGACTACCTCCAGCTCCTGCACCTAGGAGTCACTGGCTCCTACAGACATCTATGTAGAAATGGTTTTATTAGCTGTAAAACCACTCCAAATCCATCCCATAGGCAGAACATCAGTAAGAAATAGAGCAACCCCTTTCGTGACGATTTCCCGCAGGTTTCAACCCACATCACAACACTAGGAAGGAGTCCCAGGCTCTGTGACTTATGAGAAAACGGCATTTGCCTGTAAGAGCACCTCATAAAAGATCAACATTCCATGCTCTCTGGATCCATCTTATGTCATAGGTTTAACAGCAAAGGCAAAGACACCTACCCATTTTTCAGTTTGCTCCTTATCCTCCAAATCTATCACCTGCAGGTTCGTAGCCGATTAGAGTCCCCTTCCTCCCAGTGGTCACTAGCTTTAGTTACCCAGTAGAATTCAGTCTGAAGGAGAGAAGCAGATTCCTGATCCCTTAGTCCCAGGGACATTAGGGAGAGTGGCTAGGAGCCAGCTGTGGAGTGGCAAGGGGTGTGCTTGGGAATTTTTAGAGGAGGAGTTAAAACTGCCACCCACTGCTGCTGGCAGCCTGGCATTCTTTTTTATTTTTTTATTTTTTTTTGGTTTTTCGAGACAGGGTTTCTCTGTAGCTTTGGAGCCTGTCCTGGAACTAGCTCTTGTAGACCAGGCTGGTCTCGAACTTACAAAGATCCACCTGCCTCTGCCTCCCGAGTGCTGGGATTAAAGGCGTGCGCCACCACCGCCCGGCTAGCCTGGCATTCTTCTTCAGGGCAAAGGGAGATGCTTATCGAGGGTGTAAAGGCCAAATGACCCAATGTAAAGCAAACGAAAAGGGGGAGGCACTTACAGTTCAGCCACCACCGAAGGATCCCAGGCTTACAAAGCACTTGTCACCTCTCCAAATCCCACAGCCCTCCCCAAAGCCTCGGAAGTGCAGACAGAGCTCAAGGTGGTGATGTCACAAGATGCTTTCCCTACAAACAGAGAATCATGGACACAGGAAGGCTATGAGCTTCACGATGGAAAAATAAAGGGCTCTCTGACCGACCTTTATCTATGTGCTACGGCCAGCAGCCCCTGTAGGCACCAATGCGACCACATCTAAGTAGTCATCAATGCGACCACATCTAAGTAGTCATTAAAGTCAAGGCAGCCACAGTAACAGGTTAGACATACTAGGAACACAGGGTCCTTCTTCCTGTGAAAAACACAGGGGCAAGTGAGCCAGGCGTGGAGAGGTTTCCTTACCCTAATGGGGATGGTGAGTATTTATTTACATATACAAATACAAAAGCCAGCACAAGCCTACTCTTCCCAAGAGCCTGTGTACCCCACAGCACGGAGCTGGCTGTCCTGGGCCTACAGTATGAAAAGAGCTTGCTGCCGCCCCATTCAGAAACAGCAAGGAAAGAAGAGCCTGTGGTGTGGGTTTTTGTTTTGGACCATTAGAATCCACTGAACTGAAAAGATCAAGCTGTCAGAGTTCATTTTCTTCCTAAATCAACCAAACTGTAGAATAACACAAAATATTTCACTTTACAACATAATTTGTATCTTCAATTTACTCACAGCTCTGGGAATTTGACAGGTACAATATTAAGTAAAACCCCTTCTCTGAAGTCGTACTGGAAAGGTTAAACATGAAGCAGCCAGCTCCGGCAGCCAGCAGCTCCCTGCAGCTCATGGGCCCTGCAGCAATGATGCTGGTCCCAGTCAGCTTTACGGACTCAGATCTACAAGCAGATGTCAGAAGTAAACTTGGGACAACTTTCCATTAAAGAAATTCACTAATTACTAGATTGTCAGGAGCATAAGAGGGAGTCTGTCTTTGATCATTGCATAATGGCATCTAAAATAATTTGTGGACTCAAATATAAAAAGAGTATATGTACCTCATTCCTATAAAGAAGGTTTCATGGGCTGATCAGTTGACTTCTTGATATGGGAAACCATAGGCTGCAGATGTAACTGAGTTGGCAGAGAGCTTGCTTCCCGGGTACAAAGCCCCATGTTCAAGCCTCAGCACAGCATAAAGCAGGTGTGGTGCATGCCTATAAACCTAACACTTGGGAGGTAGAGGTGGAAGGTTCAGAAGTTCAAGGTCATCCTCAGCTACACCAGGAGGATTTCTACTGACATTCATTATTTTAGGTTGTCAGTCATATTACCTACTATGGGGTAGGCAAAAGACCCTGTAGCCTCTGAGGATGTCTGGAGAGATGCCAAATATCTAGATGTAACACTCCCACAGTAGTCTCCAGAGTTTCCTATAACACAATGAAAGCCCTGTGAAAGGGGCTCATGTGAGGAACACAGACAGACACAGACGGAGGACACGGCTGCCCTGTTCACATTCCGATTCTCTAAAGGAATTACAGTGAGCACTGTTACAATTTCATCACAGATTTGGGTATGCATACCATGTTTCAAATTTTAAAATTTGAGAACATAGGGTCAGGTTGAACTAAAGAGGGAGACAATATATTATTCAACTTCATTTTCAATCTTGTGACCAGCAGACTTAACTATGAACTTTCACGATTACTATTTAAGACAAGCTCACTGTATAAATAGCATCTCTCTGCATTGGAGAAATGTGAAGTCTCATCACCTGGACAGTCACCAGAGGTGACTCCGCTCAGTGTCTTTCTGCAAGTTTTCAAGACAAATTTTAAATGTCAGTCAACAGAACATTATGAGAGAAAAGCTGCAGTTACCAAGCTGAGAAAAATGTCTGCAGCACACACACATGCTTGTACAAGGCTCTTGCCGAGAACCTGTGCATGTGCGAGGAAAGAGCTGTTAGCACAGGAAAGTGCGCAAACCTGAAGAGAAAATAACAATAGTAATAATAAGAATTTTCTTTTTATACATAGAACTGTGCTCAAAGTTTGATATCAAAGGAAGGCGAGTTCAAAACTGTGATGCTACAGACCACCAGATTGGTTAAGACAGAACATGAATGGTATGAACTATTACTGAGCATATGTGTCAACAAAGATACAGCTCTGTATGTGCATTAGATGTGTGTGTGTGTGTGTGCGCACGCGTGTGTGTGCGTGTGTGTTTGTGCACACGTGCAGCAACCCTTCTCTGAAGTCTTGCTGGAAAGGAAGATGGAGTATCTATGGAAGGTGAAGAGGTACAGACCTCATGACTATAATCAACACGCATCTGTTAGATGGGAGGGGAGAAAGGAAGGTAAATGGAGGAAGAAGGGAGGGGAGGGAAGGGAAGGAAACAAGGAAGGAAGGAAGAATGGAGGGATTTCAAAGCCCTTTCAATGGCTCTTCCTAAGGAGCTGTGAGGGCAGTTGAGGCTTCTGGGAGCCAGACTGGGTTTCAGTCTGTTCTGCTGCTCACTTTTCTGGCTGCTCACATGGATGTGTAACCTGCCACATCTTAGCATCTCATCTGATGTCAGAGTAGGGCCATCCTAGGAGTCTGCAGCTCTGACACATTACAATGCTGAGACAGGACCACAGTTTCACAGACCATGCTTGGTAACGAAGGGGAACTGCACAGGTCCCTGAGCTTCCCAAGTCCCATCCATCCATAGCTACCTCCACGAAGAGAGCAAAAAACACTGGCCAGCTTAATGACAAGTCAAGTAAATCTGCAAATCGAATGCATTCAAATATCATAAGAAAGGAGTGGATTTATGGAAACAAAGAGTTTCATTCTTCATATCACGCCTTCGATGCATACAGGAAATATTCATCTACATGGAGAATTGATGTTTTTAATGATCAATACCTGTGACCAATTTCTTAGATATGGAAGATCAAAGACATGATAGTATCCCCACATCCATAGAAATGGCCATGACCATAGTTCCTGTGGTCACCATGGGTTGGTTTCAGTGACATGCTCTGCTCACTTTAGCCCATTCATCCCTATGACACTCCTTCCATTTTTGTTCCAGCCTAGGGTAAATTTTCCAGACTCATTAGAGTTGACCAATGGAGGACTTGACAAGGTGCTGTAGTTTCCTTTCCCGTGGTCAAAGGCAACTTAGGGGAAGAAAGGATTTATTTCAGTGTACACTTTCAGAGAGCAGTCCATCATTGCGTGACTGAGGCAGAAATCAAGACACTGCTTGCCAGAGCTCTCTCAGGCTTATGTTCAGCCACCTTTCTTACACAGTCCAGGCTGACTGGCATAGGGAAGGTTCTACTTAAGAATGGCTGCCTTCTACATCAATCAACTTATTATCTTATTGCTGAAATAGAACACAATGACCAAAGCAACTTATAAAAAGCCATTGTTTATTCTATGGGGTGCTATTGTTACGTGGGTCTGGTACACCCCTGTGCTCCTCTCAGTAGATGCCAGAAGCCCTCTCCCCAATACATGTATCAGCCAAAGTATGTCTGGACATGGACCCTTGTCCTCTGGGGTGTGGGGGAATCTCCATTTGTTTGGCAACTAAAAGGGCAGACACCTAACATATTGCCAGGCAACCTAGAAAGTTTGTGGCTTTGGTTTCAAGTTTTTTGGTGGTTTGTTTGCTTGCTTGCTTTGGACAAGGTCTCACTATAGAGTTCACACTACCTCTCATCTACGATATAGCGTGGGCTGACCTCAAATTCAGATCTTTCTGCCTCTGCCATGATGAATGCTGGATTATGGAGCTCCCTCACCTGGTCATTCTGAATCCTGAGCCAGCTTCAGAGACCCTTACAGTACAGATTTTTCTAGGTTCTGGGAATGTAATAAATGAGAATTTAGGAGAGGTCTAGCCTGAGGGGGGGTTGGAGGAACTTTAGATGGTTCCCTCCATTTTGTTTGGCTCCTAGAGATGCTTCATGCACAGGTAGAGAGGACACTTGATTTCTATCCTCATGAAGTTCAGTGCATCCTCCACTGCCAAGTCCCAATGGGACAAAGACAGACAGCAGCCAGGAGGTCACAACTTGGTGTGGAAGTATACACAGCCTGGGAATTCTCCAGCAGATTCTGCCTTCTCAAACTCCCTCTGAAGTAAGTGTCCCTAAGTAGCAGTTCTGAGAGCCCTTAATCACTGCCAGCCCTTGGAGAGCGGGTTGATTTTTCATCTTGGAATTAAATAGAGAGGCAATTCGCATCAACCTCACTGGTAGAAAATATCTATGCTATGTGCAATAAATTAGTTATAAACTGTCAGGTAAAATCAGAAAATGGTTGTTTCAATTAAGCAAAGAGCAAAATAATTAAAATAGTCAAAAGAACACAAGAGAAAGAAAATTCCAAGGGTTAGAAGTGGGTGACCTGAGAGCTTCCCACAACTGAGGGAAGCTGGCTGTGTTACAACCGTCGTCCACACCACACACAGGTCCAAAAACTGTTGAGGGAGAATAGCTCATGTCTTTGTCCTATACTCCCACCAGCTTCTGAGGAAAATGACTGGAAAGTCTGCTGGGTTGGTACATGCTTTCCGGATGTGCCAGTCTGAGTACCATTCCTGGGCCCAAAGCTATCTGTCTGGAAATCCAAGCACACTAGAATTGATCATTCTCAAAGGAACGCTCTGTGAGTTAGCCAGGGAAATGAGCTGGGAAACTGGGGACCCCTAGAGGAGAGTGTGTGGTCTCAGCTGGAGCATATCTCAGGCTGAGCCAGTTTCCTTGAAAAGGGTGAAGGTTCCAGAACAGAGTGTGAGCCAAGGTCACAGGAAACACACAGGGACAAACCTTTCTTCCAGAATGTTTGTGACACTGAGTCCCACAGTTTCTTCCTTCATTGAAAGCCAGGCCCCAGCTTGCTATGCTGCTATGGCGTAGATGTCAATGAAAAGAGGAAAATGTAACTTTTAGGTGAGCTTAAAACTAATAAGCTGCCAGGCATGCAAAGCCTGGCTATAGCTTGGCAATATGCTTAAACGTTAGGTTAAATAAATACAAAGTAACAAGAGAACTAAAACCATGGGCTTCAAAGAAAGAAGGAAAGAATGTCAAGCTGGAATCCCAGAGTTGCTGGAGCCTGGAATGCTGTAATCAGGCTCTCAAGGTGCACAAAGTCTGCCAGCTGGGTCCTTCTGATTCCCCTATTTCTGATACTATGGCTGAGGACAGAATCCATGAGGCAGGTCTCCATTGTCCAGGTACCCCATCTTGCCATCTAACTTCCTAAGCCCTCAGCACAATAAAGCCACCAACTACAGTCCCTATAAGTAAGGAAACCAATATACATCAGGACAGCCAGTGCTACAAATTTGCTTTCTGAGCACTGACATGATGTATTCTACAAAACCCAGCATCACTAAGGTGGAATCCGTTCCTAAGGCTTAGGGCCCTTTCCTGTCCTGAGCACATGCCAGATTAACATTGGCAGAAAGATCAGCAAGCATGCCAGCTGGATGCCAACACATCTAGTGGGTTTTACCTAGGAGTGGGAAAATGGGATATTTAAAAGGAGAGAAATTGCCACATGGAAAACGTAGGCATGGAAACTTCCTTCAGGAAATGTGATTGTGCTGATTTGCAGTGTGCATATTCAGTTGCTGAGTACATCACGGCCAATTGCTGTCTGAATCAGCAGGGAAAGATGGAGTGTAGCACAATGAACAAAAACCCAGAGACAGAAACTGGGGTTCAACTTGAAGATCAGAAGAGCAAACCATTCAGCAACTGGCTCCTGCCTCTACCTTACTCTGAAATGGCGATCCTGCCTCCAGGAATCTCAGAATGAGGCTGTGTCTGAGAG
The DNA here is from genome assembly GCA_028555095.1 of Dicrostonyx torquatus. Lineage (NCBI taxonomy): Eukaryota > Metazoa > Chordata > Mammalia > Rodentia > Cricetidae > Dicrostonyx > Dicrostonyx torquatus. Next base: position 472,186 of record JAQHUG010000118.1, on the reverse strand, counting down.
TTGTCTCCTCCTGTCTTATATTTCTCTCGTGCTGGGATGAAAGGCATGCACCACTATCATCCAGTTTCTATGGCAAACTAGTGTGGCTACTGGGATTAAAGGTGTGTGTCACCACTGCCTGGTCTGTGAGGCTGATCAGCACGGCTGTTTTACTCTCTGAACTTTAGGCAAGCTTTATTAATTAAAATACAAATGAAGTATCACTACAATGGAGGATGAAGAGTGGGGAGAAATGGAAGAGGAACAAAAGCAGAAGGAGTAGGATACATAAAATGGCTAGGCTGTAGTCACCCAGCGATAAGGAAAGGAGCATGCTATCTTGAGCGAGCAGACTACAAACATATCCTGGACTGGGTTGATCAGATGCCACAAGGCCACACTGGAGAAGACCATGACTGATACATACATAAAATCAACAACAACACATCCTTACACACTGTAATTAGAGGTGAAATTTCAGAGTCAGAAATGCAAGATCTGTTGGTTCCAGATACAGTGGACCCAACAATAAATTTTGTTGCATGACTTCCGATGCTCAAATGCTCAAACATTAAGCAAATGAAATAAAGGATGTTAGAAAAATCTGCTACATTTGGGGCTAGGGACATAGTTGAGTCAGTAAAGTGTTTGCTTTGCAAGCTTGAAGACCTTGGTTCATGTCCTCAGAACTCAAAAAGGAAGGTTCAACATAATGGCACATAATTGAAATCCCAGCACTGGGGAGGCAGTCAGGCAGATGTCTGCACTTACTGACTTTAGGGATGAGTTCTAGGCCATAAGCAATCCTATCTCAAAAATCAAGGTGAAAGGCACCTGACAAATGACACCTAAGATGTCCCTTGGTCTCCACGTGCATCTGTATACACACAAGCACATGCAAACACAAAACTTTTACTACACTTGTTAAGCTCGTCTTTCCAATCAATAGCTTCAGTTGCAACCAACCCTTGTTAGGGCCACTGTGCTGAATGGCAACATCTCTCACACACACAATGAAAGGCCGTCTATTCGTATCTGTGGGAGGCATTATAAGTCCCCAACAGGTGCTTTTCCTCTGCTCTTTCTTGCTTGGTATCTCACAGTTAAAGATCCTCATGATGAACATTCAGTCTCTTCCGGTGAGTGACAAGAACCCTTCCCACCATCCAGTGAGAAATCTGCAGTCACTGTCTCTTCCTCCATGCCTTATTTCAGTGGTGGACCAATAGAAACTTCCAAGTCCCCTCCATGATTTTATATGCATGGATTTTCAAAGTCTTCAAGGCAAATGTGCAGGATATAAATCAGAGTATATAAAGACAGTCTCCTTTAGGCGCAAACTCAGCCTGGAAGGGACCGGTCAGCCTCAAATGCTGAATCTACACGGACATGAAGGGATACTTGAAAACTATTGACAATCATAGTTGTCAGCAGCAATGGTTCTGAGCAGGGGAAAGAGTTGGTTTAACTTACTTTCCTCCTGAGAGAGGAGGGCCGGCTCCTAGCAAGGTCTAGTATGGGGGAATTTCAATGGGAGTGGTTTACATTTTAAAAATTCTATTGCAAGTGTCAATCAGCCTCAACAAAAGCAGAAACTGCCACCTTTTCTGCATTAAGTATGAACAGGAAGCCGAATTCTAAGGAGCTGTAAAATCATCCCTAGTAGTGCCCCTTTTCTCACCTGCTGTATGAGGAAGAGATGCTGCCTCACGGGAAAAATGAACGCAGTCCACAGCACACATTTCTCTAAGAAGAAGAATTGTATCCCAGCTGACAGACTTTTAATTCTTACCAGGCCCCACCCATGGCAAAAATTCTAGTGTGCCTAATGGGTAGCAATGGGGTGAGCCCAAGTCCAGGACCAGCGGAGACAAGGCAAGTGGCCACATTCCCATCGACAGCTAACACATCCAAGATACATCTGCTGTGCCATACGGACTCCAAGAACCAGTCAAGCAGAGACAGCCATGTGAGAGCCCGGACAGCAGCCATGCTCAGCAGTCGAAGGGAACGGGGCGGGCTTCCAGTCATCTTGGAGGCTTCCAAGGAGCGAGCACCCATGCTGCTCTGGAAAGACTTTGTAGCACTTCTAGAAGTCAGTGCAAAATCACACTGATTGCTTCTGAACTGTGCTTATCTTAAATGTCATCTTGCCAGTTGGCACCCTCATACCCAAGCTCAGACCCATAATGTCAGGCCATTGCTAGCCCATCAGTATCTTCACATGGCAACCAGTCAATGGCTGGCCTTGGGATCTTCACTCAGTCCCAAGACGCTTGATTTATAAGCCGTTGCACCACATCAAATGGGTGCTGTCTTTAGTTTCCACTTTACGAGCCCTGAGCGCCAAGGAGCAGTTTGTTCACAGGCAAAGCCAAACGAGCACATGGATATTTAAGAGACCAGAGAGGCTGGTTTGGTCGATTTCTAAGCTGTGGGAGGTAAAACTGAATGTCCAGCTGTGCCATTAAAACTTAAATACAGACTTGGAAGCTTCTGGAAACCACAGCTTATCATGTCAACGGAAGGAAGGCTACAGTGCATGACAGGGGGAATGACACCAGCAAATCTGGCAACGTGGACATAATGAACTACAGACAGACAGACAGACACCCCCCACAAGGCAGGCAGGAAACAATGGAGTAACCACATGTGAATTTAGAGTCGCCATGGAGACAAACATCTGGACTAATCTCAGAGGCACTTACTAGATTGGGATGATCTACCATGGATTGAGTCACTGGGCTGGGGTCCCAGACTCAAGGGAAAGGAGCTGAGCACCCACATTTATCCTGCTCTGCTTCTTGGTTATGCATACAGTGTGACGAGCTATCTCCCTGACATGGCTTCTGCTGCCATGAAGGATGAACTGAGCCTTTGAACCATGAACCAGAACAGACCCTTCCTCCTTTCCATGGCTCTTGTCAGGGATTTTCTCACTTCAGCAAGAACAAATGGCCACACCATATTATGTGTTCTCTGCATAGTTTCTACAGGGATACTGTTTCACTCTTTGTCAGATTTTTGTCCTTGGAGAAACTCACAGCAGGTTGGTGGATGGCATCCTCTCTAGCCACAGTGTTCAGTGGTGAAGAAAGAAGAGCAAGCTCAGGCTGGGCAGGAGTTTATGGGAAGCCTGTGCTCTGAGGAGGTGAAGGGTACCATCAGCATCCTATTGGCAGATGGAGGCACAGTTCAGGTAAAAAGGGAGGGGAAAGCACTGATGTTGGTTGCTTTTGCTCTTACTCTTTAGGCTCTTCTGGGGGTTTGCCACCCAGCTCCTAAATAAATCACACATGGAGGCTTACTCTTAGTTATGAATGCCCGGCCTTAGCTTGGCTTCTTTCTTGATAACTTTTCTTAACTTATGCTATCCCATCTGCCTTTTGTCTCTGGGCTTTTTCCTTTTCTTACTTTTTGGCTGGGTGGGTAAGTGGTTGACCCCTGGTGTCCTCCTCTCCTTGTTCTCTCGTTGCCCTCTTCTTTCTCAGTTCTCCTTCTATTTATCCTCTCTGCCTGCCAGCCCCACCTATCCCTGCTCCTGCCTCACTATTGGCTGTTCAGCTCTTAATTAGACCATTAGGTGTTCTAGACAGGCAAAGAATATGCACACTGTCAATAGTGAAAAACTCTTTACAGTGAAGCTGACATTTAAGGAAAGGAAGGGCCAACAAAGCAGTTGTCTGTAGAAAGCTGTAAGTATCTGACCCTCTAACCTGGTGGGATAACAGGAACATGTTCCCATACCCGGTTTCAGGCAGCCGTGCTGGGGTCTGGGGATCAAGCCCAGTGCTTAGTACATGGTGCGTGAGCATGCTCCCAGCTGTGCTACATCCACAGCCTGGTAAGAGACTCCCCTACACAACCTGACTCGGCCTATGCACATCAATGCTGTGTATTCTGGTATTTGCATCCCATGGACATTGGGAATAACTTTCAAGATCATCAGTGCCCATATGTGAAGTACATCAAAATGGGTTGCTCTTTCATAGATCACCTTGCCCTGGAATTTGTCCCTGTGTAAAATGTTAACTGTGGCTCTGCTGTGACTTCTTAGGGGTTAGAGTCTCTCAAATAGAAAATCCTTCCTATGGAGCCGTCAGGCATACACAGATTAGAATAAATACACACTCTCTCTCTCTCTCTCTCTCTCTCTCTCTCTCTCTCTCACACACACACACACACACACACACACACACACACACACAGCTATAGGAATCTCCAAGAGAGGAAGTATACCCAGGTCGACCTGGTGACTCAGAGTATTTGATTTGGTGACTTGAGAATCTGGTGCAGTACTCTGTGTAAGATGGGTCACAGGCTGTGCAGCCTGGACATTCACTGCTCCCCCCATGATTATCTTAGGACTTTAGCTTCTGTGCACAGTGAAGCAGAGACAAGGGCAGATGTCCTTCTCCACACTTGGTGTCACCTAAGATGCTCAGAGGTCTCCATGGCACTAGTGGCTCACCGACAAAAGCATGCAGGGACTTCTCCCTCTCTGCTCATTTTCCTCAAAACAAAAGCCCATGTCTAGATAAAGTAGACACTCATTGCTTCCACCCACGACAGCTCATCACTTGGCTGGACCAGCAGGGAGTCTCCAGTGAGCAGGAGAAGGCTGACGCTGCTTAGTCAGTCCGCAACTCTGGGGACCACACATTATACACATCCTCATTGCTTAGTCAGTCCGCAACTCTGGGGACCACAAATTATGACCACTTCCTTGTTACACAAAAACAATATGGCTCCAAAGAGTCTTGGTGTCTCTAGAACTTCTGTGTTGATGGAGCCATGGGCCACAAGGATTCCTTTAGTTATAGGGAAGCTGAGACTTCTTCCAAGCCAGGGATGGAGGGAAAGCGTATCTGACAGGGTAGCAAGAAGAGGGAGGAACACAAGGATGACTTGAAAATTATAACTGACCTGTCAATTATAAACCCATCACAAAAATAAATACATAAGTATATTTTCCCAACACACCAGTAGACCCTGAAAGGGCACCCTGAGATAAAACTACAGAGAACCAATCACATCTGAGCTTTGTTAGAGAAGTAACCACCCAGGATACGAAAGCACAACCTGAGCACTGACTGGGACATGACTGCCCTTCTGGGGAGACCAAAAACCAAGTTCACGCATGGGATTATGGCAAGGAGTTCATAATTGCTACCTCCCCGACCTGTGTTCAGGGTCCCTTTTTAGGTAATGCTGTCACACTATCCCTAAGCGTTGGTCTACAACACAATGGTAACGTGAACATGGGTCTAACACACTAGGGGGTTCTTTCAGATATTGATGCTGATTTGTTTGTTCTGTTGAATGAAAAAGAGACCCATTAAAAACACTGTGTAGTGTTTCATAAGAATTTGGAATTTCAACCACAAAAATAAATTCTAAGGGAAAAAAAAATATGCTGTTGGGTTGGAGTTCAGTTCCTACAGAATGATGGGAATGTCAAGAAACAGTGACATGTAAGTAGTCAGGGATGGCTGCAGCAGCCCCCAACCTGCTGGCCAGGACTCCCCTCCTCCATCCTGCCCACCATGAGAGACCTTGGCCACAGCAGTATCTGACTTAAGAAGTACAGCATTTCCTCAGTGGGATCTTGTCAGAGGTCTGCTGGGAATCTCGGAACATGAGGAACTCAAGGGCAACATTTTTCTTACTGTTACAAAACCCAGGAAAGTTCCAGGGAAGGCCCTACCGCCATGAATTTCTCCACAGGGTGGACAAAAAGGCAAAGCCAGGCAGGCGTGGTAATCCAAACCTGCTCTCCCAGTGCCTGGGAGCTGTGGGCAGGAGGCTCAGGAGTACAAGGCTATATTTAGCTACATTGACTACATGGGACCCTGATGAAAATCAAACAAAAACAAAACAACAAAAAAAAAGTAAAGCCATAGGGAAACTATAAGTTAAGGCCACAGGAGAAACATGGACCTATCAGAAGGGCTACAATAAACCCATTTATAACCAAACCGACCTCTGCCCACCAACAACCTTAATCTACGAACACCACTGAATTCTTTTTGTCTTAGATTTTATCAATGGCAGCCCTGGTTTTGCCCCTCCAGGGACAGAGCCTGACCTAGAGACAGAGCACCACGCTGGCATAAGGACACCCCCATGATCTCTATGTCCACATCACCATAGAACCATGGCCACCATAGACGCAGCAGAACACGTAAGCACAGACACTTCAGTAGGCGGCCACACCACCGGTGCTACCAGATACTATGCGGGCTAAACTTACTTGTTCTGCATTGTGTTCATTATCACCCAGTCGAAGGGGTAGACGTTCTTCCCAATGAGGTTCTTAAACATGATGAATGTCTCCATCAGAAAATCCTGCAATGAGACAGCATGGCAGTGAGGCAGCCCACCCAGGAGGAGGGCGAACACTCTTCTCAATGATGAGATTATAAAAGACCCCATTATTTTTAGTTGAAGGAAAATATTCTAGAAGCAAATGAAGATGTATTTCACTGGGGCTGTGTACCGCTTCTGTCTTTCTGTTTACCTGGGCACCTTCTGCTTGAGATGGCTTTTTCAAGGATAGATGTTGAAACAGTCTCTGGGAATGTCTCTCTGGCAGTTAAGAAAAGATCCCCAAGGGTTATAAATATACATTTGTGCCTTTACTGCTTACAGGAAAACATGGGTTTTACAAACCTATCACGCAGGCTGCAGCATTCTCTCATGTTTATCCTAAATCCATTTATCACTATCAAACCCCCCAGAGATTGGATACTGTGATCCCTACCCTTTGGCTTTGTAATTTAAAGCTTGCCTTGACCCTCTGCACACGCTCAGCATGCAGCTGACCCTGTGAGTAAGGAGCCCTTTTGCCCAAATAGCTACACAATTAACTACTCAGGGATGCCACAGGAAGCTCACAGTCTTTGTGTGGCTCTCCCAGAACAATATAGGGCAGGATTCAAGGGGTTCCCTGCTGCTCTGTGCCACTCACATGGCCACAGCAAGCTGGTAAGCGTGTACCAGCTCCCCCATGCTGGTTGGAATGAACAGAAGTTCCTATTTGTAAGGGCAAGGTAATTTTGCTTTGTGCTATTATCCTGAACCCTGGCATGGTTTGTTGGGAAGTCCTTATGTGTACTCAGGACCCAGGGTGAGAGGGAGACAGATGACAGAGAGTTAGTTTAGAAAAGGGATGCCATAGCTAGAGTTGGTCAAATAAGTGTAACTTACTGAATCATAATGAAGTGTTGGCTATGAAGGCCACGAGAGAGAATGGAATTTAAGCAGCCATCAAAGCAATTCCCCAGTGGGAAATTCTCAAACCACACCACTTGCAAAAAAGCACAGTTTGAACCTGATGATAACCATCAGGTGATGAGCAAGGTTCATGCTCTTTGGGGACCAGTTTCATTTTGTTGCTGTGAGGAAACACACTGACCAGAAGAAATTTAGAGGAGGAATAGGTTGATTTTAGCGCGACTTAATTATTCTACTGCTTAGCTTACCATTTTGCCAAGAGTTTGAAACCTTGGATGGCCAGATTGTATACTTTGTGGAATTGCTGACTTTCCTGCCCATCCCTCTTGTAATCCTAACAATTGATATTTTTTTATTATTGTTAAAAGAAAAATTTACATTTACTCCCCTT
>JAQHUG010000118.1:422695-463680 GCA_028555095.1 Dicrostonyx torquatus | reverse complement strand
CCCCTTGTTCCCGGCCCTCCCGCTCCCCCACTGCCCCACTGCCCTCCCCCTGCTTCCTTATGATGGTGCAGGATACCCTGTCCTATGGGAAGCCCAAGGCCCTCCCCCCTCACAAGTTATTTTTAACACACACACAGTGTCACGGAAGAAAGAGAACAAGGGAAAAACACAAGCACAGAGACACAACAAAATTCAGCGTGGTGTAGTCCATAATCCCAGCGTTCAGGAGACTGAGATGGGAGAACGGCAGTAAATTAAAGACTACAAACAAACTGGACAGAGCAATATGGATTGGACTCTGACCCTAGGGGCTCCTCTAAGAAAGAAGCAAATGTGAGAAAATTAGGTGTGAGCACAGTGAGTGAGAGGGTGGCTGTCCCTCCCTACAGTACGATGGTGGCCACTGGAGGTGCTTGCCCCACCACTTAGTAACTAGAATGCCTATGAAATGACATTCTCTTCCTTAAGGGATTTTTAAAACACACACACACGGGGGGTGGGGGTGGGGTTGTTCTAAGCTGAAGTGTTTGTCACTGACAGCTCAGACATGAACCGCTGTTCTTCTAGCTTCTCTGTTTGCAGGTGGCTCTGTGTGATACATCATTAGGGTAAAGAATACAAGTCATGCCAAAGGGATCTGGATAAGGTGAGTGGATTGCAGTAATGTCAAACCTTGGTTTTGATGTTGTACAGTAGTTTTGCAAGACAAAACTGTCAGGAGAAGCCAAATAAAGGGCATAAAGAATTCATTATATTCAAGAGCGGTGTGGGACTCCATAATGGCCTCGGAATAAAGCTCACTCAGAACATAACTGCTCTGAAATCAAATAGGCAACACAGGATAGAAGGTTGCTGGCAGAGCCCAGAGGAGGTCCTCAGTGCCCCTTAGTGCCTCCCACAGTAAACTCCTTCCAAACTTTTGCCTGTAACCCCTTTCCCTCCACCATCATCCGCTCTGCCCAGAGATGTCTCACCACTGACTTAGCCTTTTTTGGCTTGTTTGTTCGTTTGCAGAGTTCAGATGTTGTGGGTTCACCAGAAATACTATGAGGCAAGAGAGTTTGTCTGCCTGCTAAGGCCTTCCACCAGGCTGACAGAAGGGCACTGGGAAAAGGATCTGCACCCCTAGATTGACAGTCCGGTGTGCAGAGCTGTCCTCAGGCCTCGCTTGCAAGGAAACAGTCCAGGAAGAGAGCAGCAGGTGTGTGGAGCCCGTCGCCTCTCTCCACTGAGGATGTATACTCCATGGAGATCAAGCAGCACTTCTGATGATGGGTTCACAAGGCCAGCAACATCTTTGAGACCTTGAGGGTCTCATCCGCAGAATGTGTCTGAAGCAGGTCCATTCACACTGCTGGCATTTCTGCTTCCCCCAGATGCACCAGCATTCTTCCTCACCACTTTCGACATCCAGCACTCCGCCTGGCCCACTCCAGAACAGGTGGGTGGTCAATCGGGATGGACAAGGTGAGGCGCTATGAAGGAGAGGAGCCTCCCATCTACAGAGATCTGCACAGGTGTCAGAAAGGGGCTCCCAAAAGGTGAACACTGAGGAGCAAGAAGGTGGGAAAGGATTCCAGTAAGAGGGCCTGGAATGTGTGGCGGTTTAGGGGCTTACCTCACAACATAAAAGCCTGGAGGATTCCACAAGGACAATGCAGCAGTTGAGAGGGCCTGCAGTACCCCCAGTCAGTGTGGACTCTTCTCTCTCCTAGCCTTCAACTCACTCAACCCCTCAGCACCGCCTCTACCTGCTCTGCCCCTGCACACCTCTCTCCTCCTTCAGTACACATCTACTAAAGGCTACCGAGGACCAAATCACCCCACCCCCACCCCAAGTGTCACTGAGTGTCATCACATGTGCTGTACACATAATGAGTCCTACACACGAGTTTACATTAAGGAGGTGTCAGGGTGGGGCTGGTCATCAGAAAGAATAGAAGATGAGAGAACTGGAACTTCCAACCTACTTACTCCAACTGTGGGGAGATTATGCTCAGACAAGCCTGGAGGAGACTGGGCTGCTGACAGGCTTCTGGAGAGGAGGCAGATGGGCTGAATGCCCACCCCTGCCCTCCTCTCCATCCTGTGCAACCCTGACCCCCTCTCTGTCCTGTGCACCCCTCCTCTCTGTTCTGTGTACCCCTGCCCTCCTCTCTGTCCTGTGCACCCCTGCCCTCCTCTCTGTTCTGTGCACCCCTGCCCTCCTCTCTGTTCTGTGCACCCCTGCCCTCCTCTCCGTCCTGTGCACCCCTGCCCTCCTCTCCATCCTGTGCATCCCTGACCCCCTCTCTGTCCTGTGCACCCCTGCCCTCCTCTCCATCTTGTGCATCCCTGACCCCCTCTCTGTCCTGTGCACCCCTGCTCTCCTCTCTGTCCTGTGCACCCCTGCTCTTTCTGTTCTGTGCAGCTCTTCACATTGGACTCTTATTATGAGCTACTTCATCCAAAGCATAGGAGCCTGGACTCGCAGCTGGATCTGTGGGACCCATGGCTGCGTGCAGGTTGACAGTGCAGGGATGGAACTGAACTGCAGGACATCCAGCAGGTGTCAAAGACATGTTGATGTGGGTCAGAGTGTGGAGAACAAAATAGGCTCTTGCAGAGCCACCCAGTGGAGGGCTGTGAAACATGGCTGGGAAAGTCTCCTGGGGTTCTGGGCAAGCTCTTTGCTTCTATTCCCGATGCTGAGACTCAGACCAAGGGCAGCACCCGGCACTGGGCATCAGCAAAACAAGTTTGCTAGAGCTGTCTTGAAGAAGCAGTGTGCCTGTTTTGTGAAGGATGTCAGCATGACACTTGTCTGGTATTCCCTTTCCTACACCAGTCTTCCCACCCAGGCTACCCTGGGGACAGTGGACCACTTAGAAGGTGACAGCTAGAGCCCTGTGGGGATGTTGGGGTAACGATAACTGTGAATCTAAGTGAGACTGATTCACCCAGGTGTCAGGGTGGGGTTGGGAGTGGGGGCCTGAATCTGAGAACCTGAAGCTGTGGCTGTTAAAAGCAAGCAAGACTCGGGAAGATGGTTCAGGGCATTTTCGTATTGGAATACTAATTAACTTCCAATTATTTCACAGGAAATGATCTTTTCATTTTCGTGATATTTGGGAGAGTAGAAAAATAAAACATTCTCTGCATACAGTTAGTAGATGGGAACATATTTTCATGAAGGTTTTGATGAGCTAACAACAATCAAAAACCTTGCCTTGGGAATTTGAGATATACAAATAACAAATGCCATTTTACAATGGAAATCAAATTGTATGCAAATAATTGATTTTCTGGATGCCTGTGTCTAAGAGGGGGAAAAAAACCCTGGGAAATTAGGCCTACACCATGGCGTCTGTAACTTGATCTTCCATTGTGAGGAAGGAGAAGGTACAAGCCCAAACCTGCAAGGCAGAGTCAACCTAGGGTGCCTTGAATGAGAAAGGTCCCCTATGGTCTGAGGCATCAGGACACTTGGTCCCCAATTGGTAGCACTATTTGGGGGAGGTTTAGGTGGTGCAGCCATGCTGGAGGGAGTGTGTCACTGGGAGCAGGCTCTCAGATTACATATGAAGCTCTCTTTGCTTCATGCTTGATGCTAAAGATGTGACTTCTCAGCTTCCTGCTCCTGTCACCACAGACCTGCTGATTGTTCCCAAGCCTCCTTGCCACCATCATGGCCTCTTTCCTCCTGGAATACAAACCAGAATAAACGCTCCCTTCCTTACGTTGACTTTGTTCGTGGCGCTTCATAACAGCAACAGAAAAGAAACTGAGACACACCCATAGAAGCCATGTTGTATAATTGTGTTTCATCCCACACTGTGGCTAAACTCAGAATAGACATCTTTTAACGCCACACATGGATTCTGAGCACACGCCTTTTCTGACAATGTACAAATTATTAACGACGGTTCTCAGTATGAGCAGTTACTCTCATCCTGAAAACTTTATCCTTCATCTCAGAATATCATCTGTGAAGTCACTCAATGTTATACTATTAATTTCACTGGCCAAAGCAGGCCATAGAGGTACATTTAAGATTTAATGATGAAATTACATACAAGAATATAAAATAAGATTTTACTATGCTATGACTTCAAATTAATCTTAGGATACTGTGTGGTAGTTATTGCATATTTGAGTATATACCTACTGTAAACTTTTCCTTGATAGTGAAAGAAAACTAAAACAGATAGACATGAAAGAATGACACATCTTTATACCCTTTTTATTTAAGGAACACCGCTATGACTTTGAGGTATAGACTTATTTTCTTCTTGAAGATTATCTGTCTATATTTATCTACCCATCATCTATCTATTAGCTTATGCCCTATCATTATATCTATTATCTATTAATCTATCAAGCAATCTAGCTAGCTATCAATATCTGCATCATCTTGCTGTTTCTCTCCATTTGTAAGGCAGAGGTCAAGTGCAATAAGCCTTCCCCTGGAAATAGCATGCAGAGGAGATGTGCCCCTTGGGAGTCTGTGAGTATTCTACGGGACTAGTGAGTCCTTAGAAATGGAATCCAAGAATTTGCACCAGCTTCTCACCAGGAAGCCTGCCAGCAGGTTTGGTGCAGCTTTGTAAAGGATATTCACCATATGGCAGTGTAATTTCAGGCCATTAGGGAGGTAGCTCCTAAGCAATAAATTTCCCTATTACACTCTCCCAATTAAGTTGCATCATAGTTTGCATGAGAAGGACTAAGGAGTTATTAGGAGAAATGCTGCTGAGTGTCTATGATTAGCACTAATTAATAGCAAAGGATAGCTTAAGGTGCATGAGGGTGGCTCACAAGCTATTGCTATAGAAAGTCAACCAAGAAATGAGGAGCTAATGACTATGAAGGGCCATGACTGCTGGTGACCCAGGAGCATGGGAAAGGATGCTGTGACCAGAACAGATGGGATTTCTCCAGGCTCAGACCCAAGCTGTTCTCCAGATCAGTCCTAGTCAGAAAGTTCCACGCAGAGATTGAAGCGGCTTCTGATAGCAACCAGAGAAGTCCCATGCAAAACTCTATCATAAATGTAGATACAAATGTCACCCTCCACTCCCACCACTGGCCCTGTGACAGAATAGACATGACACTTACCACGACATCTGTCCTCATCTTCCCAAAGGTCTTGATCAGGTGGGCGTAATGGTAGTCTTCCATCTGCCGTAAAATAGCTGTCATGCAAGCCACAAAGTTCCCCTGCAGGTGGATTGGAAGGGAGAATTAAATAGAGAAAGAACTGACATCAACCATGGAGCCAGCTCTTCCACCATTAGGGGAGGGCATGGGACCTGGGCAGAGCCCTAGTTCTGCTCCATTGGCGCTCAAGGCCAACCGGAGACAGCCTGGCTCACTTCCTATCTTACATTTTAAGGTGATACAGTGGATTTTTATTCTAACTCTATTAAATGGCTAAATGCTGATTGACAATGAGGTTGTCCAGGTTGGAAAAATAAACTTTAAATGCCCCCCCATTAAGTTCACAAAAATTAAAGACAAGATTGAGATCTTCCAAGAAGGTAGCATTCTTGGAAATCAGTCGTCCATATTATTAGACAAATGTGGGCACAGCCCCTCTTCTTGAGCCAGGGCAAAGAGAGGCACTTTATTTTTCAAAATCTGCTTGGGTCCTCCCTGGCCACTTCAGAGGCAATCACTACCAGACAACCCCACTGTGAGTTTTGCACCTCGGGGAGAAAGACGGTCTCCCTATAATATCCAGTGAGAGGGATGGGTACTTTTTTTTTTGGAGGGGGGGAGTCTTTCGAAACAGGGTTTCTTTGTAATTTTGGTGCCTGTCCTGGAACTAGCTCTTATAGACCAGGCTGGCCTCGAACTCACAGAGATCCACCTGTCTCTGCCTCCCGAGTGCTGGGATTAAAGGTGTGTGCCACCACCGCCCGGCTAGGGATGGGTATTCTTCACACCATACAGAGCTGGATAAAGAGGAAGATGAGGAAGAAAATAGAAACCACCAAACAAAAGCATAAGTGGAGAGAGCAAAGGACCAACATGATTGTCTGGCCAAAGAGTCTGGTCAGTGTGCAGTTGTGGGTGTGTGCACACACCCCTGTGTGTAACATGAATGAAACATGCTAAGGGGACAGCCTCTGGAGCTGAGCAGTCTTGTCATAAACACAGTTTCTCACTTGCAGGCTGGGGAGCTGGCATCACAGAGCCTTTCCACTTTTAAATATATACCCGTAAGTTAATGACATCTAAAGCCACACAGGATTTACACTAACTCCCATTAAATTGTATGAGTCTGGTAGAATAATAAGAAGCATATAGTTTGATACACATCCCTATTTCTACTTTAGTAAATGAGCTCCCAAATTGCATTCTTTTCACTAATTCCACTTTTTCCAACAATATATTTGAATGCCTAAATGTCTTTTATATTAATTTGGAACATGCAGTCCACAGTGCCTGTTAGAGTCCAATACATTTTCTATCTCTAGTATACACAGAGGCTTCCAAATGAGTCCTCAAAGGACACATTTTGCAAATTGAACAAATACAATAATGATGATATGGTATCTTCCATTTGCCCAGAAATGTAAATTATTTGTGAATAATGGTAATTGCTGAGATTTTGATTCCAAGTTGGTGGTGTTCTGGGAAAGAGCTAAATAATGCTTGTTTTGCATTGGTAGGGCACTTATTTATGAATGGGAACTTTTCAAAGACATAAATATTTGGCACCCCCATGGGCTCAAAACAAGCTGCCTGTGCACTTCATCTTCTCCTTTGGAGATTCCATATCTGGAGAATCTATCACCATCAGCTTGCTCACTAACTAAGCTCCAAAGCCACATTCCACTCAATCACAGGTAGACTTGCTGCCTGATCCATTTCTTAGGCAGTTAAGCGGAGATTCGGAGACAATACCTTCAGGAGTAGGTAGGAAAGCCAGGTGTGAAGCCAGCACTCCGGGGCTGGAGTGCAAGACCTTGGCTGCTGAAAACCAACATGAGTTAAAGATTCACCATGTCCCATTCCTATAGCTAGCAAAGAAAGTAGAGGTGAAAGAAGGGCCCCTATAATACTGTGCCTCAAATTCTACTCTCATGCAGCTGCCTGGAACCCGTCATCTACCCTGGGGGAAGTAGGACCACTAGAAAGCATCTATACAGGTGCACCTAGCACACGCTTAAGTGAATGGTGCCAGCAATGAGCCTTACACTTCAGAATCACTAAAGCCACTGAGTCAGGGATTTAGAACTAGAGGGGTGACATTAATATAGCTGATGTAAAACCGCAAGAAGGCAGAAAAGAAAGAATATTGAGGGGGCTTAGGTAGGGCTCTGGTTCCCTGAGAAGAGCCAGCACACCTGGGTCAGGCCCAGAAGTAGAAGAGGTAACACAGACTCACCCATTAAGGAATAGATTGCCAGAGGATGCTTAAAGTCTACACTAAGCAAAGAAAATGGTGGGGGAGAGCCCAAAACTGAGAAGAGACTGAGTGGTATCCACAAGGCAAGTCCTGGGACGATGCAAATGGCCCGCCTGGAGTCTTCTAACTGGATGAGAACATCTTGAAGAATGAAGCCAAACAGCCCCTTATTTAGTGACACTGGAAGCTAATTAAAGCAGACCCTGCAAGGGCAGAAAGAGGGCTACCCCCACGAGTTAGCAGAGTGCTGTCTGGCAGTCTATGTGCCCCCTTTACTTAACCTAAGGAAATGGGCCAAAAGCAATTTGTACCATTCAGCCACTCCTCTCTCAGAGAAAGCAAGTTTTGCTTGCACAGCACAACTGTAAGTTGGAACATGGGACTCCACTTGCTGAGGGGAACATACATGCTACAATTCCCGGACATACCCCCTCTTCTATCCCTGTCTTTGAGAACGGAGCCCCACCCAAGGGACACTAGTACATCTATTGGGCAAGTATTGCTCACACTCCAGAGTTCACGTCTCACCTGAACCCAGGGCATGCATTTGTCTAGAAGAATGGATGAAGTGCTTCTTGTGAAAAGGGTATTTAAAATCAGCTGTATACTAGGAACGAAACTAGAAAGAACTGTAAAAATAAAGGGGAGGGGCTTCTCATTCTATAGACTCTAAAGAAAATTACAAGACTTTTTGGCTCAATTCTTTTAAATGCATTTTAGGAGTCATCGAGGCTTCCGCTTTTAAACAGTATGGCAGGCTGTTTGTACAGAGCTGGTCCCAGAACTGGAGTTTGGCAATTGGGCTCAAGCGCTAGCCACGGACTAAAAATAATTGACAAAATAAAAATAAGAGCTATTCCTATGATTTCAAAGTAAGGGCAGAGAAGTCAACTGTACTTGAAAACCAGGACACTCACTGCCTCATATAAACAACAAAAAAATGTGAACCTCATTAGTAATCAAGACGAAAATGATACATCGTTCTTCGCTGGCAGAACAGCAAGGCAGGATTTAAATGGTGAGTGTGAAGGTACAGAGGATGAGGGCTCTTACACACAGTTGGTGCAAGCGTAAATTGCTATAACCTTTTTAAAAAGCAATTTGGCGAGAGGTTTGAAAAGTCTTGGAAGGAAAATACTCGTCCCCTGAGTAATGCTCCTTCTAACGACCCACCTGCAAAGGTGATTCAGGAGAGGCAATTTTATGTCCAACAGTGTCCCTTGCATCGCGGAGAAATGTCTAAGCATCCAGAGCATGTATTTTGTGAGGGTGAAAGGTAAGAGGATGGCACTTCCATTTGAATCTCAGGTAAATGACAAGACCAAATTCTCCAAGCGTTGCATGGAAATATCCCATGGGCCTTGGAGAGGCCAGGAGAGGCCTGCTTACCCACAGTCCATATCAACAGACTGTCTGGTCTGTATCTGTTAATTCGAACAGTCCTATCGCAAGGTTATGTTGGAATATTGCACAATCCCTGGATATTAACCACAGTAACACAAGAAGAGATAGCTGAGAGACAAAAATAGAGACTTTATACACACAACTTCACAGTATACGGAACCTATAGGATAAAAGAGAGAAATGCCTAGTAGAAAGAAGACTCCAGGCTATCGTCAGGGAGGGTGGGTGAGCACACATTAATTTTATAAGTAGCATGTAATAGGGACTTAAAAGGTGGTCTTAAAAGACAGAGTGTCACTGGTGAGAAAGGAAAGATGTCATCTGAGAGGAGGGATCACCTCTTCCTGCTCCTATCGTCATCACTATCAAGGGTCTCCTACCTGGGAAGACATAGCAACAGCCTTACGCCACTTTCTGACCCCAAAGCCATCACCACATCCTCCACTTACACCACACTACTCACCCCAAAACTAGCTTCTGCGACCATTTAAAATCCCATCGTATCCTCAATGCATTAGTAAGGGGGATGGTGTATGGAGGGGTGGGGCACACAGGCAGAATGGAGACGTGGGCACAGGAGGACAGAAGTCAGGAGGACCAGAAGTCAGGTGAGCCCAAGGGCAGGTCAAACCAAAGTCAAGGACTGAAGATGGGTAAAATGGGAATATAGGCAGAATCAAGAACAGGCAAATAGGGGCCTCGGTGAGGTGCAGGGGATAGTTGGTGTCAGGGAACTTCAATGTAAGATGCTGCAACAGCGAGAGCTGGGGTAGGTGCAGCAGAAACAAAGACAGCCAGTCCTGACACAGTGCCTTGGCAGCTGTCCCCATTTAAAGTTTAAGGGTTAAAGACAAGTACATGGATTAGAAGGAAAATCCCCAAGGGACTTGCTTTGTAGAATCCACTGAGATCTGCCTGTCTCTGCCTCCCAAGTGCCTCTAGAAAAACCAAAACCCAACCAAACCAAACCAAACAAACAAAACCCCCGGTCTGCAGGAGCTATGGAGGTGAAGACAAATGGCTGCAGCCACATGACTGCTGAAGGTAGTCAGCAGCTGGGTGTGAGCTCCCACTTCACACATGCCGCGTGTCTGCTGTCTGCGTGTGGGGCACAGACAGACATATGAACACTTGACTAAGCTCCAGATCAGAGAAGCTGCTGGAAGCAAAGACAGGCTAGTTCTGGTGACTGGAATCTAGGAAGATACTTAATGACTCTTAGCAGGGTCCTGGTTTAAAAAAAAAAAAAAAAAAGCAAAAGCAATATACTGGTATATTATTTGTGTTTTAAAAAAATAAAGTTTGCCTGAAGATCAGTACAAAGCAGCCAGACTAGTCAGCCATTCAGGTCTTTAATTCAGGCCTGTGGTGGCTCACACCTTTAATCCCAGAAGCCATGCTAGTTAGCTACAGAGGCCGGGCAGCAACCGTGGTGTATGCCTTTAATCTCAGTCCTAGAGAGAAATATAAAATGGGAGGAGACAGGTCTCAAGTGAGTCTCAATCGGAGGATTCAAGGAGGCAGGATTGCCCATTTTTGGTCTGAGAAAGAGGTAAAAGCCTGTGGGTGGCTACTTTACTTTTCTGATCTTCAGGTTGAACCCCAATATCTGTCTCCGGGTTTTTATTATTCATGCTACAAAGCAACATAACATGTTTTCACCAAGACAGTGACTTGAAAAAGAAAACCCCATTTAAAGACTTAGATCTTATTGGATACTGAGCATGGCCCTGCCCCATAAACACGTCAGAGTTAAAGAGATGGCTATCATCAGTGACATTCGAAACATCTGCTGTGAGACAGCCCTGGGAAAGAACTGCAATCGAGGTGGGGAGATTTGTGACCCAAGGGATTCAGAATGACTCACATTTTGAGGAAGAGGCAAACTGAAGAATCAATAAGCAAGCAGCAATATGAGAACAGAATATAGGAAAGGGATGTGCCTGGGAGTTGTGCCCGCCACTGAGAAGTTAAAGGCAGCTCAAAATGAGGCCATTTGGGTAAGGTCTGGGTACTGAGACACTAAATAAACATGGCTCACAAAGGCTTTCTGTTTTTGAGATAAAAAGTCAAGGGTGAAATGTTTATATGCTCTGGTTCCTAACGAGAAGTTACAAAGCAAGAAAAATAGAAAGTCAAGAGTGCAAAGAAAATCTCAAAATGTTATAAACTAGCCCAAAGACTCCTCAAAGTCTACACAGAGATGACATTTGCCAAAACATACTTAGGAATCCCAGATAACATGATCAAAGGACGGATCTACTTCTGCTGCCTCTCTCATGCTGACAAGGAACATGTTTTAGAAGCACAAACCATCTGAGCATGGTAGTGTACACCTTAGATTCCAGCACTAGGGAGGCAGAGGGCCTTGATCTCCATAAATTCTAGGTCAGCCTGGTCAACAGAGAGAGTCAGTCCCACGACAGCCAGGGCTATGCAGAGAGACCCTGTCTCAAAAATCAACATCAACACTATGGAGTACCAAGGACCAGGAAAGATTGATGGTGACTAGGGACCTGGAAGCAGGAAGATGGAAACATGCCTATTGACTCCTTCGAATCCCAGAAAGACTTAGAAACCAGAGGTACCAGGAACTCAAACTAAGGCATGAGTTAGAAGACAGCTTGCGCTACAGAAGGGAAACTTGTCAGAAGGAGGAGGAAGGGGAGGGGGTTAGAAGGGGGAAAAAGGAAGAAAGAATTGAGAGAGGATACGTTCCATATCATGATGTCTGTATTCAACAACATATGATTAATTTTCACTCATTTAATTTCCAAAATATCATAATTTCTTTATTTTATGAAGAACCAAAGTGAAGACTATAAAAAGGCATGGAATAAAACTGAAAACAGCATGGTTGATAAACTACATTAATGCCATCTATTAGGGATTTTAAACGACTAGCAACAAAATTAAATATTAAATTTAAATAGTGTGCTTGGTTGAATTCATAAAGTATTAGTATCTCATTTCATTCCAGACACTCTGAGGAAAGAAACCTAATTTTAAAAACAAAATCAATTTCAATTTTACAGAGGCAGTAATTATGGAAAGATGTTTAAAGGACATATACCAGAGGGGAATATTTGGATATGAAGTTACCTGTAACAATTATTTGCTGCTTATTGAATGTAATAATTTAAACACCTATTCACATTTGTTATAGTTAATAAAGTTTTAAAAGAACAAAAACTGTATTTTATGTTGTGTGGTTGTCCCAGAGAGAAATGTCCCCCACAGGCTCATGTATTTGGATACTTAGTCCCCAGCAAGGGGCATTCCTTATGGCAATTAAAGAACCTCTAACCTCTCTAGGAGGAAGTATGCCACTAGGGTGGGCTTTGAGTTTATAACATCACCCCACTGCCCCACCTCCAGTTTATCCCTTCTGTGTCCTTCCTGTAGACTGAGATATCATATCTCATGATTCTCCCTCTGGCACTGTAAGCCCAAATATTCTCTTTCTTCCATAATTTGCTTTTGTTCATGGTGTGTTATCGCAGCAATAAAAAGCTACTGATACATGGTGCAATGAAGGTTATATACTATGCATGCAACTTCTTAATAAAGTTCATTTGATGTCAACACTAGAAAGATAGTAGAGCAGAGATTTTATATCTTATTTTTATAAACTCAATAAATCAGGGGATATTAGAGCTCTAGAGAGATCAGGATTTCCTGGGTCCTAGGACATGATAGACAGTATCAGTGAACACAAAGTAACAGACACAAGAATAACAGAGCCGTAATAAACCTCTAGTGAATGGGAGAATCAATGTCCATACATTTCTATCACTAATTTCTGTACATAAAGGGCTCTATCGCCATCACAGTTACAGATAAAATTGGAAACTGGTAAAACTGACGTATAGATCATAAGAATACACTGTCTTCAGTTTCGTTCACATTGGCTGAATGAAATAGGAGGAGAAATATATCACATACCAAGTATTAGAAAAACAACTAATGAGGGTCAGCAAAATGGCTCTGAAGGTAAAGGTAGTTGCTGCCCAGCATGACTACCTGAGTGTGACCCACAGGACTCACACAGTAAGAGCAAAGAACTGACTACTACAGTTATCCTCTGACCTACACATGTGTGCTTGCACACACACATACACACACACACACACACACACACACACACACAGAGAGAGAGAGAGAGAGAGAGAGAGAGAGAGAGAGAGAGAGAGAGAGAGAGATACACACTGAGAAAAGAGAAAGTAACCTGGCAAGGTAATTGCTTTTTTGACAATTTTTTTTCCTTTTTGAACCATGACCCAAATGAGGTTAGTAGCACACTGGGGCCGGAAGGTCACTTAGCTTTTATTCTGACTGTGGTGACCGTGTGTTTCATCCCTGGAGGAAGTATAGCCTCTCAACCTGATGTGACTGGTTAATTCACTGTAATTGCAAAGGTGACTAAGCACAGGAGGAAAGGCTCAGCCACTTTGGGTCATCAAGCTTCAGGAATGCACAGGAGCATTTTTGTCAACAACATTTCTACTGGGTTGGGGGACAGACCTAAAAAATTTGGGCAACATTTTACAAAGAGTTGGGGATATTTGTGGAAGTTCCCTAGTAGGCTTGACACTTGGATAGGCAAAAATCTTACAGCTGATAGATGTTTTGAAATCTGATCTTTTACATAATAGAAAGCAGATGTTATAGGATAATTCTTATGGAATTTTTATTAGTATATTGTTATGGAGACAGAAATGATTGTGGCTCAATGCACAAATGTTATACAGGAGATAGTCAGTCAATAGCTTGTTGGACTGAAACCATGGAAGATAGCAAAGGGAGGGTTAACAATAAAACTCTTCCATATTTATTTTATTTGTTACCAATGAGAGCAGGGTGGTGGTGGCGTGTACCTTTAATATGCCTATTTCAGAGGTAGAGGCAGGTGGATCTCTGTGAATTAAAGGTCAAGCCAGCCTGGTCTACAGAGTGAGTTTCAGGACAGGCTCCAAAGCTACAAAGAAAAACCCTGGCTGGGGAAAAAAACACACACAAACAACAAAAAACAAAAGGAAAAAAAATCACCATTGTGGTGGGGACCTGAGAACAATGTGCATGGGAAGCAAGTACATAAAGGATAAGTTGAAAAGCAGACACAGGCTCAGACCCAGCATTCCCATCTGCCACCTCACCCTCTGCTGAGCTCTGAGGATCCAAAGGCCCCTGAGATCCTGAGGCCAAGACTTTACTGTGATGTGCAGTAAGCAACTGGGAGGAAGTAAGGCTGCAAGACTGGCAGAGCCGACTCAGGTACCATTCTCAATAGTTATTCATCTAGTGTTCAGTGTAGAGAGTGCTGAATTCCTGCAGGAGACCAGCGAAGAAGCAAAAAGGACTACTGCCTAGGATGGAGTCACATACTAAATCTCAGAGACTCCAAATACCTGTTTCCTTGTATCTAACCAACTGGGGCACATCCGTACAGTGGAACACAACTCAGCAATTAAAGACAAACAAACAAATGAAAACCTGGTAACAACAAGCAAATGAATTGCAAACACTACACTAAGTCAAAGAAGCCAGATTTGAAGGTTGACATTCTGTGTGCATTTTTCTTCAAAAGGGAAAGTAAGTGACAAGGGGAGCTGTTGATGCTATAAAGTAGTCCCACACTAGCTCAGAATTGAGTATAATAAAGGATTCTTTATTTAGTGGTAGACTCACAGATCACAGTCCTCTGAATGAGTGGGGAATATGAACTGAATAGAGAGAGAGAGAGAGAGAGAGAGAGAGAGAGAGAGAGAGAGAGAGAGAGAGAGAGAACATGCATTTTACAGCTGCATTTATAGTATAAGAGACCACGGCCAAGTGGATTGGTATCTTACAGGCTATTGGCTGAAGGAGTTCTCATAGTAGGGAGGAGACTGAGAAACAGGGTATGAGGATGTTTTGAGGGGCCTAGAAATATGATGTCTTGTATTTAGTAATAAAAGTGTACATATCATATGAAGTTCAGATCTTACATTTGTAGACTGTATATAGCCAGAGAGGGAGGAAAGAGAGATTAATACCAGTTCCTTATAAGCTATTGAAATAATGATTGCTTTAGCCAGTATCCAAACACAGATACACCACTAGTATTAAATATATATATGTATAGTTATATATCAGAGGTGTCCAATGGGGCTGTTATTCACTACTGCAACTTGAGGCTCTTGTTTTTCACATTTTTTTCAAGTCTTTCTGCCAATTTACCCTTTCTATGAAGGAAAGGGAAAGGAAGGGAATGGAAAGAAGGGAAGGAAGGGAATGAGAAAGAGAAAATGGCCTTGAGGTATCACAGCGGCACATTTAACTCAAAAAAAAGAAAGTATTTTTCCACATGTATGTGTGTATCATGTGTGTGCATATATATATATATATATATTTCAACATATACATCAAATACACACACATGTTCATTTGTGTGTATCTATGTGGAGAGCAGAGGTTGACATTGGGTATCTTACTAGATCTATCTATCTATCTATCTATCTATCTATCTATCTATCTATCTATCTATCTAATCTATCATCTTCTATATACTTATTTACTTATATTGGGGCTGGATCTCTCCTTGAGCTCAGAGCTCCCTTGCTCTAGTATGGCTAGATTGCTATGGAGACCGTCTTCACCCTCAGTGTTCTGGGATTACAGTCAAGTGCTCACATCCACTCAGCTTTTGCTTGGTTCTAGAGATTTGAACTCAGGTCCTCCTGCTTGCCAGCCAAGCTAAGCCTTCTTCCCACCCACCCCAAGCCAACTTCATCCAGTAAATAAACTTCAATACCATATATTTTACTTTGAAACGAATTCCATTGGGATTCAAATTGGACTTCCATCTAATTGTGAGATGAATTGAGGAGGCTTACAAAACAGCTCTCCAATTTAAACACGCAAACCAAACAATCCCAGTCTATTTTTATGCCATTGGGAACTATTTCATGGATGCTATTGTAGGGATCTTCAAAAGATCTTGCTACTTTCATATGCAAAAGGGTAAAGTGATTTTTTTTGTTTTGTTTTTGCAATAAGTTTTCACCCTCTCGTTCTATATATTTGGGAACACTGTTCCATTGGATGGGTATATTTGAATATTTTATGATACAACTTAATGGAATACTCTTAGGACTGTCAAAGTTTTTGCCTTTCTCTGGGGAGTCTTTATATAAAATAAGGTGGAGACTGTAAACACCTTGGTGTTCTCCTTCCACATCTCAGGGTGCTTCTGTTTCTAGCCTCACTTCAGGCCAGCACCTGTCAGGACAACCTCAAGCTTCAGTAGCAGCAAGGCCTTTGTGTTCCCAGTGATTTTATTTGCTCATGACTTTGAAGGTTTATTTCTCTTTGTGTGTGCACGCAAATGTGTAGCACGCATGTGCAGGTGCCTGTGAGGGCTAGGAGGGTGGGGGATGCTCTGGAGCTAACATTACATACAGGCAGTTCTGAGTCCTTTGATGTGGGCGCTGGGAAATGACTGGGGTCCTTTAAAGGAGAGGTGTGCGCTCTTAATCGCGGAGCCATCTTCCATAACACCATAGTGATTTTAATGGTCATGCCTGTGGGGACTAATTTTTTAACTACTACTTTAAAAAGTGGTTAAAGAAAGAACAAATTTATCATGTTCAGCAAGTATTTATCAGCTAGGGACCAGTCATAATTAAACACAGCAGGCCAAACAAATGTGGCCAAGGATATTACTACAAAATAAGAATTTTACTGTGGAAGAGTAATTAATTAACAGTATAAGAGAGCACCAAGACATACAGCTGGTCCAGTACAGTAAATCCCCAGCACTCAGGAGGTTGAGGCAAGAGGATGTTCACTTTGAAACCATGCACTGGCTCAAAAACCAAAAAAAGTACACTGTAAGGACACTTCCAAGTTTGCACTAAAATTGTAAAGATAAGACAACAAGGCAGAACCCAGGAGCTTGGCATGACTTCGTCATTCACAGGCTGCCTACGGAGCCCAGGTCCTACCACGAAAACCTCACAGTCCTCTCAGGAGGCTCAGGGCTTATTGGCAGCTGAATCTAAGTATCACTTTCAGTTGTCAGAGCTGACATTAATCAGCATCCTAAGAGGACCATCTGGCACCCGCAGCAAGTGAACACCATGTGCTTGGTGAGTAACGATTGTAGACGGTTCATGGTATGTTTCATCCACAAAGAGGATCTCTCGGACGCCCAGTCATCGAGTAAAATTCTCCCGGGTGTATCTGTCTAGCTATGGTCTCGCCATTTTGTACAGCTCCTCCATTTTGATTGAAGAAGGACAGTTCTTAAAATGAAAGCAATTTGGTTCTTATAATCACAGTGACTCATATTTCTAGATCTGTGCTTCCCCCACCCTCACAGCTGATTCAGACATTCTGACTGCAAGCACCTACTAAGAATCCATCACATGGCAAAGAACCTCCTGCACGTCTCTGAAACATATAAAAAGAGAACCAGACTTGGCCACATGGTCCTGAATTCTCCTCAGAAACCCCTCCCCCACTGTCTATGGTATTAATAATGTCTAATAAATCTCTTCAAAGGCAATCAGCCTTGGTGTCTTCCATGAACCCTAAAATCCTACCCTCTTGGTATCAATCTAAATACACAGCTGCTGCTGCAGTGTTCCATAGCTGCTATTCAGATTTCTAATTTCCACTTTATTATTTCTTACCCAGACACAAAGAAGATATTAGAGGAGAAGATCCGACCCATCTCATTGAGCTTTACAACAGCTCCTGTAACGGAGATGGCCAGGATCCATCGTGATGCCAACCGTCATAATGTTAATTACAAAATAAAAACGCTGCTTTATTGAAATTATTCTCCTCGAACAAAATCCCTATATTTTATAGAAATTTTTTTAGTCATGAAAATCCACAGCCATTTCAATCATTCATCCCACATATAAAACAATGAAGGTATCATAATAACAACAAGAACCCGAGAAATTGATTTCCCCTTGCACGGATCCCAAACTTCAACCTCAAGTTACATGGCCAGATGCAAACTGAAAGTCACATTGGAACAGATGCTCAGTCAAGATTTTTTATTTCTTATTAATTTTGTTCAGACAAGATCTTAACAACACGCAGTGGAAGGTAAACCCACAAAGAAGCACAATAATGACTAATTTTAATTACTTTCCAAAATCTCTACTTGTTTGCGAAATTGACTATGTTTCTCACAAGCTAATTATCTAGCTACATAGTTAAAAGTCTGCAAAATGGAATAGTCCCCATTCCTGTCTAGCAGGAAGTTGTAACTAATGGGATGAAGGCCGCTTGCACTGAATTTCAATGGGCTACTCCAGTGTCCAGAAGGAGCAAGATCCAGACATCTACGGTGACTGGTCAGGAAGAAACATAGTTATTAGGTGGCATTTCTTTAAAGGAATTACATATCCCAAATGCTGCCCAGGGAAAAATCTCCCATATTTAGGTAAAACCATTATTGTAAGTCAAAAAGAAAAACAGGACTTGGGAGATAGCTTAGCTGGTAAAGTGCTTGCTGAGAACTGAGTTCAATCCTTTAAATGCAACTTAAAAACAAACAAACAAACCCCCAAAACAAAACAACCACTAAAAAAATAGAACATGATCCATAAGAGAATGGTTGAGCCTTGCTGACCAGTCAGCCTAGTCAAACTGGTGAGTGGCAGGTTAAAGAAAAGGAATGAGGGACCCCATGTCATAAATCAAGGTGAAGAGTGGTTGAGGAAGACACCCAAGGTTAACTAATCTCTATATGCAAACATAAACACATCTAGGCACATGCTTCTACACACACACACACACACACACACACACACACACACACACACACACACACCTATGAAGTCTCCCAGGAGTTGTTCCAGCCTTTTCTGCTGTCTTCTCCAACTCAACCTCCTTTCAATCATTATTCCAACCACACTGTCAAATCACATTGTCCTTGCCTTCACCACCTGCACTCTTTACAAGTAGGTCCTTGCCTGGGACATCATCAGGCTAACCTCTTCCCTCTTAGCCTGCAAAATTGGGTGCCAAAACCTCTTTTGCAAGAACTTTCCCTATTGGCTTCCAACTCAAAGTGGGAGATATGTCTGGTCCCAGTACACTTGGACCCCTACCCCCACATCTACATGTAGGGGTCACACCCATGCAATCTATATCTTGCAAACCACCCGTTGTCCCTCCTTACAAGGATGCTTACTCCTCAAAGACAGGCACCTTTCGTTTACAGACTGCCCTAAGAGGGCCCAGAATATGGCAGTCCCTGAGGGGACTCTGCCACTGGGCTAGGGGATGTGCTGGGTTCCCACTATTCTAAAGGCAGGACAGAAAGGAAAAAGGCCTGGTGTGCACAGCTGGAATGGAATTCTGCTCACTTTGACTATGACTCTAAGCAAGGAATAAGACTGTCAAGGATGGAAGAAATATAGCTTCATGTCCAGGCCCTTAAAAGATCTCAAACCTGTAGTTAAATGGAATGTTCTACAATTCCGGCACGGAAGGGCTTTTCACCATTTTATTTTATATTTCTTAAGATACATATTCTCCTTGACTACTATACTGAATACACATTTTCAAACTTTTTATGAGAGGGGAAGATGTTTGAATATTAGGAAATCACTTCGAATTCGGCCTACCCCCTCCCTAAAGACACCTCTCTTTCTCCAGAACATGTTGCCCTGAGCAACACTGCCTAAAAACTTGGAATCACATTTCTGGGTACTTGATCAAAGACTCTATCAACAGGAACAATTCAATGCAC
This sequence comes from Dicrostonyx torquatus, assembly GCA_028555095.1. Taxonomy (NCBI): domain Eukaryota; kingdom Metazoa; phylum Chordata; class Mammalia; order Rodentia; family Cricetidae; genus Dicrostonyx; species Dicrostonyx torquatus. The sequence continues at coordinate 444,124 of JAQHUG010000118.1, read as the reverse complement.
CAGAGAAACAGCTATTAAACCAGGTACAGTTTAACCAAGATATCACAAATCTGAACACTGAAAGCTGAAATACTCCTTCTTGGTAGATATAATACAAGGCACAGATACAGGGAATGAAATGTCATGCTTAAAGCCTAGAAGAATTAATCCCACTAAAATATTTATGCAACCTTAAGCGACCGACCTGCAGGCTCACGTGCAAGCCCTGTCAAAATCTCAAGGTCAGTTGCCACAAAAATAGAAAACAACAACAACAAACATTTGCAAGATACCAACAACAAACATTTGCAAGATACCACAAACAGATCTTGAATATCAATGTAATCTTGAGCAAAAAAAAAAGAAAAGCAAAACTAGAGGTAACAAAACCAGATTTCAAAATATAAATCAAAACTACAGTAATCAAAACAGCATGGCATAGGCACAAAATCAGACACATCCACCAAGGAACAGAGTTGAAGACAATTAAAGGGACATTTTTTTTTTTTTTGGTTTTTCGAGACAGGGTTTCTCTATGGCTTTGGAGCCTGTCCTGGAACTAGCTCTTGTAGACCAGGTTGGTCTCGAACTCACAGAGATCTGCCTGCCTCTGCCTCCTGAGTGCTGGGATTAAAGGCATGTGCCACCACCACCCGGCGACAATTTTTTTTAAATTGTAATTTAAATGTTTTTCCCTTCCCTTACTGCCCTCTGAACTCTCATATGTTCCTCCCCTTTCTCCTTCAAATTCATAGTCTCTTTTTTAGTTATTGTATGCATATATGTATTTGCATATACATAGAAATTCCTAAATATAATATGAGTCCATATAATGTTTTATATATTTTCAGAGATGACTATTGTCCCCTGAACTGCCAGTTGGTATGTTCTTCCCTGGGGAAGACCAATTCTCCCTTTCCCAGCTTTTCTCAGTTGCCTGTATTTCCTTATGTAGGACTGAGGTCCTTTGGGCTTTTCCCATCTATTTTGGCAAGTGACTTTTGATAAAGACGCCTAGAACACTCAGGGGAAAGTGCTGTCTATTTATCAACTAGTGTTGAGGTTTCGGATCCTTATACCATAGGCAAAAGTGAACTCAAAGTATAGTAAAAACCTTGGCTTGATGGATGGCACACATGCATAACCCAATCAAGAGAACTTAAGTGACAGGTAGAATAATCACTGTAGGTACCGGGTCAGCCCAGGCACTATGATAGAGTCCCTGCCTCAAAAATCCCAAAACTTTGTGCATGTGTATATGTGCTAGTATATGACATATGTATTATATATAATAATTATATATCATATATACATAAAATGTGTGTGTGTATGCACACATGAATGCATATATGGGTACACTGAAAGAAAACACAGAATGGTTAGGGGCAGTGAATTCAAATAAAAATAAACACATAAGATTGCATTAAACTAATAGGCTTCATACCAAAACAAACAGTTACCGTAATGACACCATTTTGTTTCAAAATGTTTGGAGACAAGAAATGTTTGGAGCCATCATTTGGATAAAACTTTCTTATCCAAAATGTTTAAGAAACTCAAACAATTCAATACCAAGGAAACAAATGACCTAATTATGTATTGTGAGCAGACGTTTATACAGACATGCAGGTGTATGAAAAGATGCTCCTCTCACACGTGGATGGGGAAATGCAAATCAAAAGCAGAGAAAGGAGGGTTCCATGAGTCTGCCTGGCTCATGGGTTCGAGAAGAGAACAGTAGGAATGCAGACTGATGTGAAACACAGTGGGGAGAATGAAAACTGGTACAGTCATTGTGGGAAACCGAGCCTTCTTAGAACAGGAAGAAAATAAGATAAAGAGTCTGCTATGAGGCACAAACTAAAAGGAAATGAGATTGCAGTCCTCCACTTTACTTTCTGAGACAGGTCTTACACCGAACCTGGAAATTCTTGATCAGCTAACCTGGCTGGACAATAACCTCCAAGGATCCACCTGCTCCTGTTACCCCTTCCACTGGCTGCTATATCCAGCTAGCATGTGGAAGCTGGGATCCCACCGCAGGCCTTCAGGGTGACGAGGCAGGCTCGCGATGGCTGAGCTCTCACCTCAGCGCTAGCGCTTGCAAGTGTGTGCAGTTGTCTGGTCTCACTGCAGGGAGTCTAGTCCAATGGACAGGGAAGTTCTTCTACAATATTCCAAGTGCAGAAATGATGGGTTATATTATTCAGTGTGGACAGTGCAGTGTCTGGCTCTTAGAAACTCCTTCAAAGAGAAGGTAGAAACAGCTGAAGTAAATCTTACTGTTAACTTCGGTTTGGAAACACCTAGACGGAACACTTCAGGTGTACCTGTGAAGATGTCTCTACAGAGGTTTCTTTAGAGAAGACAAGAGACCCACCCTAAATGTAGGTAGCACTTTCTTGTGGGCTGAGGTCCCAGACTGAATAAAAAGACAACAAACAGCAGCAGAGTTCATCTCTCTCTGCTTCCTGACTACAGATATAATGTGAACAATGGCCCAAGCTCCTGCACTATGATTTTTCTGACAATATGGACAGTTCCCGTCAACTATGAGCTTAAAATAACACATTCCTCCTGAAGGTACTTTCATCAATGATTTTTTAAAAAGTAAGGAAGGGAGGACTTGAGGACCAGCTCACTCCCATCTTGCCTGCGTCTCCTGCCTGGCCAGACAGAGCTCAGGAATGGAGACTTGGGGTATCCTAGTGTCCAGATACCCTGTGTCCAGATGGCATGGGTAAACAAAGCCAGACCTCGCCACTACAATCCCACATCAACCCCGATGTGACAGGAGTGCCCAGTGGTGGATCAGAAGAGAGGGTATCCATGATGGATCCTCAGGAGTAGGCATTGCAAAACCAAGTAAGGATCTAGAAAGAGAGGGTAGGTACCACACACAGGCATGCCACTCAGAAGAAGACCCAAAGCTGCAGGGTGGGCTGAAGGAGCCAAAGGTGACACATGGGGACTTAAGCTAAGTCTCAGGACCATTTACATATCCAATGAGTCCCACTATGCTCCTTAGCATTTGCTGCATTTTAAGTGCTGTGCCGAGGCATGGAATTATATACACCACTGTGTTCCTCCTTTTGCATCTACTGAGAAATTATCTTTAAAAGGAATGATATGCAGGGTGGCAGGGTCATAACGGGGACATAATGGGGGACATATAGGGAATGTGATGGGGACCTAGCCAGGTGATGGGAGGGGAAAACGTCAGCCCCACAGAAGCGCAGCTGTGTAATCACCATGCTAAGAGCCCAAGAGTTGGTGCTCAACAGTGCTAGGGAAGGGGCGGGGATACACAGCCTGGAGAGGCAGGAAGTGACCCAACAGCAGAGAAGGGGACCTGGGCTCATGGTGTCCAAAAACCAAGGAACTAGCTGGCAGTTCTTTGGCATAAGCTGATCCTCTTCTGGTTGACCCTTTATCACAAGCCAAGAAATCATAGAAAGCAGGGCTGAGGGTGGGAAAAGCACTATTCGATTTTAGTTGACTACAGTCAGCCTCCATCTTATGCATAGTCTGCTACTGGCAGATACCATAGTTCTGCAGTCCACAGCATTCAATGTGAGGGGAAAGAGCAGCGTCTTGGGATGAGCACACACTACTCACTAACTGCCAGAGATATCAGCATTAAACACAGGCTCCATGCCTGGCAGTTAATGAGCAGGAGTGGGGAAGGATGGGATTGGTTTCCCTAAGCTTTATTTCCAACCACTGGTACCCAAAAAAGCTAACTGGCCCAAATTACCCCGAAGTAATCCTTAATTCCATGTACAGTATGATGGTTAGAAGTGCTTGACTTAACATTTGGCAGGATTGGGAACCCCTAGTTGTGTCTATGTGGGTATTTCCAGAGAACTTTGATGGATGAGATGAGGCCAACCGAAATGCGGGACCCACCCTCAGGCTTGGTCTCACACTGAATAGGAAGGATGGAAGAAGAAAATGAACTTAGCCCAGATGCCTGTCACTTTCTGACTGGATGCACTGTGACCAGTTCCCTCATGCTTCTGCCATCGTGTCTTCCTCACCCTGGTGGACAGTAACTGCAGACCATAAGCAGATCAGAAGCAGAAAAAACCATTTCTCTTCCAGTTGCCTCTGTCAGGTATCTTGTCATAAAGATAGAAAAGTAACTGGTACACATAGAAATCCCCTAGTGTGACATGTTGGTCATTGGACATTGTGATGGCAGTGGCCTCAGGCAGGAAGACTTGGGAAAGGGTACTCACCAAGAGTGGAGCTCTTCTTGGTTCTAAAAGGAAAGTGGGAAGCTCTCAGAGAAAGTTCCAGGGCTGTCAGGCGAGGGGGTGTGCCAGGAGCAAAGTCTCCCCTCCTTGCTTCCTGGCAGGGAGTCTTTGTGGGATACCCTCCTATGCCAGCAGCCTTGATGAGCAAGCTGGGTGAGCCCCAGCCCTACGCTTGACAAACTAAACTGCTCATTTTCCATCTTTACTAGTAAAGCACACAATTATGAAAAACTGTCAGTTCAGAACACGGTGATTGCAATTACGCTGGACCCATGAAAGGAACTGCTATTCTTATTCTCTTTCTCTTAGATTGTTTTCTATATTTTAGACACGTAAGAATATATGATGTTCTGACCTCTCTAACTCAGATTGCTAGTATGAAAAGCATTAATTGGTAGAAAATGTGACTTTTAGGACATACAAAAACTTTACTAAAGAGTAGACAATACAAGGTGTAACCATATACTTAGAAGGCGGAGGCAGGAGAATCAGGACTTTAACATCAGTCTTGACTATAAAATGAGTTCAAACCAGCCTGGGCTATAGAAGACCACATGTCAAGAACAGCAATAAACAACATAAAATGTAAGAGTATAAAGGATGGGTACCACCTAGTATCTGCTTATAGTTCTATGAATAAGCATAAAATTTTTCTTTCTCTTCTGAGAACTCAAGTAACATATTCTTACTCCCAATGCTTCACATTGCTGATCAAATAACCTAAGCCATGGCTTCTGTAGTTTTATATATATCTAAGCATTCTTATTTCTTTTTTGTTGTTCTTTTGTTTTTTGAGTCCTGGAACTCATTCTGTAGACCAGGCTGGCCTTAAACTCATAGAGATCCCCCTGCCTCTGCCACCTGAGTGCTGGGATTAAAGGCGTGCACCACTATGCCTGGCACACAACACTCTTATTTCTAAACAGTCTTTCATTACCTTAAGTGACATGGCTTCAAATCACCTGTAGATATAATTAAAACAGAATCTTTTTTCTTGATAAGAAATAACTCAAGGAAAAACCCTCTTTATACACAAATGAGAAACAAATAGATTTAAGGTGGACTCAACATGAGAAACAAGCCTCCAAGATGCCCCTGCAAATACTGCCCTGTCAACCTGTTTCTACCATTTCTGTATCACTTCCTCATCCTTCCCAGATGGATGAGATGACTCACGTTGCCAGTGAAGATGGCGCAGGTTACTCCTACATAACAAGAGAGAGATGCATTGAGAACAGAGAAGAGAGAAGCCATTGGCATTAAAAATGCTGGATATTTATGTATTCATTTGCTGAGAAAGGATCTCATGTATCCAGGCTGACCTCGAATTTGCTATACAGCCCAGGCTGGCTTAGAAGGTCTTGCCCTTCTGCTTTGAACTCACAAGTGTTGTGATTACAGCTGTGCACTGTAACACACTCTGCTTTTAAAAAGAAGGCACTTCTGATAGAAGAAGAAGCCAGGCATGACGGCTCGTGCCTGTAATAGAAGCATTTGGGAAACTGCCACAAGCTCAGGGTCTACAGAGTAAGCTGCAGGTCAGCTTGGTAATGGAGCAGGGCCCTATGTCAATAAAGCTAGAAACAAGCAAACAGCAGCCACTTTCTTCCGCAGATAAGCACCACCCTGGAAGCAGCCAATGCTCCTGAGGCTGCTACCATCCGATGCTACCATCTTCTCACTGGATCCTTTCCAAAGAAGGGGATGATGAGGTTTGTACTTGATGACACATCACCAGGTCAGAATTATCAAGCTCGAGAAAAATCCAAGTCAAACGTTACCATATTATTAAGTTAAACGATAATTTTAATGGGGCTAATTGATTTTTAATATTCTAAACAATAAGCACACACAATTTACCACTTAATTTGCTTTTGTATACATTTCTAAGCTACTCTCTTTCCAAATATCTTTGGAAGATGCTAATGTGTGTGGTTCTGAATTTTACAGATCATTAAATTATATAATCAAACATTTTCATAAATGCAAAGGTTTTTTAGCTGTGACCAATGTACCTCAGAATGTTGAAAAGGGGAGAAACTGAGGGAAACACATGGGAATGGGCAGCTTGAGCTGTCAATCCTTTTTATAAACCTACATTCTGTCTTCGTTTCTGTTGCCGTGACAAACATCTTGACGATAATCAACACCGGGAGGAAAGGATTTACTTGGCATACAATTCCAGTGGCAGTCTATCATTTCAGGGGACCTAAGGTGGGATCACAAGCAGCTTGTCCCATCACATCCACAGCCAAGAGAAGACAGGGAATAAATGCATTTCTGCTCATTGCTCTCCCCAACCCTTCTCTTATACTACTGAGGCCCTCCAGCTTAGGGAATGGTGCTGCCAACAATGGGCTGGGTCTTCCCAAATCAATTAACAATCAAGATAATCCCCCACAGACATGCGCACATATCAGTCTAATCTAACCAATTCTACATTAAGACTCTCTTCCAGGCAATTCTAGATAATCTCAAGTTGAGAGTTAAAACTAACCTCCAACGCTTACAAAATTATTTTGAAAGCAGAAGAATTGTATTACATGTGGTAGTGGACACCTGTAATCCCAGCACCCCAAAGGTGAAGACAGAGGGATAATTGGTGTAGGAGGTCCTTCTGTATTTGTGTTGCTTTCATTTGTTGAATAAAGAAACTGCCTTGGCCTTTTGATAGAGAAGAACTTAGATAGGCGGGGAAAAGAGAACTGAATGCTGGGAGAAAGAAGGCAGGCAGAGAAAGCTGCCATGAAGTCACCAGGTCAGAGATGCTGAATCTTTCCTGGTAAGCCACAACCTCGTGGTGATACACAGATTATTAGAAATGAGTTAGATCAAGTTATGAGAGTTAGCCAAGAAGAGGCTAGATATAATGGGCCAGGCAGTAATTTAGTTAATACAGTTTTCTGTGTGGTTATTTTGGGGGTTAAGCTAGACGGGCGGTGGGAAGCAGCCGGCCGATCCTCCTACTACAGACAATGAGTTGGAGCTCAGCCTGGGCTAAATATAAGACCTTGTTCTAAAGATAGACTAGGGCTTGGGGGAAGAAAGAGACAGGAGAAGAGGAAGAATCAAGGATGGAGGGAATATTCATGGGAGGGAGTCTAGTGAACATAACACTAATCTCTCAAGGAAATATTTGCTTATTATGAGAGGCTGACAACTTGACATGAATTAAAGCAACTTCTAAAAACCCAGATCTAATAAAGAAATTGACACTTAAGGAAATATTTAAATCTTACAAAGCAGGTGAGCCACACAGTTCTGCAGCTCCTTCAGGCTGACCCTTATGGACTCTTATTATTTAGTAATAGTGATGGTTGTAGGGTGATCTTCAGAGATGTGGAACGAGCAAAGAGCAAAGGATGAGCTGTAGTGGTTGGTGAATGCATGCACATAGTTCAAACGTCAATCTTAGACACCAGTCTTCAGGTACCCTCCAACTTGATTATTGAGATGGGGTCTTTTAATGGAATGAAACTTGCCAAGTCAGCTATGCTAGATTGCAGGGAGCCTTGAGGAGTAGTACCCTAGTTCCGCCTCCCCAGTGCTGTATTACAGTTGTATGCAGCCACACCTGGCTTTAAAAACAAAACAGCAGGGCTGGAGAGATGGCTCAGCCATTAAAGGCTAGGCTCACAACTGAAAATATAAAAACAAAGAAATAGCCACAAAAAGAAAGCGGGGGGGGGGCTGGAGAGAGAGGTCAGGTCCCCATGCTTGTATAGCAGCACTTCACAGACCTATGCCCAACCCCGAACCCCTCTTTTCCTTACTAATCACCCAGTCATGGGGATTTCATCACATGAGCACAAACAGCCCTACAGTTTTTAGAAAATAGAGACGTATGGGAATTGAATTCCACCTGACACCAGTTTTAGAGAACACACATGCATGTGAACTTTGAAATAATTTTGTCACAGCAAACCACAGAGGGTCACTGTCATGAAGTAATGCCTTTGATAAAATATAGGCAGCACAAGAGGGCTGGTTGTCTGAAGAGACAACAAGCTATCAAGTCATGATTCTTGTCATTTCAAGATTATCCCACCCATCTCCAAAAAAACACATAAAAGATTCTCTGCAGTCCAGTTTATAGGCTTAGATTACTCCATGTTGAATGTAAATTCTGCTTTAAAGTCAGTGACATCAAGGAAATTGATAGATTGTTTTTAGGTAGAAGAATCTTTTCAATTTTGCACTTCATACTACAAAGTAAGTCAAGTTATGGTTACATTTTCATAAATGAGATCGTCATTCAAATGTACCATTTATTAGATTTATTAACATCATCATCATCATTATTATTATTACTGCATGTGTGCACATGATGTGTATGCAGAGTGCACAGCATCAGTGTGGCAGTCAGAAGGCCACCTTGAGGAGTCAATTGTCACCTCTACCTTTACATGGGTCATGGGGATCAAATTCAAGTTGCTAAGCTAGATCAACAAACATGTTACCCATCAAGCATTCTCTCTGTTTCCTCCATTCAAATACTGTAGTAGGGAATTCTCTTAATCGATGAGAGCCAGTGTGGCCTATAATTTCTATAACTCATGAAGATATTTCCCATGAGCTGATATTTCCCCAAAAAGGCCATCAAGTATGCAAGGAGACTTGATTCCTCAACATGAAAGAGACTACGTGAGTCTGCTTAGACTGTCCACATGTTAGCATCTCATGTCCATTCTTTGACCTTTATTTCCACAGGGGTCTCAGAACAGATAAGAAACTGTTGAATGAACTCAAACCTTAATAAATAGGAATACGTTAAAACCCTGCCTTTGCTGTGTGAGGTTTTAAACGGAAGAAGAGGAATTCCCAGGTGCTCGGAGTTTGGTAGCACGTGGCAGTGCCCTGTCCCCCCTGTCAACACACACAGTAGGCTTTTTATTGCATTGGTTTCCAGCAGAGCAGCAATGTTTCAGTCTGCAAGAACTAGAATCCAAGCGCAGAACTGCTAATGAAATAAAACCCTGTGTGAAACAACTTAAACCACTTATGCTGTGCAGTTTCAAAGAACAATGGGCAGAAGCCAATTAGAGAGCCAGTTTTCATTTACTAAACTGGCCTTCAAGGACAGCAGTGGAAGAAGGCGGTGTTGGCAGGTGGCTCCTAGGCACTGAAGTTGGCTGGACCTGCTGTGATGCCTTGAGATGCCTGACTTTGGAAAGCTCCCGTTCTTTGCTAGCTATGGCCCTCCCCTCTTCCTCATCTTCTCTGCTGAGATGCTGATTCAGTGAAGACTAGGAGCAGGCTGTAGGTTATAAACCTCACCACTGGTACTTTGAATATGGGGACACTGTGGACACAGAGCTTCTATTTTCATCCTGCACAGACTACACCTGAAGGAAGAGAAGGACAGGATGGCAGGTGTGCACCTGTCTTCGGAGGAGAGCCAGTCAGAGCTATGACCTGAAAGATGCCTGGATCCAAACTCTGCTGCTCCCACAGACACTGAGATGGAAAAGCATTGGACACAGACACCTCCCAGGAGCCCACAGTGCTACTGGAGGCCAGCGCCCCTTCTTAACGAGTAAAAACATTTCCTCCTTGAAAAGGTTGCTCACACCATCCAACTGTAGACATTTCCAGGAGAGCTCTTTCATCTGGCAACTCAAGCCTTCCGTGAACACTTCTGTCTGAAGACGGCTGGGAACCAGGGCTCTGAGAGCAGTCCATTGCAGCAGTGAGAAAAAGCATTTAAGAAATGATGCAAAAGCCATAGCTGGCTGACGCCTTCTTTACCATACAACCCAATCTGAGTGTGCACCACACAATCTGGAAGCTGGACAGAAGGGACGGGGGGGGGGGGGAACGGATAGAACTCAGATGCACTGAGAGAGCACGAGTTACTTACTGAGACCCCTAAGGGCTTCAAGTCAACACACTGTTTCCAAACGGGATGAATAAAAACACTAGCTATGTAAGTAGGCATTTAAGGTTTTTTTTCCTGATTTCTAAATGCCATTTCCTCTTTAGCTTTTAAACATACAGTGTAAATTAAATTTTTCACTGTCATCTATCCTCTTTCTCAAGCAGACAAAATGCCACTTTCAAAATGTCTTTGACCCCGCAACACTACTAGTGGGAGTCAATCTTCAGGGACTAAACCTGAATAAAGAACCGTGTGTCAGAGAAGGGGCTCAGGACTCATCCGGCACTACTAATTCCTGGCAGTAAAATTCTAACTATCTCATAATTATATATTTTTTAAAAAGTTAAACTAAAGAACATGATTTGGCTGACAGAACTTTTCACTTAGAGCAGATGTTTGGAAGATAAAGTGATTGTACAGAAACTAGCTGCCACCACGGGACTTCAGGTATCCACCTCAATTGAGGAGAAGCACAGGGGTGGAAAACCCAGAACTGATGGGAAATGTGTGAAGAACACATTGTGAACAGGTCAAGATTTGCTCAAAGGAAGCAGAACAAAGAAAAATCAAGAGACTCATGAGAGGATCGAGAGCTAGCTCAGCAGTAAAGAGCACTTGTGGTTTTTGCAGAAGATGATAGTCTGGTCTCTTGCACCTACAGGAAGTGGCTCATGGCCACTTGTAACTCCAGCTCATGGGATCTGTCGCCCTCTTCTGGCTGGCAAGGATACCTGCACTCACACTCACAGACCTATTCAGACATACACACATAGAGACATAATTAAAAACAAAGTAAATCTTTAAGTAAAAAAGAAAGGAAAGGCGACAATCAGGAGTCAAGGAGATGATGACGGGATGCCATCCAAAGGCAATGAGACACTTCACTTAACTCTAGCACTCGGAGGGAAGTAAAGGCAAGAGGATCGATCAGGAGCTCAAGATCATCCTCAGCTACACATGAAGCTCGAAGCCCAGCCAGGATGTCATACTCTGTATCAACATCCACAGCCTAGAAGCGGGCACAGTGAGAGCAAGTATCCAGAGAGATGAAGGAAAGATTTGGGGTAATAAACAGGGTTCACAGAGAGAAAGGAAAGTGACAGGGTGTATGGTAGTCTCCTAAACAGGGTTCAGCAGCTGCATTCCTATCTGATACTGTTAGGTTAATATTGGAGTGTCACTCAGCCTGAGGACCCACTTATCTGTGTGATACTCAGGGTGATTTTATATATAAATATATATAGTTTCTACTCTAAGGCTTTTTAATATAGGTCTTCCTGGATGGTCTGATATTTGCTATGTAGCCAAGGCAGGCCTTGAACTTACTGCAATCCTCCTGGCTCAGCTTCCCAAGTGCAGAGAGTATCAGAGTGCTCCATTGTTAGAGACAAAACAGGAGACAGGCAGTCATACCAGGAAACTTTGAGAAGTCTCAAAAAGGAATAATCAACTCTGGTCAAACAGATTCCAAGTGAGCATGGTGGGGGAAAGAATGGCTTTAAACCCATCAGTAGGAAGCCAGAGAATGATTTAGACAAGAATAGGCAGAGAAGAGAAGAAAGCAGAACACCAAACCCCATGGATCAGTCCTCCTTGAACTAGCTGCTTGTGTTTATAGGAGCGTCTGCTTTCATGTAACAATCTTGTTTGCCTTTTCTAACTTTGCATTTTGTCAAAATCTTCTTAACCAGGGTGCAAGAATGGAGAGATACCAATGACATCACCACCCTTGGTTGACAGTGATTACTTCTATTATTTACTGATGATGTCAATGACAAACATGTCCTTCTGTCTGTCCATCAGTGAGAAGAAAGAAATACCAAAAGGCCATGGGAGTATGAGACCACTGAACAAGGCTATGAGGATCAGTTAGTGCCTGTGGGAAGAAGGGGCCTCTGGCAGCGAGAAGGATTGAGGCGTGAACAGTAGAGAGAACAATTGGCTATGAGGAGGCACAAAAGGTGAACAGGACAGATACCGTGTTGAAGTGAAGGTGCAGCGTAGGTACTGCATTCTAGAGCATGGAGAGTAACATGAAAAGGATGCACAAGGACAGGGAGGGATGCAGCAGAGTGTGAGCACAGAGAGAGAACACATGAAAACAGGAGGGAATGCAACCAAGGCCTGGAGAGAACTGGAGGATGCAGACAGAGGCAGACAGATGCACCTCTAATGCAGGGATGGTGGAGGGGAGCCACAGAAATGGGTTTCCTTTTGAGGTGTCAGAGAAGGACATGGGACACCTTGAACAGCTGGGAGTAAGTGTATCATTATGATCAAACTCCAAGGAGGGTCCTTGCAAAGCAGCACTTAGACATCTGATGTGCTAGGACGTGAAAAGTAATAGGGACAAAACACAGCCTGAAGACCAGGGTTCAGAGCTCTGAAGTTACACGGTAGAAGAGGAGAACTGACTCCTGAGAGTTGTCCTTTGATGACCAAAAAATAACAAACAGACATAGTATAAATAAAACAAAGGCATCACAGTCTTGTTCTGAGAGCCTCTGTCCCCTGCAATGCGACCTAGGCGAGCCGAACCACTGAGGGCCTTGTGCAAACTTCTGCACCTCTGGCGCTCTGCCCTCCACTTGCAGCAGAGTAAAGAAGCTGGGATGTTGGCCCAAGATATCAATGTCTGTTGGAGCTGGCAGACTCTCCACTGCCTGGAATAGTGTGGTTGCCTCAAAAAGAAAGCAGAACCAGCTTCCTGCTCAGGCCAGTATTTTCTAAATTAGCAATTTGTCGTACGACTTCCAAAGGGCTAGAAAAGTCCTCAGAAAAGTCAATCCCCTTGAGAACTGCGAGGAAAGGCTTCGGGAGCAGCTGGCCCAGGGGCACTGTAATGTCTCTACTACAGACACATGACATTTGTCCCATGCGGGAGGGGTGCTTGTCGGGTTTAGTCTCCAGCTGATGTAAAGCCTTAGCACATCGCCATCTAGGAAGCTCCAGGCCTCTTTCTTAGCACCAGAGGGTCCCTGTGAGGACCCCCCTTTGCGGCCTTCCTCCTTAAGGCTGGCAAAGGTTATAGAGACATGCAGGAATCTCTCCATCCAGTGAGTTATGAGCAAGCACATTGAGGCTGTTTTCAAGGGTGTGTCTATGTCTCTTGTACTGAATTATCACTTCTGCATGAGGCTGGTAGGTAAGCTTACTTATGGCTGTGCCCTCCCTGGAGCATTTGAGCATCTTTGGAAGGCACAATACCTTCCAACAGGACTCTTAGAGCTCACAGGTAACTCGGTTTTGCTTTCCCTGTGGTATCCGATGATGCCAAAATGTAGCAGACAGCATAGCTTCTAGAAAACAATGTCAATTCATAAATTCCACAGCCAGCCCCCCTCCCTTCACCTTGGATTATATCAAGGATTCTATCATCCCAAATCCCAGAGAATAAATTCAGCTGTTGAAACTTACTGGGGGAGTAACAACCCTATCAGTTCATTTTAGACAGAAGCAGTGCTCACATGATTTGGTCCCAGAGACACACTCCTACACTCAGGGCCAATCAATGAGGCATTTAGGCTGAAGGGACAGTGACAAAGAAGACAGAGGAGTAGTCTGACTCTTAATGGGCATGTGGATGCTTCCTGCTATTGTTTTCTGGGTTTGCTGTTCATTTGTCTATGCTATAGTGAAGGTGGGCTATCACCATTCTGGAAATTTCTATCTATCATCCCGGGTGTAAGTATGGACCTTCCTCTTCTCTTTTTTGCCTTCAATAAATTATCAGGGAATTAACATTTGGGGAAGCATATGCTAGGTCTTTAAGTGGGATTTGAGGACAAAGAGTGGCCATCATTCAAAAAGCATTATCTAAGCCATCTTGTCTGTGTCAGAGACTGAAAACAAATTAGACAGACTTATGTGTTCAGTCTCACTTATTTGTACTTGCTCAGAGAAACTCAGGATAAGCAGGGACTAGAGATCAGCTATGGATCTGGCTCTAACTTACCAAGGCCATATGCACTGGGTCTCCACAGGAACTAGAGGCTATAGCGCTTATGGTCACACACACAGGTCACACACACACAGTTCCACACTCTGAAGTAGAGCCTGTGTGGACAACAGGCAGGGATGAACTTGGCTGTGTTTCCCCTGCATCTATAGAAATGCCCAGACAGGCACCATAGGGTAGGGGAAGAAAGAGGAGAGCCCCAGCAGGGGTGTTCCCCGGAGCTTCACGGGCGGGCCTCCAAGGTTCCACATGGTACAGTAACATGCCTACGCTCATGGGGCTGGGGTGTTGTATCAAGAAGGCTTGACTGTGAGTCAGGGGAAGGAGTCATGGAAGAGGGAAATGTCAGGGAGCTGTACAGACTTGGTGCAGTGGTCAGTGTGCCCAGACAGATCTGAATATGGGGATAGAAAGAGATGGTAGAACATGCATGATGGATAATCTCAGTTGTCAATGTGTAAACCTGGGGGTTAAAGAGTTGCTTCCATTAAGAACAGGTCTGTGGGGAATTTTCTGATTGTTGATTAGTGTAGAAGGGCCCAGAGCAGTGTGGGCAGCACCATCCCTGGGCAGATGGGCTTGGGTTGTATAAGAAAGGCAGTTGAACGTGAGCCTGGGAGCAAGCTCATTAACAATGTCCAATGCCCTCCCCCACCCCCAGGTTTTCTGGTTCAGTTTCTGCCCTGCAGTCTCTCAGGGATAAACCATTTCCTGGAAGCATAAGATGATATAAACCCTCTCTCCCCCTAAGTTGCTTTTGACCATGCTGTGTGTCACAGCAACAGAATAGTAAACTAAAATTGCATGCATGCACTCTGGGGTGAGGAGGAGCAGGGCTCCAGACTAGACCCTACATTACCACTGATACTTCATGCTTACAGTGAAAGACACAGAACCATGAAACAATGCTGGATTAGGAAAAGTGAGGGCTGGGATCTGAAAGGGAATCAGGGTGGTCAAGAAATCTAAGAACTGATATTCCTGCACAGAGCACCCCCTCCCCCGAGCCTAAGAAAGGCTGATGCTTGAGAAAGTCTTGGGAAAGTCTTGTCTTTGAGATGAGGCTAGCCCTGCAGCCTCATCCTGGAATCACTGAGAACTGGCAGATGGAAGACTTCACCAACATGGCTCCCATAGCAAGCACCAGAAGCGCCTAGATGTCTAGATGTCTGTCCATGAGGAAAAGATACCTCTGCTATGACCAATCCCACAACTGGCATTTCATTTGTTCAGGAGGGTGATAATCTCCGGCTGTATTATCAACAAGCACAGACTGCTGACCCACAGTAAAGTGTGTATCACTGCAAAGACTCAGCTCACAGAAAGGGTAAAACATACAAAACAACATGCTCCAACCACGGTACACAGGTATACTAGAAGCAAAAGAAAGTCAGGGCGGGTAGTGAACCCCAAACTTGGAGAGGCACCAAAGCAGAAAGAGGGGGCAGAGAACCTCAGGAATCCAGAAGAGCCACATGGGACTGTCTCAATACTTTCCAAGCCATTAATACATCCTGTGTGCTTATTTTCTTGCGTGCATGGTCTATTTTGACTTACAATTGGAAAAACTAGCAAATAGTGAAGATGAACAGGAATGATCAGTTGGAATAAGGTCCAAATCTCCGCACAAGGAAAGCTTGTGACCCTACATGCCGAGCATAGTCAAAGGACCACCATTTCCCAAAGCATGTTCCCCAGACACTGACCGTGATGGATGTGCCAGCCAGGCTTCCATCACTATGACAACACACCTGAGATAGCTAGATTTGGGAGATGGAGGCAGGAGGATCGGATCCAGAGCTGGATACAGTTTGGAGCACGGGAAGAAAACACAGGTACAGGAGGACAGCTGCCAAGCTGTCAACACTGTGCTGACACCTGAAAGGATGGAGGAGGGGTTGGAGCAGGGGGCAGAAAGGATTTGATGCTTTAGATCCATTTGCTATGGTATTCTTGCTCATTAAAAAGTGTGTACTACTGCTTGATATTTTAATTAGGGAAGAGTTTTCTTTTCATGTGAAAAGAAGTGAATATAAGAAGCTGGGAAGGATCGCTGCATGAGGCAGGAAGTCAGCATGCAAGCAAGAGAGACACTGCCCATTCTCTGTGGTGAAGAAAGGAAAAGGGGGCGGGATGAAATGTTGACCAAACATGCCAACTTTCTAAGCACCTCTAAGTCCTTGAGGAAAAAGCCTTTATCATGGAAAGGCGTAAGTACAAATTTGGTAAATTCATCCTTCATTGGAGAAAAGTCTGAAGAAGTATTTAGAACATTCCTAAAGGAGACAACTGCTTTTGAATTGATAAGCCTTAAAGAACTGCAGTGGCTCAACCCTCGCTGGTGACTGGAAAGCTGAGGAGGTGCTGAGGGAAAAGAGGTGAGGCCTGGAGTGGGAAGCATGGTCCTCCAGAGTAGCCGGCTGCAGCTGGGATCAAAGGCTGCTCCCGTCAAGGGAGACATGCTTTCAAAACCCGTAGGTGTTCTACCACCAGACTATATGTTCACCCAAGTGCATACCATCTAATGTGTAAAAATCGAAGGTATCTGCATGGCGGTTTGGTATCGGTTTGCTTCTAAAATATTTCCTTTCTTTTTTGGTTTGAGAGAGACATGACTTTTGAAATACTTTAACCCTTTACTAAATTCTGTCTCACAGACAGCTCCAAGGAATCCATGAGGCAGAATGAAGAGTTTCACTTCCCTGAGAAAATTACTCTCAGATTCTTTGGAACACACACACCATGTGACAGACAACAAACTTGTATAAGCACTTACAATAGCTAGTTTTAAAAGCCAAGTGAGATAAAACTGAGTTATAGAACCACAGTTACAAATACAGGCTTTGAGTAGCATGGAAATACAGATGCCTTGATATGTACGATGTGGTCACATCTTGATCCGCCCACCACAAAGATAGCATAAACAGACATAAATTCCCTACATGCAGCATGCTAACACCATGCTTAGTCATATAGTGCAGAGTTACTTCCTTGGGGAATAAGGGACTGACTGAAAACTGGGCTCGTTACAAGAAAAGACGGCCATATGTTCATACTTTGGGCAACGTCCAAAATTCAAAAATTCAGTCTAGCTTCTACAGAATTGCGTATGAGTTTCCCAGCATAGAAATGGCTAGCCTAACACAGCTGGCAGATAGGTGCATACTCTTCCACCAGGAACATTCCTTTTAGGCAGAAATAAAACTGGGTTAGACAAAGTGCACTTGCTTTTATTTACAGACTCAAATAGCAGAAGTGATGCTGGATGGAAGAAGTGGCCCTGGGCAATGTGTCAGGACACACAGACCATGAGGTACAGACAGGAATAGGTTTCCATATAGTGAGGGGAAGATGGTGTGAGGAAAAAGTGAAAGCCTGCATGCATTCAGTGGACCTCAGGAAGTATTCCATGGAGGGTGCAGGCTCCCATCCGGGGAAAGATGGACAGCGGGAGGGCCTACCCCACTGCCTTTCCTTTTTTTCCCCAAATGAGCCCATTCCTACCATTGTGTTTTTAAAAGAAAATTATGATATCAGGATTTTTCTTATTTGACCAATTATCTAATCTATAATTTCTACTACAGAAAAATCAATGCCTTCAAAATTCAATACTATTAAAGGCTGCTAAATGTCAGAGACAAATCTGACAGGAATTAAAAACACAAAGACTGTCTATTTTCTCTCAGGGGTACCTAGAGCTCAGAGGAAGAGACTTAAGTCCCAATCCCAAATTCTCAAACTTGGTGATGCTGTTAGTTAGAGAAGAAAACAATGTGCCTAGCAGGACTACCAAGGTCAATTAAAGTGCCTAGAGAGGAGAATTCTCTCCAGATGCCTGAGGGCATCAACCCCAAACCCTAGAACTTTCTTTTGGGAAGTACTTAGGGAGTGTCATGCAGAGACACAAGACACAGAAATACCATCCACCTACCAAGATACCCTTGGCTCCCCTGCCCTTTCCACAGCTCAGGGCCTCCCCAGGCCATCCAGGGCCTTAAAGGACAGAGATCTGGCCACTGGCATGTTGTCTGTCCTTCCAGCTACACTCACCACGAAGAGGGTACATCTCCAGTGCAGTGTCCTAGAGAAAATAAACCAATGAAAAGGCTGGCATGGCAGGTCAGCAGGTAAGAGCACTCGCTGCTAAACCTGACTATCTGAGTTCAGTCTCCAGCACCCACCTAATGGAAAGAGAGAAAAACTGTCCTCTGGCCCCTACCCCCATGTGGTGGCACCTGCATACCCCTCCTCCATAAGTATATAAAAAAAATCAAACAATGGATCAAAAGAAAATGAGGTAAAAATCAAATGGATGATCTAACATTCTTAAGTTATTAGGTCACTTGTCACATATTTGGAGATGAGTACCCCAAGGTTTATAATTGTAGTTTACAGAAATTAATAATGCCTAGAGAGGGAATTTATACAGGCAGGAAATTTCATGAGGCTGTATGATCTTGGGAGGTAGAGAGAGGAAGGAGAGAAAGGATGAGATGAGGGAAGAATGAACATTCAAAGTCATCCCTGCTCAAACTTCTACCAGCAAAGGGGACAACTAAGGACTCGACCTGGCCTCAGGACCATGGTCATGGTCGATGGCAACCAAGAAGCAGTTTAGATGCAGAGGAAAGTCCAGACAAGGAGAACTTAAAATCCATAAATCAGAAGCTACAGGAGAAAGAAACTTCCCTGGCCAACACCCTGCAGACAGACAAGCCTTGGTTCTCTGGGAATTACCTCCTGACATTCAGAGGGAGACTCTACTATCATCAAACTGCAACCAGCATTACATTTCTATGAGAAATTCTCAGTCATCAGTCCCTTTACAGCCCCTTAATGCCTCATGTCACATGCTAGCCTCTCCAAGGCTTCAGTGGGAATCATTTGCAGAGCCAAGCAGGGGCCATTCTTTCCAAGCTGAACACAGGGGCCACCTTTCATGGCACAAATGATGCCTACGGCTGGTGCTGATGGCAGCTGAATGAGGTCTTTATAGAAGTTTCCATAGGTAATGGTGCAATAACCACCAAATTTAAGACTACATAAAAAATTTCATTCTCAGCAAGGAAACCAAGAAACTGAGACAAGAAATCTTTTTCTTTCTTTCCTTTTTTTTTCCTGATTGAAAAAAAAAATAAGACAGAGACTGGCAGTGAATCATAATGGTGCAGGGTGTCGATAGACAGAGGTTTATAACCAATTCTAGTGACACAACTGTGTTCGGGGTTTCCCTAGGCAACACTTAGCATCCTCGGAGGATCAGAAGGACAAGAACTGCAGACTGTGGCAGGTCTGCCAAGGTGAGTGAAAACTAAAGAAAGGGACACAGAGGCTCTTCACTGAATCTGCAAGTTCAAGGGGTCTACACATCTAGATGGGGTGCTACTGGAAGTTCGTGTGCACACACTTCGGAATTGCCCCCCCAATCCTTGGGATGCTTGTGCTCTTCACATAAATTCAACTGCATCTTTGTGGGAAATGTTTATTTTTACAGCTTGTTGATGTTAATCACTTTTGTTTTGTATTTTTATTCCTTATCTACTTTCTCAATCCATCATTTTAAAATTGAAGGGACAAGGGAAGAAGGGCCTTGGTGATGCTCCCGCCCTTGTAGCACCCATCTCCTGGGTAGTACCATGACACACCATGGCTCAGCATTTTGATTCTGATAATAGAAGACAGATGGCCCCTAACCCTCATGCATATGTCCTGGAACCACCAGGCAAGGACAGGTACATATTCCACACTCTCGTTTACATGCTCTTAGATTCCTCCACCAGCCCCAGCCCTTGGTTCAGTCTTCATTCTTGAAAGAGACTGTCCATTGTACAACAACCCCAGACTTTGCTCTCTGTCAGGGAAATCCAAGTTATGTGCTCCAACATGCCCCACCACTGCGCGCACTTAGATTTTCATTCAAGAACCCCAAAGGCAAGCTCAGTCTCTAGCCTATACGATTTAAGCCTTCAGAGTCATCCTGGAAATCTCTATGCGAGGACCATGAAACGTGTTCTTAAAGGGACCACTCACTGTCTGAAAGAGAGAAAAATAGCAAAGAATAATCCCGGGAATCCAAACAGATTTTAGACGAGAAAAACGGCAGGCACCTGGGAGAATGCAGCGTGGGGAGGTGAGTCCTCACAGACAGGTTAGCAGGAAACCTTCACTGGAGACAGTCTGTGATGGCAACCCCTTAGTACGTCAGCGCTCTACAGAGAGTGGGATGACTTTAATGTATGGTGAAGTTAAATGGTATCAACACAGAAGCACTGCCATAAAAATTAAGTTTATTTCATATTCGTAGGGGGCACTACAAAGCACTAACAGATGACAGAGTGTGGAAAAATTCCAAAGTGGGGTGGAAACACTCAAAGTTGCCTGGGAAATTCACAGAGCACCGTGTCACATTTGGGGCATGTTTTGAAATATATTGGTTGCGCAGACATCTCAGTGGGTAAAAGCACTTGTTAAACAACTGGAAGGATCTGAGCTTGAAGCTCCAGAACCCACATAAAGTCAGGCACTGCAACCTATAGTTATGAATCCAATCCTTAATGGGGAAGAGGGAAGATGGAGACAGGAGAATTCACAGAATGGGCTGTAACCCTAGTGGATATAACAAAAACAAAACACAACAACAACAAAAACAACAAACAGGAGACTCTGTTGCAAACAAGGTGGAAGGTTAGGACTGACACCCAATGCTATTCTATGGTCTCTACATTCCAGTTGTGGCAAAGGCATACTCACACTCATAAATGAAAACCACACACACACACACACACACACACACAGGTGCACAAACTAATACAAGGTGGGGGATTGCAGCCTCCTGGAAAAACACTCATGTCTGTACTATTAAACATAACATTAAAAAGCACATTTGATTGATTATTGATATTACTCTAGTGAAGAATAGGAAGCTTGTGCTTAATAATTTTTCATATGGTTACAAGAAACAATTATAGAAACTTAACTATTTATCTCTATTGTTTAGAAACGATCAAAACAAAAAATCCATATATCATATCCATCACCATAATAGCTCCTATATTAAAAGACTACAGCCAAGACAGTACATTTGACTCTGTGAAACATTTAAACAAATCAGCCAGAGATGAAAAGCCAATATTAGCAGTATTGTCTAGTGTTCTGGAGAAGCAAACAGCCTCGGCACACACAGATCTCCTTAAAGAAATGGCTATACTTCGTCTCCAAGAGGCACACCATTTACCAAACAGAAAAGCACAACTCTGCTGGTTCTCACTGAAAAAGATTTCAGGGGCTGGACAAATAGCCCAGTAGTTAGGGTTCAGATCTCAGCACCCACAGGAGGCAGATCTAAGGGATTTGAC
>JAQHUG010000118.1:341391-422538 GCA_028555095.1 Dicrostonyx torquatus | reverse complement strand
TCCCTCTTTCCTTCCCTCTCTGTCCCTATCTCACGCACACACAAAATAAATATTTCAAAAAAATTCCCCCTTTTGGAGTTGTTACTTTGTTTTGTTTTCCCTAAAAACCTGAGTTTTGAGGTATGAAAATTACGCAAATAATAACAGATGAATGTCTCCATGAACACACACACACGCGCGCGCGCACACACACACACACACGCGCGCGCACACACACACACACACACGCCTGACACCAGAAACAATCCTCGACAAAATACACTGTTCTACTGCCCAAATACCAAATGAATTGGATTTAGCCTAGAGTGCAATGCAACGAGAAGCAAACAAGGGAAAACACCAAATCCTTTAAATCATTCTTAAAATTGGGCCCATGCATGGTACCAGAAATGGGTCAAACAACTCATGCTACAAATGGGGTTGGGAGCTCAAGAAGTGTGTGTGTATGCACTAAGTCTGGCCTCTTTTTCTGGTTCTGCAGACATTTTATAAAAGATTCTCTTCTCTCCCCCCACCCGTGTGTATGCCTACATGCATGCCTGCACAAATCTTTTCAAGTGCTCACGGAGGTCAGAAGTGGATGCTGGATCCCTTGGAGCTGGAGTTACATATGGCTGTGAACTGCCCAGTGTGAGTGCTGGGAACCGATCTTGGGCCTTCTGCAAGGGCAGCAAGCAATGAGCCATCTTAATCAATGAGCCATCACACCAGCCCCATAAAGAAAGTTTTATTGAAATTTAAATACAACTCACTTTTTTTTTCAAAATATCTTCTCTCTTTTTTTTATTCTTTTGAGACAATCTCTATATGTAGCCCTGGCTTTCCTGAAGCTCACTATGTAAACCAGGCTGGCTTGGAACTCAGAGATTTATCTCCTGAGTTCTGGGATTAAAGGCATATGCCACCATGTTTTGCTTGTAAAATGTGTTTTCTATAACTCTTCTGCTTCGTCAGCAGAGACAGGTTTTCATGACAGAGATGCCATGGGGGGGGGGGAGGGGGGAATTACAGTATTTTCTAGTCTTTTGAAAGTGTCATAGGTTCATTAGGGCCCATGCATGTTCACCTGATGGACCTGGACAGCAAACATGACCATGCCTGGCTACAAAGTGAATTGCTTTATCCGATGTTCTATAGATGATTCTGAGTACTTTCTGCCCCTGGGGAGAGTTTCCTTACTTTTTCTTGTGCACTGACACACCTGAGCTTGCTCTCCAACTAGCACCTGGTGCAGTAACTTTTAACCTAGTTTCATAATGAAGGCAGACTAAAGAGCTGGCCTCAGAGATTACCAGAAGTATAAGGTACAAAGAACAGAGTAGCATATATAGGGATAGCATAAGAAAGACTAGGGGATAAGGAAGGTGTAGCTCTTATTTCCCCCAGACAAGGTCCAGACATGCTAACAATGAATGAGGAGGAGCGATGCCTCCCAAACTTGCCTATACTTCTGAGACTAGAACCTTCAATTCCCAAACTTGCAAATTTATCCAAAAGACATCACTAAGTCTATTAAGTATCATGTATTAACAATCTCCAACTTTGCAAAACATTGGAAAGCGGTGCAGACAAGGAATCTTCCTTGTGCTAAGCAACCTGTTCTTCAGTTTTCAGGCCACATTAACAGTGCCTGGCTCAGGACATTGCTGGAGACAAGGCTCTCTCTCTGCATGCCGGGAGGAGAAGGGCACTTCCTCTAGAAGACATATGCTCTACCAGGTATAGCCAGCCTTCCTACCCTGGGAATCCAGATTGCTGGTTTGTTTTTAAATATCGTGGTATTGTTTTTAAAACTTACACTATTTAAAGTATGTTTCCAGTTTGGTGTTGAGTAGCATTAATGGTTATCCTCAGCTAAAAGTTGTTCTGCTCTGCACTCAGGCTGGATACATCTGGACAACCTCTGTTGCTCGCTCAACCAGATGAGGCACTGAAGCAGCACACAGCACAGCCGAGCTCGGCTCCCATCTGCTCACAGAGATCCTTGTTAGCTGTGCTCTACAATAGCAAGCCGAATCGCAGCAATTTGCCTGTAGCAAGGATAGGGGAGCATGGAAGCCACAAGCTTAGCCAGGCAGTTGGAGCACTGTTCTTCTAGCCACACTGGTGTCAGCAGCAGAGAAAGCTCCAGAACCCAAAACTCTTCATTAACACCCAGAGACCAAAAAGGAAAGAGGCAGTAACATGAATCCGCAAGTGAAGGAGTTGGCTTCTTCACTATTTCCACAGTGTGAATGAGTCAGAAGGCTTATTTTAAGGGATTTGGAAGTATCGCCAACAATTTCATGTGACAATATTTACTCCACTGGGAAGGAGAGGGGAAGGTGTCATTAAAGTTAATTATTTCATTTTCATACTTGGATGCAGTGAAACAAAATAAATTTCAATAGAACTTCAGGGCCTAATATTATAGCCCAAAATATATAACGAAAGAATGATTTTATGTTTTCTCATACTCGTCAAGTATAACCAGATAATGCATATTCAAATGAGAGGAGAGGCTCGAGCTCAGGACTGCCCATAAGATTTCATCACTTATAAACATGGGGAGTTGAGGGAGCCCCCGGTGGCCACTGAGAAGAACAACATCCATTTCAGCCTCCTGACTCGTCCCTCCCCCTTTCCTCATTTATTTATAAACTGCTTAGCCTTAAGAAATTATTTTCAGTAGCCAATAAATTCTAAAACCAAACTTAGGAATTCATACTGAAAACACTCTCAGAATGAATTTGGATTTCCTGCTATTCTTGCAATGAACAAGAGGCTGTATATAAATGCAGGCACACACACACACGCACACACATCTATATACGTGTGTATATCATACACTATAAAGCACACTGACTTTCAGCTTTCTTTGTTTAATCTAGGCAAATACATAGCCATTGGGTGCCAAAAGACAAGGCCTCTATCACCTGAAAAAAAAAATGAAACCCAAAAAACCTCATGACCTGACCTGCCCTTCCTTCCTTCCTTCCTTCCTTCCTTCCTTCCTTCCTTCCTTCCTTCCTTCCTTCCTTCCTTCCTTCTTTCCTTCCTACAGGGTATATGGAGGTTTGGCAGACCCCATCGCAATTTCCTTGCAACAAAGGGCTGTGACAGCTGCAATAAAGGGGTTCACAATCATATTCTAACTATTCACGCTTTAAATTATTGACACTATTTACAAATGAAGAATGGTAGGCGCCATTTACAAACACATTCCCATGCTGTTGTTTGAATCCTGGGAGTAAATCTGAACATAAAATGTGTTCATAGGAACGTTTGATTGATACTTTAGCTTAAAGGCACACTGGAGCCAGCAGAAGAGCACTGAGAAGTGAGGTTTAGACACATGCGCCTTGGAGTGTAACATGCCCACAGCTACCATAACCTGGGTTAGCTGAAGGGAGACATCCCTGGTCCACAGTGCAGCAGGATGGTAGTAATGACCTGCTTACCCAATCCCCAAGAGTTCATAATAATTAAAAAAAAGTTAATAAAGAAAATGGAACTAAAAACCTGTGTGTGGCCTTAGAGATCACCAAATATAAATAAATATTTACAAAAACATTCGTACTGTTCCAATGTTGACTCTGGCACTTAAAAACAAAAGCCTTGTCTTCCCACACTTGGGGAGCCACACTCTTTAGTAAACACAACATCCAAAGTCAGGTAATCAATTCCTAGACCCAAATTAGCAAAATAATTTACTACATTGAGTATAAAAATGTCAAGGGTGGGTAATTAGAATTATATGCACAGCAAGCTTCTGGAAGAGGAGGAGGAAGAGGAGGAGCAGGAGAAAGCAGAGCAGCAGGAGGAGGTGCTGTTCAAATTAGTTGTGGCTCAGGGATGAAAGCAGGCAGGGATTCTGTACCACCAGTAAAGGCCACAATAATATGACTTTATTACACGTGGCATGGAAGTTTTTTGTAAGAAAAACTCTGTGGTGTAGACAGAATATGTACGATGTGATGGATCATTTTAATAACTGTCATTCAATGAAGACAATGTGTGTTCATGTCACTGAAATCATATGGGTGAAATCACTCTTGCTACCCGATAACAAAAGGATCCTGGTCTGCTGCTGTTTCTATGCCTGGTTTCACTCCAAAGTACAAATGACAGATACCACAAGGGGAGTATGTCTAGCTAAGGAAGGAAAAGAAACCCTGGCCAGACTCTTACCAGCCTGCAGCAGAGAGCTCAGCAGAGGCAAAAGATTTGACTGGGGTCTGAGTGTGTCCCATGAGAGCACTGGGCTGCTCCCATGATGGCCTGGAGCAGTGGAGTTCAATCCAGGGCAAAAGTCTCTGGTATTCCTTAGGGCAGGTAAAACCCTAAGGGGATTACAATGGATACGGACAGTCCTCACTCCCGAAAGATGCTCAGTCCAGGTCAAGCTACACTAACTTACCACATATATTCTACAGCAATGTCAAGGGCAGATAAGAATAAGGACTTGATCAAAGCAGGGTGGCAATCTGTAAGACCTGCATGTGAGTCTGGGCTCCAGCACTTCCTAGCTGTGTGACCTTGGAGAAACTGCTAACCTTTTCTGATTAACATCTGTGGAAAGTTCGCCCCTATCTATTTCATAGTCTTCTCATGAGGACAAGAGCAGACAATACATGAAGTATCAGAGTGCAGTAGGCTGCAAGCTCACAACCAGAGTAGAGCATCATACATATCTAGTGCAAAGAGCCTTAAGAAGCAAGCCAAGGGAAGGGGAGAGTCCTACTGTCTTCTTCCCCTTTCTCCTAGTCGCTTCCGCATGCCTGGGAAACTAGGAAACCCCTATGCCAGATGCTGCAAGACAGGTGCCACCCTGCCCTGCTCTGACCTCAGGCCTCCCTGCAATGCCCCAGGCTGCCACCTAGCCTCTGTCCAAGGACAGACCTCAGAATGGAGAGAAGAGGACAGTGTTACACAGTGAGGACTGGAAGACATACACTGAAATTGGAAAGCAATTTTTTATCCCTTTTTGACCCAGTTCTGATTAAAGGTGGCATCGGTGGCCTGGGCAGATGAGCTGCTTTGTGGAAGCTGAGCTTCGGCAGGCTCAGAGAGATGGCAGGGGCAACAATAGTAACAAAAACTGAGAATGGCCCTGTAGCCACCTCTGAAGTGAAGAATTGCTCCTCAGATTAGACAAGGATGGCGAGGAAACCCCGTTGCTATCATAGCACAGGCTGAACAGACTAAAGTCAGCCAAATAGCTTCTGCATACCTGCTTCCTTGGTGAGTCCTGTGGGGTAGGGTGTTAAGGAGAAGCCTGGGGTCATTTGGTTGTTTTGAGGCAGAGTCTCACTCTGTAGCCCCGCGTGCCTTGAGCTCCTGCCTCAGCCTCCAGATAGCTGGAATTGCAGTCATGAACCTCCGTGGCCAGCTGCCTGTGGGCCTGACAGGAGCCCAGCACATGTCGGCTTGGGAGAGTGCTAGGAGTCCATGCCCATTGCATCCTTCCTCAGCAAGCACAGCTGCTGCAGTTGTTAAAGGGAGGCTAGAGCCACTAACATCCTCTTTAAAAGGGAAAACATCTCATTTCCTTTAGAAAGTTCTATTTGCAGTGATTAGTTTAGAAAACCTGGGATTTTAACCAGTCTTCAAGATGTTCAGCTTTCCCCAAACTAATTAGATTAGCAGCTGATAAAGCCTCCCTAATCTCTCATCCTGGAAGGAAAAGATGAGGAAAGGGAGCATCTGAAGAAGGGTGGACAAATTGGGCTCTCCTCCAAGAGGATAAGATTTAGTGACCAAGACAACAGGCCATTACAGGTAGGGAGCTTGCTACACAGATGGAGGCTCAGGCAAGACACAAGTCTAGAAGGCAGGAGCTAGACGACAAATGACAGGATTAAAGAGGGTGCCCCACTGGTCTCCTGAGCAATGCCTTTTGAGCACTGTGCCTGTCTTGTTCTCAAAAGTAGACCCTGCGTGTGTTACTGCTCCCACCCGACAGGGGCTCATCAGGGTGAGCTCCGTCTCTGTGCACTGTGGGCTGACCGTGTTTGCAGCTGCAGCCTCTGCAGCTGGAAGGGGTAAATTGCTCACCATAGACAGTCCCATCTTGGGTCACCGAGAGCATTAAAGTAGGAAGTGGGAAAAACATTCCCCTGTGAGCTCTGTCTCAGGGGCATCTGAGAGTCAGGAGGACCGGGTTCAGTGGCAGCTTTCCTCAGAATCATCTCACCTGCAGCTAAGCATGCTGGGAGTCCACAGAGCCCTTCCTCTCCCTTTCCTCTGGGTTTTGGTTTCAGTGATGAAAGCTCATCTGGCCGATGAGTAAGCCCCTTCATTTAAAGAGATGTTATAAGCGTAGTAAGGATGCAGTGACAACATTCGGACAAAACACATGTGACGAAAGAACACCTGGCATTCATGTGTGAATATATGTGAATGACTGTGCAAGGAGGTCCCCAGGCTGTGTCATTAGCCTCCAAAGAGAGCCTCCAGCATCCTACCAAGCACAAAAAAAAAAAAAAAGAAAAAAAAAAGGAAAAGAAAGAAAAAAAAACTTCCATGGAATCCACTTGAATGAATCCCGTGATAAACACTCTTTTTCTGCCTTTATTTTTTAAAACGTGCACAGGCAGTTCACCTGCACATACCTGTGTGTGCACTGTATGCATGCAGTGCTCACAGAGGTCAGAAGAGGGCATCAGAGTCCCTGGACTGGAGTTACAGACAAAAGTATATGGGTGCTAGGAATTAAATTCAGGTCCTTTGTAAGAGATCTAGTGCTCATAACCACTGCTATCTCTCCAGGCAACCAGTGCCATACACTCTTGGTTGGCATGATGTTTCTGAAAGTCTTCTGGCTTCAGAAGGTAATCATTTTGTAAGGGTTGTTTCTAGATAATACTGCACATTTTGCCAAGACCAAGAAATTTCTACTCATTCACTTCTTGGTAGATATGTAGGGTACTTTCAGTTTGGAATTAAAACTGCTCAGAAAACAACCCCCCCGACACAGACACACACACACACACACACACACACACACACACACACACACACACACACACCATACACTACTGGCTTTGTTTTGTTTTTGAGACGGGGTCTTTGGTATTCCAGGCTTGCTTCCCACTTGCTATATAGCCAAGGATGACCTTGAACTTCTGAAACTTCTGTCTCCACCTCTCAAGCACTCAGTTTGCACGCGCACACCACACATCTGGTTTCTGCAGGCTGAGGGTGGAACCTAGGGCTGTGCATCTATCAACTAAGCTATATCTTCTGCCCAGCTAATTGGTTTGGAATTTCAAGATGTGCACACTTCCAGGAAGTCAAAGAAACAGTCTCTATTTGGGATAGCATGAATTTCCTTGTAGTTTATTCTCTGGATGCCTCTGCCTGTGGGAAATCTCTTTTAAAATGGCTATTTTCTCCATTTGCAAGACTACCTTTTGTAGTGAAATTCTGAAGCAAAATCTAAGAAACCAATTTATACCTAATTGATTCCTAAAATGAGTCCACTTTCTTTTTCTGCGGAAGCTGAACATAAGGGCTCATTATAAACCCTTAATATATACATCTGCTCTGACCATGCAAAGACAATGATGCAAAGAGCATCTACGGGCAGTGAGAAGGCCAGAACTCCTTCCCCGCAGTCAGTCCCTAATACAAGGTTTAAGGATCTGAGCACGATGGTGCAGCAACCTTACCCACAAGAAATAAATTCATCCCTAGTCAAATGCCCACTGAGACATATTCTTATCATTACCTCAATTTCTGGTGGAGGACTTAGTGATGCACTAGGTAAATGGGTTCATACATTTAAAAAAAAAAGGTGTATCAGGGGCTTGTTTATTACTGAGATGGAATTCACGACAAAAGCAAATAAAAGAGGAAGGGTTTGTTTGGGCGTGGTCTAGAGGAGCAGTCCATCATGTTGGAGAAGATTGGATGGCAGGCTGCTCTCAGGTAGTAGGAGTTACACAGCAGCAGATGTGCAGGGGTGGGACTTCTCCAAACTAATAGGGGATGGGAAGCGAAATGCAGCTAGAAACCCCAAGGACTACTCTCATCCCCATACCCCTGCACCCTATTTCCTCCAAATAAGCTCCACCTGCCAAAGTGCCCACAATTTTCCCAAACATCATCATCAGCTGGGGACCAAGTAAGCCCATGGAGAGGTATTTCCTATCTAAACCAGAATAACAATAGACTTAGCACAGTTGAAGTTACTGGCCAGCTGAAGAACTCAGAGTATCCCTGGACTCAACTAAAACGTCTTCCTCACATAAGTGAGGTTTCTAACCTGCCAGTCATAGCATCTCATCTTTTCCTCCACTAGGTATCCACTGTGGGGATACCTTCCAACCAGTTCCCAGCACCACTGCGGCTGAACACTGACCTCCTCTGCACACATCTCTATCTGATTTTATTCATGGACCCCAAACCTTCAGTTTCCATGATCACTGGGGCCATTTCTACACCTCCTGGCAGCCTTACAGTGACATAAAGTAGATTTTAGCCAGGCGGTGGTGATATATGCCTTTAATCCCAGCATGTGGGAGGCAGAGGCAGGTGGATCTCTGTGAGTTCAAGGCCAACCTGGTCTATAAGAAGTAGTTCCAGGACAGCTGGAACAGTAAAACATAGAAACCCTGTCTCGAAAAACCAAACAGTAAAAGAAAAAAAGAAAAAGAAAAAAAAAGAAGTAGATTTTAATTTTATGGGTTTACAATAAGATTTACAGGAAGTTTCCTGGACACTTGACAGAATTCCCAAAGCCAGAGTTGCAAGATCAGATCTCTAAGGAGGCCTGTCGGGTGGGAACCCTTGCCATCTGCTCTTACACAGCCCCATGTCCTACATGCACCCTTCTGGTCTCCAGCTGAGCAGCAGGCTATCTTCATGTTTACAGGCTCAGTTAGGGTCGGTATTGCTGTGATGAAACACCATGACCAAAGACGACTTGGGGAGGAAAGGGTTTATTTCACTTGCAGGCCCATATCAAAGCTCATCATCAAAAGCTGTGAGGGCAGGGACTGGAGGCAGGAGCTGCTACAGAGGCCATGGAGGAGTGCTGCTTACTGGCTATTTCTCATGGCTTGCTCTGCCTACTTTCTAAGAGAAACCAGAACCAGGAGCCCAGCGGTAACCCCACCCATAATGGGCTGGGTCCTCCTGCATCAATTGCTAATTATGAAAATGCCTGGCAGCTGATCTTACAGAGGCATTTTTTTCACAATTGAGGTTCCCTCCTTTCACTAACTCCAGCTTGTGTCAAGTTATCATAAAATCAGCCAGGCCACAGGCCCTTTCCCCCAGCCAGATCCCAACACCCTCTTGGGCCAGAGAAATAAAGGGGCTATCAGTCAGAATTGGGGGAAATCTAGGTTCCAATGGTCACTTTAAAGAGTGAGAGGGTTTGGAATTCCCTCCCTAACCACCAGGCCCAGCTATATATCAGAGAAGCCCCGGAGCCTGCAGCTGGATGCCCACAAAATCAGATACTCCAAAGGAGCTGGGGTAGGCGCCCAGCTGCAGACTCAGGGTCCTCCCTGATATCTAGCTGGGCCTGGTGGTACATTCTGGAGAAACTTCCTCTTACCAAGATCATGGGATTTTATCCCAAGGACTACTGAGAGAGACACATGGAAAGGGAAGATATTTTAGGATATTTTCCTTCTGGAACATGTGGGCATGTGACTCTACATGGACAATACAGTATCTCATAGAAAGCCCTTTAAAAGAGCCGAGGCTATATATGAAGAAGGGAGCGAGGCTCTACCAGCACATTGCATGAGGATAGAGCAATGCACCGCCCTGGAGTACTAAGATGGACTAGAGGGATAAAAGAATATGTAGGAACAAGAAAGAGCCTATCTCCTATCTGGCAAGGTGTGTGGTGGTGGTGGTGTATGTGTGGGAGGGGTGGTGAGTAAGAGCAGTTCACATCTGAACTCCCAATTCACTGGCCTTTTCTTTCTTTTTTCTTTTTTAAGAATTATTTATTTATTATGTATAGAGTATTCTGTCTGCATGTGTGCCTGCAGGCCAGAAGAGGGGACCAGACTGCATTACAGATGTTTGTGAGCCACCATGTGGTTGCTGGGAATTGAACTCAGGACCTCCGGAAGAACAGTCAGTGCTCTCAACCTCTGAGCCATCTCTCCAGCCCTCACTGGCCTTTTCTTATCACCATGCTCTGCTCCTCTCTTGTAAACCGTGGGGACTACTCTCAAGTATGTCCTAGGGTTAGGTATGGCTAGGAGACCTGCATCCAGCTATATGTAGTCCCAGTGCCTGCCACTCAACCCTGCTAGGCATCAGCCTGCAGCTGGAAGCTCACCAGACCAGGCTGGTAGAGTTGGGGATAAATGAGAGGAGCTGTGCTTTGTTCATGAGAAATGTCTTCCCCAGGTGTAGTTAACTCTGACCAAAACAAACACAACTACCTCCTCCCACTGCCTCTGCAGAGGGAGGGGTACAGTGGGTCAAGGAGGTTCAGATGAGCGGCAGCAGAAATGTCCCCATATGGTAAAAATGTCCTCAAATTGTCAGCATGCAAGAGACCTGGCAGGCAGGCAGGCAGGCAAGCACTCTTGACTTTGTCCCCTAGGCCACTAAGCAGGTTTGCCTTCCAGGTCTTATTTGAAGGATAGATTCCTGGTTGACCACAGACATAGAAATGCAGAAGGATAGCCCTAACTCCCAACCTCTCCAAAGACAGATCTGCAGGTGAGGGGGCAGGCGCCTGGCCCCCATGACCACTCCCACCTAGGTCTTTCACCACCCAGCAGGGGTGGGTTGGTTGGCACCTCTGGAAGCCATCAAACAGGGTCTCCTGAAGGCAGCCTGCTCCAGATGGAGAAATCAAGAGGGCTCTGAGCCTGCCTGCAGGTTCCTGAGGTGGCTCCCGGGTAGACTCAACAAGTTCCAGGGGCCTCGCAGCGCCGCCTGCAGCCCAGAAACCCCAGGATGTGGCAGTGGAGCTCCGCGCGCAGGCGGCTGCCCGTGGCTGCTTCCAGCACCTCCTCCTCCTCCTCCTCCTGCCCGAGATCTGGCTCTGGCTGGAGGGGCTCCTCCATGCGCCGGGCCCCCGCCCCACGCACGCGGCCCGGCCCGCCCCCGCCCCACCCCCGCCCCACGGGCCCCGGGGCTCCGCCCGCCTCGGTGGCAGGCGAGCGCACAGGCTGCTGGCGCGCAGCTACGGGCGCCCTCTCTTCAGTCCTCTGCCACCCGGCTCCACAGAGTGGCCGGGACCTGGAGCAGCGGCCAGGACTCCCTTCCCGCTCCCTCCACCTCCCCGCACCCTCCGCCCGGCCCGACTCCCGGATCTCGCCGAAGACAATTGCAGTAAATGAGGACATCTGAGGAGCACGGAGCCGGGTGGCTGTGGCTGGCTCCGCCGCGCCGCGATCGGGCGAGCGCGCGGGCGTCCCCGGAGCCGGCCGAGCCACAGCATCCCCGCGCGCGTCGCTGAGCAGGAGCCGGAGGGACTCGAGCTGCGGCGCGGGGGCCGGGCGGGCCGGGCGGGCCGGGCCCGTGGTAGTGGAGGGGGCGGGCGGCGGACACGCAGCTGGCCAAGTCCCCGGAGCCGATCCTCCTTCGGCACGAGCCCGGCGATCCTTGCCGTGGATGCTCTGCCCCGAGTGCTCCGTGCCGCGCCAGGCTTGCCAGGGTCCGCGGCAAGACATGCCCGAGCCAGGCGCTGCACCGACCTCCACTTATCAGTAAGCAGCCAAAGGTAAGCGGAGCCCAACATACCCTCCCGCGCCTCGGAGCCCGCTGCACTTGACCGCTGGCAGATGGGTGCAGACCCTGACTCGTGCGCACGCACTCGCCCCTAAACTGGCTTTGCCTGGGTCCGGGACGGGAAGGTGTAGCCAAGAGCAGACCCAGTGGCGGGCAGTGGCGGGGGTGGGGGGCGAGGTTACGCAACTGCATCTGGCAGGACCTGGTCGCCCAGGGGCATCTGGCAACTTTGGCGACAGCATGGGAGGAGCGGGAATGTGATGTCTGTTCTAGACAAACGCCACAGCCTTGTTAGCACAGGGCATCCTTGGCCAGGCAGGACTAGGCAGGAGGGGGTGGGGGTTCTGGGGAGGACCATCTCTCTAGAATGTTCGAGGTTCTGAAAGTATTATCCAAACTAAAGCGAACAGCCAAGTACAGTATAGCTGATTAACTTCAGGAAGATGGGGGGGAATAAGTCTGTGCAGAGGGGCCCTGCCGCCTGCCGTTGAGCAGAGACCTAAGCAGGAGCGAAGGCAAAAATGCCCACGTGAAATGTTCGTCTCTCTTGCTTAACTGGTATTGGCACCTTCTCCGGGCTGCGGGCTGGGGTCTGCACCCGCTGAGCTTCTGCATGTCTGGCATCCCATGTCTGACCTGCACAAGCGTGGGAAGCCAACCTATGCTGCAGAACCTAGGGAGCTTAGTGAGGGCAGGAGAGAGGAGGGAACAAGGGCCAGATCAAGCAGGGGCAGGCACTAGAGCCCAAAGTCAAGAATAAGACTCTGTATCTTGCTTGTTCATGCTTGGGGTTCCAGGCTAGTATCTCCACTGCTTGAAAAAAGAGCCTCTCCCTGTGACCTCAACATTCTACTACCCTGAAAATATGCCACAAGGAGATGGAGCCAGTGATAAAGGGATGCCAGGAATGGGGGAGGAGAGGCACCCCTGGAGTAAATAACAGAGAAAATGGGTGCTTTTTACTCTCTGCAGACCAGGGCTCATCCCTTTCCCTCTCTTGGTGCAGGTCTGGGGCTGGGGTATTGGCAGCCCTCCTGGGCTTATGAGCTAGAAGCAGTAACAGAAGCAGTTTAATTTGACCTTGTCTACATGGGTGCTGAAATTCTGCCGAAGCATCCCGAGGTGAAACTGGCAAGAGTGGGAAGGAACTTTGGGCAAGCCCTGCCTTGGCTAAGAACCTACGAGATCATTTCAGAGCACCAAGGCAAGGGCTAGCACAGGGTTGAGGTCAGCCGCTTGAAGGTTTTCCCTTGGAAAATGACTGGGTTGGGGGTTATTTTTTCACAACCTGACCAGGGCACAGTCAAGGTTACAGGACTAGGGGTTTGATTAAAAATACCATTCAGATCATAAAACCTAGATCACCCCCCATGAGAAGTTCATAAATCAAAAGGATACTCCTGAAGCTGATGGTAAAGGCTGAACAGCCAGTAATCATTTCACTCCGCAGAGGCGGAACATGCTGGGTTTTACTATTCGTGGTGTGCTATTTCTTACATTCGCATCCTGTTGAATGTTACTTCTCAAAGTTCATATTTATCTCTGCATTTTTTTTGCAAGCAAGATTAGCAAACGTGCACAAAACAGCTCAAAGGGGAAAAAAGGCAAGTCCTGTCATCTACATATCTTACCAGATATTAATGATTTACAGTCTGGGTTTACTACTTCTATGAGAGGGTACTGCCCTCCAGGACGGGTTTATCAGAACTGAATCTGGGAGGGAGGGCGCCCAGCATAGCTGTCACAATATTTGGCATAAATTATGTGAGCTATAAAGAGTTTTGTTTTTTCATTAAATCCATTTTCCTTTAAAAGGTAGAGTGATTCAATTTAATTTTTTTTTTAAATCTGCAAAGGTTCCTCTTTAAAGACAGAATGTCCTTGAAAAAGCAAAGAATGTCTTAAAAGGACAACAGTTGCCATGACTTTCTGTTTTATTGTCATGATTAAGACACTGGGGTTTTGACATAAATCGGGTCCATTATCACATTGAGAAACATAACTAGTGGTTATGAAGCAGGCTAATAAGGCAAGCACTAGAAAGCTTAGGCTCTATGAAAATCTGGTCATCCTGTTACCTCAGTTTACCACAGAGCTCCTCAGCTGCGGCTTATTTTGGCCCATGAAAGAAATTTTAGACTTTTGTCTTCCCCTTTGTAGACAAAATTTTAAGAACTACGTAAATAAATGAAAGGCCTGTGCTGACAGATCTCCATCTCCAGAAAAGACCCCTGCACAGTAGAGCTCACAGAAAATAAAGAGAAGGCTGGGGCATACCAGTCTATCCTAGCGAGAGGCCAGGGATTATCCACATTGCCAGATATTTGCATTCCTTGTTTGTTCCATTGCACGGCTATCTGGCCGAGAGAGACGGATACCGGACTCCCTGGTATGTGAGTAGAAGCAGATTACTTATGTTGGGTTTAGACAATAATGCTCAGAAATGATCGGAGGCATAGCATGGTACAGTAGTTCTGAGGACAAGCCTTGCCATAGAAGAGCAGTAACGGAGCCACCAAAGGTTTTAATTCTAACACTCTAGACCAACCCACCAGACACACAAGCCAGAGAAGCTGTTAAGAGATCACCCGGGGTACCGCACCGATTATGCAGAATGGAAGTGGTTCACATCCTCCTGGGAATGAAAGGTCATAGGACTTCCAGACACAAGAAGGACTGTTTTCCAAAGAACCTTCGTGAATGTGACAGCCCGAGCTCATCACCCTACCCTCTACTGTAATTCCAGAGACCTGCATTCTTCAACCCAAAATTAGCTGACATAATTTATGATGTGGAACCTTCATGTTTTATTTTAATATTTCATAACATTATGGAGTGGCTTCAATATTTGAAAGCAGAATTAGTATGAGTGATGTGACATGACAACACATACACACACACACACACACACACACCTCCACAGTGCTCAGAGAAGCCTTTATCCAGACTTAATCTTCCTCTATGTACATACGCTAAACCATCATGACCTTTAATCAGCATACTTTACAAAAAGTGTTTTCTTATACATTGAGGACGGAATGCAGATTTGTAGGAGGTACTGGCTAATCACATAAACAAGTTGTTGGGATGACTTCACATACTAAGCAGTATGGCACACAAGGGTTTGAACCTCTCAACCATGTCTGAGGATAGAACCGTCTCAGTCCCCAAAGGTACAGAAGGCATGGTGGGGTCATGGAGGCAACCAAGACCCTGCCCTCAGATTACGGAACACCAGAATGTCAGAGACATCTCCTGCTCATTCAGTCACCTGGGTCCTAGGTCATCAGGGTATGCAGCGTGAACTGGAGACTCAGTTCCAGCTGGGCATGAGAGAAACATGAACTTGAATATGGAGAAAGTAGGAATAGGAGATAAGGAAGAGCTGTGTTTCTAAATTACTCCATAAACCTTGTGAGTAGTATACTACTTCGTGGGGATTTGGAAAGAATTCTCTCTGAAGTAATCATTTGGATATTGCTTTTGTAGAGTAGGGAGCTGAGGATTTGAAGGCCTGCATATTCATAGGCGTGTCCGGTGGCCACATCATTCTGGGATTGGTAAGGCTGAGAAAGAAAAGACTAGAGAGAGGCTTATCCGTGCGGGGTGTACAGTCACAGAAGTTCCACTATTTTAACAAATGAAGCAAAGAAACAACAAAAAACAGTAATCCCAACAGCATGCCAAAATGCTCCTCGTAGTTTGCTTTGGAGTTACCATGGAAAATTACAGTCCAGCCTTTGATAATCTAGCCTCGGGCATAGAAATGAAAGCAGTAAACTACAGACCAGGAGGGGCGAGAGAGAAAGCTGCAGAACGCTGAAAACGTAACAAGCAGCGTTGCAAATGAAAGTTGATTTCTCTCCACTTCAGTGACCTGGAGAAGCAACAGGGCAGGCTGATACTGCGGCCCTTGTGTCAGCAGCTGCGAAGAGGAAACTCTAAGGAACAGCAGACTCATTGCTCACTTGGTATTCCTAGTCCATTCCAGCAAGTGACACAGGTCCCTATGCATTGTACTTGGAAGTATCCTGAACGGGTCAACCGTCCTACTGTAAAATCTCTTCCACGTGTTTTCAGTGGGTAGATTCTAGACAGCTCATAGCATCTGCCGCCTGCTTAATGAGATCTGCTTTTTTTTTTTCTAGTGCGTTTAGGAATCTTGGAAATTTACTGGCACTATAGAGACCAGACTCCTAGAAGGGAGTGAACACGGGCAAGGCAGACAGATAGGCAATGGGGAAGAGATTTCAAGACTGCAGGAAAGGCCTTCAAGGAATCTGGGTCTGGCAGGAAGAGAAGAGGTGACTAGGATGTGGCAAACATGCAGACACATCTAGACTCACAAGAGAGAATCAGGATGGATGGTTCTGGCGTGAGTGACGCCTTGACTGATTTCAAGTGTCAAGTTGAAAGAGGATCCCGGGCCCAGTGCATAGATACCCAGGACTTGTACCAAGTGGGTGTTACAAAGAGAGGAAGAGACTAGCAAGGGAAGAAGGAGGAGTGACATTTGGCAAAGGTTTGGGATTTAGCATCACAGGGTGCTAGGAGACAGTTTGAAGCCACTTTAAGAAGGAACCAGAAGGGCAAGGCAGGCCTCCCAGGATGCTTTCAGCAAGAGTGTGTATCATAACTAAGTGTTGGTATCTAGATAGAAACCAGAGAAAAGGAACCAGAGGCCAGCTGAGAAGGTGCCAGGGGTGAGAACTGACTAGCGTCAAACGTGGCTGGTAACACTGGGGTTAGATAGAGAAGGGGCCAGCTATGACAGATCTTCAACAGTGGAATCCTATAAAATGGCAATGGTAGAAGACTGAATGAAGTTCTACCCGGGGGTTGAGTGGTTCTAATAAAAATCTGAGGAGCCAGCAGAAAAAAGGGGTGGTGATTCCCTGGAATTTGAGACTGGGTATTCAACTGGAAATACAACATGAAAAGGTGAGGGGTTTTTTTGTTTTTGTTGTTTGTTTGTTTGTTTGAAATAATTTCTTTTAACCCAAAGCATCAAAAGTACTTTCAAAAAGCGAGGAATGGATGGATGGACCTGGAGACTCACAACTCAAAGATAGCCTTAAGGGAAGAAACACTGTAGGATCTAGTAACAGGTGCTCAATGAATATTTAATGAGGCTATTAACAGTAAACCTAGTCAGTCATTTCACTGGAAATCCGGGGAATCCTGGCTGGAAGAAACTCTTCCTCTTTTTTTTTTTTTTTTAAGCGGACAAAAACATTATAATGGATGGTGCTAAAGGGAAGAAGTACTTTTGGATGGACGGTTGGTCCGCAAGTCTAACCGTGCTGTGTTTAGAGAAGAAACAGCTAAAGGGCTGAGTTTTCTCTGCCCAGCTCACAGTCAGGATCTTCTCTGCTAAAGTCCACTTGGGCAGGGATTGGGTTTTTAAAGGAAGAATGTCTTTGAGCCGACTTACCTTGAGAAACAATCAAGAAGAAGAGAGAGCCTAACTGCCTGCTCTCACGTCCAAGAACTGACATTCCAAGTTCAAGGGAATTTTCGCTAGTGTTCTTCCAGATTGGAGAGTTCACTGGGCCAGGCTGAGATTCCCAGTGTCTGCCTCAGGACCTTGAACCTCACATCTCAGTTTGAGATTGTGACACCAACTTCCTTTCCTTCTGGGTCAGACCCACCTATGTATCAATACTGTCTGAAAATTCGTACAAAGATGGTACATGCTGATTCCTCCCTCCCTTCTTGAAACCACACCACACAAACGGCTACCATCCACTGATGATAGACTTGAGGCTCCCACAGCTGGAACCCGTGTCCAGGACTTAGTGCCCTGAAGAGTTCTTGGTATGCTGCCGGTGGAAGCATGGGGAGTAGGAAACTTTGAGGGCTACCAGTGGCTTAATTTTAAATCCTAGCTTCCATGTTTCTTGTCAGGGCCGTTTAAGATGGCGGTGTTATGACTTCTCCCAGTCAACTGTTGGGTGTGCCTGTTTGAATAGTGGTTGTTAGTTCTATAACCTCGCTAAAATAATTTGTGCCTCCACTCAAGTTATTTTTGTCTTGGTATTTGTATTTCTCTTTGTATGTATTATATTAACTCTCCTCTGAGTATATCTCTATTTACTGTGTCTGTCAGATTCACTGATGTGGCAAATTTACCCAGGGTTATGCAGAGTGATGACATCATTGAATCTGCACAAATATGACCCAATCTTACTCAGCCGGGATGATGCCCCCATGACCCTCTATGGCACATGATCAGGTGCTGGCACAGACACACATATTAATAATAAATAAAAATTTTTAAATCAAAAATGAAGTAGAAGATATCAAGGAGGTGGGGAGGAAATAACAAAAGGCACAAGCCAGTGGTTTATCTTCATAAATGCACTATCAAAATGATCCAAGGAAGGCAGCAATGGTGGTGAATCTCTTTAATCCTAGCACTGAGGATTCTGAGGCAAGTGGATCTCTATGAGGTCAAAACCGGCCTAATCAATCAACACAAACTCCAGAACAGCCAAAGCTACACAGTGAAATCCTGTCTCAAAAACAAAACAAAAACCAATAAATATAAAGTGGTCCAAGGACTTTAAAAATATATAATGTTTCCCAGTCTCTAACCTCTAGAGACTGATTTAACAAGATAGGGGTGGGGACTAAATATATAGTCTCTTTTTTCTTTTATAAGTCTCAGCTCCTAACCCACCACAGAGGGCAAGTCCAGGGATCAGTCCTTAAGGAAAAGGCATGCTTTTTTCCTTCTGCGGGAGAACAGCCACTTACTGGGCTTTGTTTCCCTGTTTTAAACACACACATGCATGCATGTACACACAGGAAAAGGTTCCACCTTATCAACAATCAGGTCTTCCTCCAAAGAAAGCTTCAAGAAGAGCAACAAGGAGCAGGGCCACTGAAGGATTGGGTGTGATCAGCATTTGCCTTGTTTTCGGAAGTCCGCTCATTGCCTGCCTTGTGCTCATGGACTGCACTATCTTACTCTGTTGTTCTATTTCTTCTTGCCATGTCTGTAAGTTACCATGGCACCTGCACCATGGAGGGCTGTAGATGGAGGCAAACACAGGAATATCAGCTTGGCCTCCCCACTAGATTGACACTTGAGCATTTTGTATGAGGAGAGTGTCATACCCCAATTGCCTGCCCTGGCCTTGGTTCTGCCCAAGAACCAAGTGCCCACCAATCTCTGGGTGGAGAAAAGGTTTATGCAACTCTAACCAAGCTGCCAAGGACCTGACAGTGAGGCTCAAGGCCACTGGAGCTCTCTATACCTCTCTCAAGTGCAGAACAAACAAAATGCACCATAGTTCAACTGCCCCATTATTGCTGAGTGTCCCTTCTTCTGTCAGGACGTGCCTGTCTCTGTCCACCAGTGTGTCTCTTTGTCATTCTATCTATATGTTTTTCTGGCCACACATTCATCTTAGTAGATAAGTAATGGCAGAGACCAATCATATTCCTCAGGACTGATGGTACTTAATAATCCATATTTATACCCACAGGTCACATACAGGGTATGGAAAATGAATGTGATTCCATCCAGCCTTTGATGCACTTTTGGGGTAGGAAGGTTCACAGTTGTGCTTTGGACCCTACAGTGTTGTTTGCCACTCAAAGGTCAAGGGTGTCTCCTCTATAGCTGGTCAGAAGGCTGGGATTATGAAAGATGTTATGCTCTGAAATTTTTATATGACCCGAAGCCATTGAGATACGTGAATTAAATTCTTTATTTGGGAACTACATCCTATTCCTAAGAAGACAGTTGGAAATCATCAGAACAAATATACTGTTAGCAAGTCAAAATGGCTGCAAGTCCCTGCTCAGCTTCACAGTTAAATGTAAAACTGGCCCCATTCACAGACCATCTACTTATTCTTATACGCATGCTATCTCTTTCTCTAGCATCAGCAGGGGAAAAAATGTTGTGTAACTCCAGTGGTTTCTTCAAACTTAATGAAAACTTGTTCTTTCTCTTATTCCTACCCAGGGTTTATTACACAGCCAAGCTGTCCAGGGAATGTAGACAGAATTCTTGGAAATCACAAATACTGCATACTCATCCAAAGGCTCCTTGACCAGCTCATGGGAAGGGCTTCTGCTCCAAAAATGATGTGTGTGTGTGTGTGTGTATATATATATATATATATATATATATATATATATATATTCTCAAATCAGTCAGCAAGTATTGTAGGATGGCTGGGTAGAAGGCAGGGAAGTTGCTGAGTAGGGCTTGTCCAAACACTTAGGTTTGAGAGAAGGAAGATTAGGCTGCTTTCTGCATGTTTTCAAGTGCAATCGCCCACATTCCCAAGATCACTCTCAGCAACTTGTCCCTAGTACCTCCAGGAAGGATGCACTGAGTATAACTCCCAACTGGATGACACATTGCTGAGGATGATGCCTCACTGTTGCACATGTGCCCAGCACCCATTAGGGTGCCTGGTTACCTTGGACATATAGATGCCTGGAACAGCCCTGAAGAAGGAAGACAAAGTCTATTCCATCTAAACACAATGAGCCACGAGTGGAGAATGAGGCTCATCCCTGGAATGTGAGCCAAGGGAAGAAAAGACACACAGGAATGACCACAGTGTGTTCTAGAGATGGTGTGGGGATGTAAGAACTTTGTTAG
The DNA here is from genome assembly GCA_028555095.1 of Dicrostonyx torquatus. NCBI lineage: Eukaryota > Metazoa > Chordata > Mammalia > Rodentia > Cricetidae > Dicrostonyx > Dicrostonyx torquatus. The sequence continues at coordinate 402,218 of JAQHUG010000118.1, read as the reverse complement.
TGGGGATTCTTTAGTAGTGATGAGAAATAAGAGCCTACAAATGGGTAGGAAGGAGTTAAGAAGGCTTTAAAGACAACACAGTTTTCTACTCGACTGGGCTCTGCCGAGAGGAGAGGCACCTTTACTTAGAGACTCCACCGACAAGGCTGGGGAGTAAGAATGGAAGGTAGACCTCAGGAGGGGTACAGAGACTAAGATGAGGAGGGGGATGGTATGGAAGGGAAGTCAATAGAGAAACAACAGCAACGAGACATAAAAGATAGTGGGAGGTACTTTGGGAATATGCAGGATTGACGTGAAGAGATCAAACTGTTAGCAGTTTGCTTGCTGGAATATGGTTCTGCAATCCAGGCAGGGGGTGGCTGCAAGACAGGTCTAGAGGCTGCCTCTAAGACCTTTGTTCAAGGTCAGCAGAAGTAAGCATGGAAGCTGTGTTTCTAGGTTGAAGATAGACCACACTAACTACCCCTCAAGAAGCACCACAGGGCCCTCTCCATGCCACCGGGACGTTACTAAGGTATATACACACACACACACACACACACAGGAGACAGACCTTCAAAGTGAAAGACAGAGCATGTGAGAGATGCCTGCATTCCCATGTTGTAAAGTAGCAGCTAAGATTTGATATGAATAAAATAAGGCAGACAGTTAATTGCTGATGATCATGAAGAAAGAAAATAATCAACTAACCTCTATAGAAAAGAAGAGAAAATACCAGGATTCATGACAGATGAGATTATTTTAATGAAAAAATTGACAACTATTGGGGTGGCCCAGTCTAAAAACCGTAGAACATGCAGGTACTTTATTCTCTCTTCTCCACAACTAGAGAGGACACATTCTTTTCCTTTCTATTTTATCTGTTTTTGTTTTTTGTATTTTTTTCAAGATAAGGTTTCTATGTGTAACCCAGGCTTTCCTGGAATTTGCTCTTTAGCTGGTCTTGAATTCAGAGATCTGCCTACCTTGGCTTCCTAGTCCTAGGATTAAAGGTGTGTGCCACCCTGCCCGGCTTGTACTTACTTTATGAACACTGAAACTGGGACCTTTGCAGACGCGCAATAAATGTCAGTCATTCTGATTAGAGTAATTCTTCACTTTCCATATCCCAAGCAATGAACTATGCATACTGTTTCTGCCTAAGTTAAGTCTGTATGTGTGTGTGTGTTTCTGGGATCAGTTATACATACAAGTATAGGCAACCATGCAAATATGGGCATGTGCATGTCCACTCAAGAGGTCATCCTCAGGAGCCATCCACTTTGTTTTTTTAGATGTGGTCTCTTTTCTATTAGGAGAGGCAGCCCTGGTGATCTGCTTGTCCACAGTTCCCCGGTGCTGGGATTAGAAACTCACCACTCCTGGCTTTTTACATCTATTGTCAGGATCAAACTCAAGTCCTTGAAAGCACTTTACCAACTGAGCCATCTCCCTAGCCCTTAAGTCTTGTTTAAACTGACAAAACAATCTTCAGGGCAGTGAGCAATTTCTGAGGTCACTATCACCAGCCATCAGCTTCAGGGAAAGGAAGAAGGTGGCTCCCCTGTTTCAGACTGTGAGTTACTCCGAATTAAAGCACCCTCTAACATTTGTAGTCCACGAGTCAGAAGGCCTTCAGCATTCAAAGCAGGATATCTTTCTGCATTAGACCTCAGTCAAGGAAAAGTATGAGGGCTAGCAGGTCACAGACACTCTAGCTCTGTACAGCCAGGGAACGGTCCACATGCATTCCTGGGGCAAGACACTTTCTCCACATTCAGCAATCAGCTTATGAATAGAAGCCGATTATAAGAAGCACTCATGGCTCTTTCTTCTTGGCTTAGCTACCTCTGCTGTGAACTCAGACCTATTCAACGTCCTGGCCAAACCAAGGAGAATACAGTGGTGCGGATCCCTTTGAGGCTAAGAGATAGACCTGTGTGGCCTTGCCAGAAAGACAGATTGTATCTTCAATTCTAAATGACCTCTATTGTACATGGTAGCTTCTTTTACATCCAAATCCTGCCCTGGATGTCTCACTATGGTGTCCTGAGATGAAAGTGAAGTGTAGCAGGGAAGGTTCTGCTTGCATAAGGCACTTTGAGGGACAGGAAGGAAAAGTCAGTATTCCAGTCTGGGGTGCCAATAAATTATGAGTTAAAGGGTATTGTGCACTGGGGCTGGAAAGGTGGTTTGGTGGGTAAAGTGTTCGCAGGACACAGGAACACACAGATACAGACAACCCAGCTTGGGTTCAGCATAATTAAAGCAAAGGACTCTCCACATCAAACTGAGTACACACGTACCTAACTTTATGGGAACACAGAACCACCGAGACATAAGAAAGGGAGGCCACGGCTTTAGGATCGCACCATCTCTTACTAGTTCCGACCTCTGAGGAGCTCCACATGGCTCTCTGATGAGCTCTTCACTACCTAGACCCTCCACAGGGAAAGTAGGGTGCCTGCCATAGTAGTGAAATGTGCCCATGTACCACATTCAGAGCCACTGGCCAACATCTTGCCTCCTCAGGACTGGCATGCCCGTGGGTACGTGCAAGCCCAGGAAGACTGATTTCCCTATCCAAAGCTGACAGTTGGAACCAGGTCTACCTAACTCTTTGGCCACTAATTGACTGCCAAGCTAGCTGTTGCAAATGAAGTGGTGGGGGGAGGGGCTGTTGTTTCTTTAATGGACATAACACCCCATTTGGAGGAGGCAGGGTTCCCAGCTGATTTTTCACAGACCATCATAACAATTCTGCTAATTGCTTTCTACCAGACTAGATGCCATTTGGATAGTAGGAAAACAAAGGTTACTGTCTTTGATGGAACCTTAGTGAAGAGGAGAGTCTGCTTCCTTGAAAAGGGCTGTTTTCTAGATCTTCTAAAGCAGTGGTTCTCAACCTTCCTAATGCTGCAACCCTTTAACACATGTCCTCATGTTGCGGTGACCCCTGACAATGAAACTATTTGCATTGCTACTTCATAAGTGTAATTTTCCTACCGTTAGGAATCGTAATGTAAATATCCGTGTTTTCCAATTGTCTAGGCGACCCCTGTGAAAGGGTTGTTCTGTTCCCAAAGGGGTTACAAGTCACAGGTTGAGAACCACTGTTCTGAAGCCACCATGCCCAAGGTGTTCACGCCTGGATAAGGCACACACTTGATGCCTTTCTGCCAGCTCACTGTGCGCAGGACAGTGTGCACCCATGATAGCACCCATGGTTTGCAGCGTTGGGGTGACTTTTCCAAGGCTCTCTCTTAGTGAGCTATATGTTCTGATGACACAGATAAGGGCAAACCAGAACCCCAGTGGAGACAGGGTTTCTTCCGCCCCAAAGACTGCATTTTACCTCAAAATCACTATTCCCAATTTCAGACTGGAGAGGCACCAGTTCATAATGGTCCAGGTTACCATTCGATATTCCATCCAGTAAGAGAGGGCGGTGATGTAGTTCATTTGGTAGATGGCTTGCCTTGTATGCCCATCACACTAATTCCCAGCAGCAAGTAAATGAACCATAGGCATATACCTATAATCCCAGCACCAGCGGTGGCAATTCAAGGTCATCCTGGAATACAGATGGATAGTAAGCTCAAGGTCAGCCTAGGGAGAGATGGATGGAGAGAGACGTGGAGGGAGGGAGGAAGAGAACGAGAACAAGAACACAAGCAGGCTATGTCTTCCCTGATTTCCTACCACAAGCCATGTTGCTGTCCCTGGAGCGGTTCCCTCACTTCCTGTCCACCCTAGAGAGACATCTAAATGTACTTAGAGTCATCCTTCTCCAGTCAGATCTGTGGCCTCTGAAGACGGAACAAATGTCTGGGAAAAGGGCATCTCATTGTGTTAAACTGATCTAGATGGTGGAGCGGAGACCCACTCTAGCATCTATGTGGGTGTCTCTGCCTCAAGGCAAGCGGGCTTCAGGACTGTGAACTAGGTTACTGCATTAAAGCTTCCCCTGTAAGCAGGGGTCCTGGAGCGAGGGAGCACCTACCTTCTTTCCCCACTGGGAAGCTCCATGGTAAAGAACAGCTTATCCACTTGCCCCTTTTCCCCAATCTGAGGAGCCTAATGCACAGGCTTTTACTCAGCATATGGAATAAAATGTTGACCCAATTAATCTTGAACTGCAGCCAGCATCTCTGGCTCCAAGGTGCCTCGACTGTGGGAGAGCCATTGGGAAGCTGGCAACTTCATGCAGTCCCTTTCCACATTCGTGGGATGACTTGCTGGCTCTTAGACTATATACAGTGACGGAATACCATGGGGCAGGTAGTTTCTCTACAGTCCCACCTGTCAGAGGACCAATCAAGACACACATACCACATTAGAGGGGCACAGAGGAATCCTGGGAAGTATGAGACATTTTACAATGGCAGAATAGAAGCAAGTCTTTCCCATCAGCTGACGGAACCCCAGACTTTTGGAGCAAGGCAAATCAATTTGATTATAAATTCAAACCAGTGGCAATTTTCTTCTTCATAGTAAATTCTCTGGATTGCTGGCATGGTCTGCTAATTCTCCAACCCGTGTGAGCATATGTATACACTCAAGTATTTATGTGGTAGGTATACACCTACACATACAAGCACGGACACACACTACCATCACTAAAATTCAGCACTTTCTCGGCACGATCAAAGAAGGCCTTTGGGGACTGCTGGTCCAGCAACCTGATCCTTTATAGGACTTTGAGAGTGCTCACACTTACAAAGACGAGTTTTAACAAGAAAAGTAAAGTAACAACAGCCTTATGTCAAAAAACACAGATAAGACACGCTTCCAAAAGGCAGTGTTTAAACACAACAGCAACCGTTTTGGTTTATTTCTTTTTTCCCAGCTAAACTTGGTAGGCCATTTTCTTTCACTTAACATTAGCTCCTGTTTTGTGGAGATACCAAACCCTCTTTATAACGATTATTTTAATGGTCACAGCGAGTGAGTATACACCATCATTTACTTGACTGTTTACCTATTGTTAGGCTGTTGAACTGAGCATGATTTTATCTGTGTTATTAATTTTAAACAGTACAGAGATGACATGGCATCGCTAATCTAAAACTACAGGGTTTATATATTTACAGCTCACATTTGATTATGAAATTTAATTTGAGAGTAATTAAGACATTTATATTCTACACAGCTCAACAGCATCTAGATTTCCCTGAGCCAGGCAGGCCCAACCATAACTTGCCACTTTCCCAAAGCATTTCCCATTAAATCTATCACAGGTTATGGACTCTCACTGTTCTGCCGATTAAGAGCTTCACCCAAAGGACCAGCACCTCTAGCTCTATGGGGTGACCCACCCAAAGGAAGTCATGTATAAATGCAATTCAAGTCTGACAAGACCTTGAACTTCAAGGCAACCCTTAGGCACCAATGATAGACATGTTCCAGGACCACTGGAGGTCTCCCATAACCCACACTTGATACATAATATGAGAAGGCCAGGAGGCTGACTCATTCACTTTTCAGATGTCTAATACTTTATTATTGTTGCTGATATCGTTATCATTAAAGAAAGGGCCCGAGTTATCACTGGCTAGCCCAGAATCTTTGTGTAGACCAAGCTGGTCTCAAACTTGCAATGATCCTCTTGTCCCTGGCTCCCATGTGTTGGAATTTCAGGTACATGCTTAGCTAATGCTTCTTGAAGTTGACCAGGGGTCATGCCAAGTGACAGATCTCTCTACTTAGGACGGTTTTTTAGAGAATGTTATTCAAAGGGACTTATTCAGGCCACCAGCTGTGCCCTTCAGAGTCTCAACATATAGGATGAAGATAGCAACGGAGTCTCCCCAGTAGGCAGGGGGATTCCGAGAGTAAAATGAGAAGATGGGAGTGAAATGTACAAGCATAAGCTGGCATTTGTTAGCACACAGAGGTGCATGTGTAGGGCCTAGAGAGATGGCTCAGCAATTAAGCACATGTACTGCTGTCATGTAGGACCCAAGCACAATTCCCAGCACCCATGACAGGCAGCTCATAAGGGCCCATAATTCCTGTTCCAGAAGCTTCCAACGCCTATGGCCTTTTGGAGCATCTATGCTCATACATGTATGCATAATAAAAAAGATAAAAATCAATCTTCAAACCTGCCCAGCAGGCAAAAGGCCCTAGGGTCAATCCCCAGCACAGGCCCACTAGAGCAAAGAACAACCTTATTTGTCTTTCTTTTCCCTAATAACAGAATAGTGGTTTACATATTAAGCTAGCAACTCTATAAAGCACGAAAAGCTGAGAGTTTTCTTTCTTACTATTTTGCTTTTACCACCAGCAATTAATTCCTCTGATTTGTTTTATGGGTTTGATGGTCTGGTCTAACACTCAGCAAACCAGCAGAGTGATGTAGGAAAATTATTTTAGTGCAGTTCCTGGCAAATCCTGATGATGAATAGTGAGGCAGGACAAACTTACTCAGACACACATTTTTCAGGACTGGCAGGGAAAAGGCTGAAAAATTACTAGTAAATTGCTTTTTGTAAAAATGCTCTCTCTCTCAAATTTCCCCTAGTATGAAGGTCTCCTTCAGAACGATGGCACAATACATTCTGACACACCTAGATGGCAAGGGAGCCAAATAACAGTCACAGATAAGAATGGGGTTAGGATTTAATTTTCTTATGTCCCCAGTTTCCAAGGCTCTTCCCCCACACCAACTTCTGAGTATATATGTCTTTTACTTTTGGGGGTAAGTGTCCCTGAAGGATACTATTATCTGTGCTGGCAGACTTGCCCTGCTGTTCCCTCCTCCCACCCCCCGCATAATTCCCCCCTCCACTGTATGAGCCCCCCTCCTCTCTAAAACTGTCCTGGAGGTTGAGTTTCAGATTACAGACGTCTGCAGATATCCCCAGCACCTTACTTGAAAGCCTTCATTCTGAGGCCATAACTCCGGGACAATAGAAGCCTTGGGCATTCATGGTTGAAAAGGCTAATGCAGGGTTATCATGGTGGTGATTCTCCCTTGGTGACACTGCCAGCTGTCACACTGGAAGGTAGGGCCACTGCTCACTGTGGCTGCTGAGCGTTCTGCACTGCTCAGAGCCCAACCAGTATCAGCCAGTCTTCTTCCTAACCTGCCAGTAGAGCAGCAGCTGAGTAACCATGGTCAAACTTGAACCAAAGGCTGCAGAGGTGATTTTAGGGTACCCTCTCCCCCAAGCCCGTTAGTGTTCAGCATTATTATGAAGAGTTGGGGATTGGATGTGCCTCTTGAGTCTTTCATGCTGCAAACACCTGTGGCTTGCAAGGCAGCAAAGGCCAGTGTAGCAGAAGTATAACTGCAGAGGAAACATAGGTCATGTGATACCCCTAAGCCAAGGGCTTGGCGTTCATCTCTTCCTCTCCTTCAGCAAGCCATTATGCCTACTGGCCTACAACACTGATTAAGGATTAAGGACAGGAGAGGCATTGAATCTGTACTGTATGTTGGAAATCTGGGTCTGTTGGAAACAGAATGAGCTCAGGGTTTAGAGGGCCATGGCCTATCTGCTCTGCACCTGCTGTGTGAGGCTGGACAAGGGACATAGCATACCTCTGTGATACGGGAATGTTGCCACCAAATGTAAGGAAAATAATTCCCTGACCCCATTAGTAGCGGTCCTCTGTAAATATCTCCATTGTCATGGTGTTCCCTGAGACTGTCTCCTCCAGGTCTCTGGGCTAGGGTCTTATCTACAGTGCTACCTTGTCAAAATCACTACCCCTGCAAATCCTCTGCCTCAGGATAGAGCTTGAGTTCTGTTGACATTGGGCTGGAGAGTGCCGCTTTTACTGACCTTGGCTCATCTCTGTGACTTTGCAACCCCGAACACTGGGTTTCTGATGCTAGAATCTTCTGGAGACCCTTTTCCAACCAGCCGACCCCCACTTTACTCTCAAATGTCAGGAAGCCAGCAAAAGCTATTTCACAAGCAGCACGTGTAACTTTGTCTTCTGTTTATCTTTTGCCAAACCCAGGATTGAACCCAGGTCCTCAAATACTAAGAAAATGCTCTACTGAGCCTTATCTCAGACCTATTTTTACTTTATATTGAGGCAAGGGCTCCTTAATCTGCCCTGGTTGGCCCTGAACTCACTCTGTAGTCCAAGCAAGCCTTACACTTGTGATCTTCCTGCATCAGCTTCCTAAGTAGCTGGAATCAGAAATCCACACCACGAGGCCCAACTTCACTGAATCTTGCTTCAAGTGCAGCCCCCAAGAAAGTTCTTCGGTGTGCGATAAGCAGCTGCGAATCTGCTTATCTAATAAAGGGAAGGCACTTACCCTCCTGGTATTCCCCAGAGAATCGTTGGCCACCTGCATCTTTTTAGCTGCATTTAATAGCTCAGCCCAAGATGAATCTGCATGATTAACAAAAAGCCTCCTGATTTTTATTTTCTTTTAGCATTTAAATGCTAGAACAACTACCATTGTTGTCATTTTTTTCCAGGGGTTGTGATCAAAACACAAAATTCGATTCTAGAATGAATAATTTATTTCTTAAAGTAATTTCCCAATACCATTCTCCAAGGAATCAGAAAAGAGATGGTATTGCTGTTTTTGTAGACTCAGGGAAACCCATGTTGTGTTCATGACTGATGTTTCTAGAAGCCATGCTCCCTAACATGACTTATTCCCGGAGATATCTCTGTGGAGGAATATGCTTGGCTCCCCACAGAGTCCATGTTGACTGACCCTGGTTCCTGCCTGCAAGGGCGTTCCTGTACATGTGTCTATCTGCTCAGGACCTACTTCAGAAAGGCTTTAATACTGTTGGATTCCAATAACAGATTAATCACGTTATCCTCAAAAAAAAAACGCAAAAATTCGAAACTAACTAAGTTGCATTTGGTAAAGCATCTGCCTACGGAGTGGAGACACACATGTGGAAAGATAATTTGCAAAGCTGACGAAGCAGCGTCCCTGGGCTGCTTGATGAATATAGTAAAACAGGTTTGTCTAACGGGGAAACAAGCATTACTATCAAACGGAAACCGAGTGTATCCCACATGGAAAAGTAAGCAGGCTTTAATATCGAGAAGCATTTCATGCTGTGCCTGCCAGCAACTCCCCGCCTGTCTGATTTCCCTTAACATAAAGGCCGACCTCACCTGTTTAAAAATAATTAGGAAGCCGGCAGCTGTAATTTGGCTGGAAGTCCATTCGGCTGCATTTGCGTGTGTGCTTCTGACCCACTAAAGCTTCTGTTGCTGTCTCTGCATGCAGGCACCATGGTCAGCAAGGACTCCGGTAGATGCATACTCACGACACCAGAGCGGGAAGTGGAGCCAGCCGCCTGCCTGGCCCTGGAGATGAGATATGCCCTAGACCCCAACCGGCAGATCAAAAAGCGGAACAAAGCCCTGCAGGTGCGCTTTAAGGATATCTGTGAGGCCCAGAATGAGCAGAGGGACACACAGCTGTCTTCAGGATCTCTGGGGGACAAGCGAGAGGCCAAGGCTGTGTCCTGTAGGGCGGCCTACCGTAAGTATATGACAGTGCCCGCACGCCGATCCATTCCCAATGTCACCAAGAGCACGGGTGTGCAGACCTCACCAGACCTTCGCAAGTGTTACCAGACATTCCCACTGGACCGCAAGAAAGGCAGTCTCAAAGGCCTGCCGGCTGCAGATGCCTTCAAAAGCCAGAACAATGGGTTTCTAGCAGGTTCAAAAGAGAAGAGTGAGGCAGGGCCCATGGAGGTTCCCCAGCCTTGCAGTGCTGGAAGGATTCACAAGACCACAGCATTGGTTTTCCATTCCAACGAGCACGTGAATGCGCTGGACCAACCTTCTGGGGTCAACTGTGCAGAGCTCTGCAAGACCCCAGACATGCTTGGCTACCCTGAAGCTCTAGTGCAGAACTCTCGGCCTCCCTCCGAGGAGCCCATCCACCAGCTGCAGGGGAGAGCTAAGACGGACAGGGGCACCCTTGACTCAGAGGAGCCCACTCCGCTTACCCACGGAAGGGTATTTAAAACAGAGGTCGCCACTGTGTACCCGCCTGCCATCAGTACCAGGGCCCCTGAGCCTGGCTTATCAAACTCGGCTGCTGCCAGCCAATGGTCTCTCTGCCCTGCAGATGAGGATCAGAGGAGGGCTGCCCACCTCAATGGGCTGCAGGCATCCACAGGCTCTGCTCTGGCCTGCTCCCCCCCAGTGCAGTGCCTGTCCCCAGAATGTAGCGAACAGCCCCCGCAGAACCAGCCTAGCCCCACAGCTGGGGTGGGGGATGAAGAACGCCAACAAATTGTGCCTCAAACAGAAGTGGTAGACCTCAAGGCCCAGCTGCAGGTGATGGAGAACTTAATCAGCTCTAGCCAGGAGACCATCAAAGTGCTGCTGGGAGTCATTCAGGAGCTGGAGAAAGGAGAGGCCCACCGGGAAGGGTATGTATGACGACTCTGTCTTACTCCCCGCAGGCTTGCCACTTGCCTTGTCAACAGCCCCAAGGTCCCATCCCTAAGGAGGCTAATGCCAGTGTTTCTGTGACAGGGCCGCAGTTGGAAGAACTAGTGAGTTGCGAGGGTCACAGGCTTCTTAGCGAACTCACCTCTGACATTCATTTGCTTGTTAGTATTTACCAGTCTGAACTTGGTTTCAAGCTCTACCTGTATATTCAGAGTTGTTGGGTCTTCCTTGTGATCTATTCAGATTAATGTCTCTGATCATAATGAATTGTAATACATATGCCAGTTCAAAATATCTAAATATGAGTCCCGTTTGATTCTTAGGAATCCCATTATAGAAGGGGGGGGATCAAATCAGATGTCATTAAGTAAAGTAAATGCTAGCTAGTGATAAATTATTTCAATGGGATCCAGCATTCTGGACCACATAAGGTTTTGTGTGATAGTCTTTTGGTTTTTATTCTTTTCCTGGAGCACACAGAGGCAAAGTCTATCAGTAGGTGACTAGGAGGCAGACACCCGCACCCGTGAGTTGTGTTTGGTGTCCATTTGGATTATAACGCGACAGGAGCTTGTTGGACTTGACCAGCCGTTGATCGTCCAAGCTAGGAAAGACATCTCCCACAGCCCTCACTGTTGGCAAGGCTGCCAGGGCCGGTTCTGTGCATCTTCAAACGGTGCCCATGGCTTCCCAATCTTAGTCCGACCTGCCAAGCCTTCTCTTGTCCAACCCTTTGAAACCACCTCATCTGCTCCACCACTATGTTCTGGAGGTTGGATGTGAAGCTGTTCTCTTGTTCATGTGACTCTGGGTGAAGTGAGCTGGCAGCTGCGTGACAGAGGGAAGCCAGGTAATACATTACCATTGCAGCAAAGCACCCAGACTCAAAGCGTCTGTAGAGGACTGCTGTGGCTGAATTAGGCAGAGTCTGCTTACTGCGAGCAGTGGAGAAGAAACAGCCTCTGCCTTCCAGGGTAGAAGTTAAAGCCAATGCACTAGTTTCAGTGGTGAGGTACCTGGTGCTTGTCCAACCCTTGACTTTGGCCATTCCAACTTAAAGCAAAGGTCTGTTCACAAGAGGAGATACTTCTTAGTACTGGCCCCACCTCTGACCAACAGTCAGATGATTCCAGTGGCTGTGAAGCAAAAAGCATGACTCGCATAATGAAAGTAACCTGATGAGGTGCTAGTAGTCAATCTAATACCATGGAGTTGCAGGAAGCTCATTTAATACTGAGAGGCTATCTCCATTTTCATCCATTTCAGGCATTTGAATCCATACACATCCAAAGTCACACACTGGGGAAGACAGACTTAGGCATTAGCAGGTCACAAAAAAAAAAAAAAAAAAAAAAAAAAAAAAAAAACCAATCCTGGACTTTGGTATAGCTAGTAGTCACTGGAGCCAAAGAGCAACATGAAAGAATGTCACCAACACGAGGTGAAAAACAAAGCTCATCAAGTGGTGTGAACCCAGATGTATATAATATGGTAATGTGCGTACCCACTGGGAGTAACACTCAAACAGAAACATCTCTGAGCATTCTAGGAAAGGAAAGCCATGCATTTAACTAGGCACTTCCTTGTGCTAGGAGAACAAGCATGGGGCTTTGCTTCAGTAGGGTCTTCTAGCTTCCCAGGGGCTCTATGTGGCTAGCCAAGTGAGTTCAAGTCCAGTGAGGTATGTCTGGATGGAAGTTCTGGCTCTGGTGACTTGATCAAGGGTGACACCCCTTTGCAGTTCATCTCTCCACCTAGAAATTGGGGGCATTTGCTATCTCACAGTGGAGAGTGAGAGTTACATAGGTGACTTCCGGCTGTATTCATCCCAGGGACAGATTCTGATCTGGGTAATGGCTGCCAGTGTCTATCTGTTGGCCTTACTGATTATTGGTTTTGGATAGGAGAACGAGGGTCTGAGTCCAGTGTAATGAATGCATCACCCTTAAGCTGCTGAGCACAAAGGGTGCTACTCCACATTGCCCTGGAAACCCTGGGGATTCTCTGTTGAGTGTAGTGGCTGCTAGCAACCTGTGCCTAAAGAAACCCATCAAGTCAGCTGTATTAGTTACACTTGACCGGGCACACTGGCAAGGGTTTAAGAGCTTGGTAGTATCCAACTGAAGACAGAGGAAGGGGTCTCCTGTCACAAAAAGCCCTTGCTTCCAGTATCCTAAAGTATGGACAGAGCCCTAGCCATCTTAAGACTTGACACCTTAAAATCAAGGCCAGGAATTGTGGTCCCCTCCCTCATCTTTAAAACAAACCTCTACTTAGGTCATACAGGACAAGCTCAGGGTGTCATGGCAGGTTCATAGGGTGGTAGCCTCTCACATCTGATTCTAGAACAATCATTCCCACCCATCTCAGGGAACCCTCTGGATACATTTAACAAAAATCAATTAGTTGCAAAGCCCAAGGGTACTATGATGGTGGCTCTTCCCTGCCATGCCCAAGATCATTAATTTGACTAATACTCAAATTTCTCACTTCCCTCTTTCCTTGAGACTACATAGAGGGCAGAAGCCTCTAGGGGGCAAAGCAGAAGCTGTGAGGATGGGGTCTCAAGGAGTCTTCAGAAGTTGGAGACTCAGCCATAGCCAGTTCCACACTGTGACACCTGTAATGACCTGGGGAAGGATAGCGACTGCCCATTTCCCTGGTGTAAATACTGCATCGTCAGGCAGTTGCATCAGCTCCTACATCCTGAAAATCTCTGCTCCTCTAATCACCCAAGCCAAGTCCTGAATGGTGCCACTGTGGTCCTGAAGGGAGAAGGGGCTCTTAGGACATAGGAACTTCATGGAGGCTGGAGATGACTGTTTCACTGTACCCCAAGTTAAAACAACAGGAAATACATTCTACTTTACAATACTAGTGTTTAATATGTTAAGAATTATATTTTATTTTTCTCTGTGTGTGTTTTAAGGTTGGGTGCACAAAGGAAAAACCTGGAACGGTCCATTCTTTCTACCACATGGGTCATGGGGATGGAACTTAGGTCACTGAGCTTGGTGGCAGGTGCCTTTGCCCACTGAGCCATTTTGCCATCCATATATGTATCATTACATATTCACTTCCTGTGAAGTGACAAAGAATCGAAGCGACCCATCAAACACCAAAAGTTGTCCTTAGGAAGTAGCCTCAAGCCTCTGAGTCATTAACTATGGAAGATGCATATGAAGCAGTGGGCTAGTGGAGGCTTCTGCATTTTTTCCTGCCCAGTAAAGCACAGAGTGGCTCTGGGTAAGAAGTCACCAGCATTAAGGAGGATCTCTTAATGGGTTGGGCCCAGTGCAGCCATGACTGCGTCTATGTGACACATCTTATACTCACGTTTCCATAATGTTCTATGGCCTAGAACTGAGCCTTTGAGAGCCATGGGTCTTCTCTTGTGTTAATGTCTAGACAGTGTGAGGGGAGAGTGATATCTTTGACCAGCAGCGTCTATGTCCCCTGGACTGTACTTAGTGTATAATATCTTTGATAGGGCTTTTCATTATTTAGACCATCAGACAAGCTCTTCCTAGTGGCTTTTTCTCTCTGAAGGGCTATGTGCCACCAGGCAGCTGCTCTCAGTCCCTTCCAAGCTATGCTTCCTAAGAGACTCTTCCATTAGTCTCGTTTGCTCGTCTGCGTGCACGAAAGGCTTGAGCAGAGCAGTCTCATCGTAGGCAACTGAGCTTCAGTTGGGTCTTCATCAAGTAGGAGTGGTGGAAGCTTCCGTATGGTGTCTAGGACAAGCCCCCGCCTATAGGACCACATAGTGGTATAGGCTAGGACCCATGTGCAGCATTGCAGAGGACCCCATCTGGAAGTGGGCTGTGCGAAAATTTCCTCACAGCCGTGCTTTTTAGTTCCCTGTAAAACGTTTGGACAATTCACGCAAATCACCCTGCTTTATGCAGCACAGGCGGCATTTGCTCACCAGGCTGGCATGAATGCCAAGAATTACCCTGCCCGTTTCAGCTTTCTCAGTATTATTCTGATCTCTTCTCAGGAAGTGCTGGGTCACACAGGCTACCTGCAGGACTGATGTGTTTGTTAACGGTTGAGAGCGGGGCAAGCAGTATATGGAATTAAAAACCCAACTAGTTCTTAGAACGGGGGGAATTCCCTGTAGCCACCATGGGCTTCCTGAGCTGGAGAGCCACTGACCAGTTGCCTGAAGGGTATCACTGCTTAGCGCATTGCAGCCCCAGCAGTATGCTGTGAAGAGATAGCTCTTCTTGCTTTAAGCTAACCGATCCTAGACACTCTAGGGCACTGGTTCTTAACCCTCCTAATGCTGCAACCAGTTCCTCATGTTGTGGTGACCCCCCTCCCAAGGATACAATTATTTTCACTACTACTTCATAACTGTAATTTTGCTACTGTTATGAATCTGATATGCAGGATACCTGGTATGTGACCCCTGTAAAAGGGTCATTCGACCCCCAAAGGAGTGGCAGCCCACAGGTTGAGGAGTATTGTTCTTCAGAAATAATATGTTCATTGACTCCTAAGAGTCCAGCGATGCTTATCCCATCAGAGAAGACCAGAAGCCTGTGGGAGAAGCCACCTTTAAGGATGTTAAACGTAAGGCCAAGCTTTTTCACTGGCCAGCATTCAGGTTTGGGAAGCGGAGGGTATCCAGGGCATGCCAGGCCTTGAAAGATAGCTAATAAAAAAGACATGACGTAATGAACGTCTGTGGCTAAACTAAGTCAGAAAACACATGAGACCACAGCTTAACAGAAGGCACGCAAAGGTGCCTGATGACTTGAGGAAAGGTTCTAAGGTTGAAAACCTAGTCAGGCGGACAGTTGCCTGTCAGTGGGGTATCCTTTAGCCAGGTAACAAGTGGCTTCATGGTGGCCTGAGAACCCAGTATTCCCCATTTGGGGCAAACAGTTGTTTAACTAATAATATTTTTTAATTAAACACACATACACTTATATAAAAATCCATTCATGGAGAGGCCTTCAAGTTCAGGAGCTCGATGAGAGAAAGCAGCATTGCCCTGTTTTCAAGACTTGGGAGGCAGGAATAACTAACAGTTAACACACACCGTACAGTGGCCTCTGTTAATGTTTCCTCAAACCTATTCTGTTAATCAACATAAAAAAATGGGAGTAGCCACCAAGCAAGAAAGAATCCTATGCAGAAAATAGGTGAGAGGTGAGGACTGAGGTCCTAGGACCTGTGTCGCTGAGTACCTCAGAATCCCAGCAAGCACTGTTTTTTTTTTTTGTTTTTTTTTTTTTGGGAGGTGGGGATGGAGGAGTAGGGAGATTATCAGCTTTAGGATCCAGATGGCTCTCACTCTGTCTTTATCCTAGAAGCAGCCACAGGCAATCCACATAGGAGCGCCCGTGGTTATGTTGCGACAAACATTAACACAGACAGAGTAAGCCCAGAGACCACAGTGTGTTGACTATTTGGCAGTTAAGTGTGGGACTACATCCGCTCAGCTGAAATGTAGGCTAACATTCAGGTACAGATAGGTGGTGTGTGACCGCCAGGCATGAAGATGCCTAACTCAGTCACACACTCAGAGGACACTGAGGTAGGCAGTGAGCAGACTGAATTCGGACCCAGCCTTTAATGAGTACATTATTAATTGACGTTCAGCTTGTTAATGAATACGCTTTCCTTTTCTCCAGCATGTGTGAGTCCCCCCACCTAACTTAGAAACTCTGTGCATGTGTGTAACACAAAATTATAGATTGTATGGCAGCTTCCTTTGTAGCCATGAAAATGGTGTCCCACCTGGGTCGGCTGTTTTCATTCATATCTTGATGCCAGAGAGATAGAACTGATGTACACAGTGTTTTTCGTGCCTTTATAACGAGGGAGCACTCACAATTAGGCATTTCAGAACCTGTGAGGAGATGAGAAATCCCCTGGACTTTTCTCTAATTTCCCAGGCTCAAACAAAATAAATACTGTGTCACAATAATGCAAAAAACCAGAAGGGGCCAGTTTACTTCATCCAAGTTACAAAACAAAAGGATCAGAATGGAATCTGTACACCCTGTGGGAGCTGTGCCAGAGACCTGGGCAATCATAAAGCTTCTATCACATCTAAGTTCCTGACTCCCAGGATCCCCCTTCTGGAGCCCAGGAAAAACTGGGTCCAGTCGGGTGATCGATTCCCACCCTAGCTATAAACTGTGTATAAGATGATGAGGTGTTCACGCCAGAACTGACATACTGCTTTAAGATCAAGGTCTTGAACCTGAAAGATCCCAAACAGAGAGGAGCGGGTGGAGGAGACAGCATTCAACTGTCTCCCCTGGCGTCCATGGTTCTGAGAGTTACCATTGTGGATTCCTCAAGTTTGAATGGTGTCCTCCTCAGCTCTGGCAAGATGTTCCACAGGCAAGCAGGAGCAAAGCTGTGAGCAGCAAGCGAAGGCTGTGCTAGGCGCCAGATCAGAGGCAAGAGGGTCCTTAATTCTGCCCAATCCTCTCCTGTCCCTTCACAATCTCTATTTGCAGGGGTTGGGAAAGTCAGCACTCCATGTTCTAATGCTCTTGATGAATCTGTCTCGGTGGCTCTCTGCAGCTATTGTAACCCGTTTTAAAACGGTACAGCCAGCTCGGGGAGGTCAGCCTCCATGGCACTTGCTTTCCCTTTCTCAGAAAATGAGCTATGTCAGGACAGCAAAGCGCAATGACCAGGGCCCTGCAGTCAGCAGGTCCTGAGCTAAGAAATTCACACTGACATGGCCTCTCCTAGCTACTTCAGCAGGGTCTCTAACCTGTAGGACCTCTGACTGTTCCTCTGAAACCAAATGCCTTGCAGCCTGTGGACCTGCCTGCCCAGGGGATTTGGGGATTAAATGAAACTTGGAAGATAGGTGTGGTAGCACACACTTGTAATCTCAGCACTTGCATGGCTGAAGCAAGAGGATGGTGAGCCCGAGACCAGAATAGGCTACAAAGCAAGCTTCTGTGTCTGAAGGGGAAATTGTAGAAGATAGGATCTCCTACCCTGTGGTTGCCTGCATGCACCACCTCCCCCTCCCAACCCCCAACACTTGCTTTCCTCTAAAGTCAGTTTCTCTGTTGCGCTACAGGAGCAGGCCACTGGCAGGTCATGGCGTGTGGGCTAGAACATATGGGGTGTCTCCTGACTGTTACATTGGTTAGATCATTCTGAAGGATGAGGAGGAACTGAGGATTGCAGAATAGAGGAACTGTGCTTTGAACTTTGTTTCTGAGAGAAACACTGCACTCATAGGGAGTCAAGATGGAGTCACCATAGCTTTGGCTTTCTCACACCTTCAGCAGCCATCTGAAGATATTCATAAAATGTGTCGAGGAGAAGCCCTGCTTTCTGATCGGCACACATGGAGAGAACAAGCCCATCCAGCTGCCCCTTCCCTTTCCTCCTGTCCCCAGTGCCTCTTCTCTCCCAGGACTACCAATGCCAGCTGTGGAAGTGGTGTTCAACTAGCAGATTTTAGGGAGAGGATTGTTTTTCTATTACAACACGTAGCTTTTACAGATTTGTGATAAAATAGTCACATCCCACATTCAAGTCTATTCAGTATTTTTGTGACTTTTGAAATGAACGTGCCTGCCAGGGCCCTCCGAGTAAGGGCTTTCCTTTAACTCGCAGGGTCGTGGTGAGCCTTCTTTAAGGCTTGTGTAAATATACAAATAAATAGATAGCTTTGTAAATACTGGTAGTTCTTGGAAATGATAAATCTTTCCCTCCCTAATATAAAAAAAAAAGCTAAATATATTTGTAAGCGTATAAGCCACATTTCTCATTCTTGCTTTGGGCTTCGTGTAGGTATCATATACACCTGAAAATGGAATTTAAATAATCTTCCTGAGCAGAATGCCAAAAGAGCTTTCAAATACCTCCTCAGCCTTTCAAGTTGGCCAGTGAATAGAAACCTCACCAGTGAGCCACTAGGAGACTCTGAAACCCCGTTTGCAGATAAAATGAGCAATTCAAGGCATGACATGAACATTTATGAAATTTATGGATTTGTGTTCCAGAATTCAGATTTAAAAAAGGAAGAAGAAATGTGAGTTCTGGTTTTCAAATACTATTTTTTCAAACCCCATGCAATATCTGATAAGCAATGCAAAAAGGCTCTGCCCTCTAGTTTCCATTGGGTCTGAGGCAGAGTGGCTAGGAGTGAGAGCCCCCAGGTAGAGCCCCTCTGAGCTAGGCAAGTCAAGAACACCTATGTGGAGCAACCTGCAATGTGCAGGGGATTTCTGAGCCTCCAGAGAACAATCCCAGTGAAAGAGGGAAAGTGACTTCTATGGGAGAACTGAAGCTTGGGTGTGCCTTGTAGGCTGTCCAAGGTCAGGAGAGAGGGTCTGAGGGTGGGAGATTTTGCAATTCCTTGAAAATGGGGACACAGCAGGTCTGCAAATGCAAAAATGAGAGTAGGCCTTTCTCGGGCAACAGCAAGTCAAATTCTGCTCTGATTGAAGGGGCTTCAGAGACTCCACTCCTGTCTCCACACTCCTGGCTCACACAGAACTGAAATACCTGGGGAAAGCAGACTCGTAGTGCTCGAGGCAGCACATTCCCCAGATAATGTATATTTTTAAGGATTCATCTTGACTAAGAGGAATTCCCTTGGTGTGATCATTGCAGAAAAATCAAGATCATTTATCTCTAAGTCCAGGGACCTGGGTAATGACAAAGCTGATGTTGTCCGAGGAATGGCTCACCAGATGACTGGTTCATGGAGTCACTACTGCCCAACAGTCAGGCTCTTACTTCCTCAAACTGATTCAAATTAGAGCAATGTGTGAACAGTAAACCAAAATAAACTTTTCAAGACAGCCTAAAAACAGCAAACAGAAGCAGGTGAAGAACAAGGCAGAAGGTTCTAAAACAGTATAAAATAAACACGGAATTATTCCAAAACCCTGATAGAAACCATGCTCAGAATGAGAAACCCTGGGGAAGGATGCTGTCAAAGTAGGCACTTTTCAACTACAAATAGGTTTTTTTAAAAAAATTACTATTATTTTTTTATTTTTGACAGAGGGTCTCAGTGTAGCTTGACTGGCCCTGGAACTTCCTCTATAGACCAGGCAGGCAGACCTGCCTCTGCCTCCTGAGTACTGTGATAAAAATCATGTGCACCTTCAGTGATACAATAGACTGTATCTCCTGATAAGTCTCATATCGGGCAGTAAGGATTTCTAGAAGCCATCACACACCAAAATTTAAAGATTTGTTGAAGATTGTGGTAGCTTGAAAGAAAATAGCCCTGAAAAAAAGTGACAGTGTTAAGCATTGTAGCTTTGCTGGAGGAAGTGTGTCACTGAGGGAGTTGGTTTAGAGGTCTCCTATGCTCAAGCTGCTCCTGGTGAGACAGACCAGTTTCTGTTGCCTAAAAGATGTAGGACTCTCAGCTATTCCTCCAGCACCATGTCTGCCTGCATGCTGCCATGCTTTCTGCCATGATGATAATGGATTGAATCTCTGACACTGTAAGGCACCCCAACTAAGTATTTTTCTTTATAAGAGCTGCCATAGTCATGGGGTGTGTTCACAGCAATAAAAACCTAAAAGACAAAGATCTTATTTTATGTACATGAGTTCTTTGCCTACATCTGTGCACCATATATATGCAATGTTTGAGGAGTATGTAGTGTCCATCAAAGAGGGTGTCAGATCCCCTAGAATTGGTTACAGACAGTTGTGAGCTGTCATGTGGATGTTGGGAATCGAACCCAGGTCTCCTGCAAATGCAGTGAGTGTCCTTAACCACTGAGCCACCTCTCCTGCCTCTGATAGGCAGATTTTAATCTTTAGCAAGGAGAGTTCCAGTGCATTTGTTTCTCAAACAAATGCAAGATCAGCTTTGAAAAGGTACACAAGCTTCAAGAGGCAAAAGACCTCACTTAAAAATTGTTAACTAAGCTAATCTAAACACATCAAAAGAATCTATAAATAAAAGATAAAAGCCCTTGTGGGTGTTGATCATCAAGACCTGCAAACATGCAGTCACTCCTTCAAACTGAAGCCTCCATACATTACAGCATGTTTGACTGATAGGACTCAAGTGGAGAGAAATGGCAGCCAGAAGGAAAATCCATCTTAGTACCATAAACTCAAATCCTTATTTTTATTCCCTTTGTGTAGCCAGTATCACCAAAAATTCATTTTCATTAATTTTCAATAAACTATAGCTTAAGCATTAACTTTCCTCCTGGAACACAAATTAATCAAGCCTGCCTCTGCTCAGCCCTAAAAAGCTATCTTTCTTCTTATTAATAGATATTTCTAGTGCCTTCTGGGGCAAAAGGCTTGTTTGTATCATTATTGTCATTATTTTGCAACTGGGCATATCTTCCACTGCATAAATAAATTAAAGAAAGTGCAAGCTTTGTACATTTATAGTATAACTTAAAAGTTCACACAGAACCTCCCCATAATGATAGGGCCACTCCATTTGGTGATACTAAGCCAGTAAGTCAACACTGTCTACAGAAAGCCATGGAGTTCATTAGGGGTTATCTCAGAGAGGGGTGTTTTATCCAGAATGCCTATGGGCTAAAAGGGTGACCTTTCCCAGACCTGTGACTAGAGTAGCTTAAGGTGCAAGGCTGAGCCACTTATCTTCATATCTGGATGTGGGGAACAGAAAATGATTGACCTTTATTCTGACTTGTTTGGGAAAATTTAAAAGGGGACAGTATTAATAGACAGGCATCCCTTACCTACCTGGAAACATCACCAGATTGGCAAGTCTATTTTCCTTTCCAGGAACAAAATGTATTACACACACCCACACCCACACCCACACCCACACCCACACCCACACCCACCCACACACACACACACACACACACACACACACACACACACACACTCTATCCATTTGCTCACATACCCATTTATACAGTCATTGTTCAAAACATACTTCTTCGCATCATCGATATATACAGCATACTGCAAGTTCACTAGAACCTTGTCTACATTCTGGTGTAGGGAGACAGGAAAGGCTAACTGGCCAACTGGCATTGATGGACTCCTCTGTGGGGATTGGTGTGCTGAAGTTTAATATGGGGAAGGAAACAGGTATTAGCTTTCTACTCATCAGGAAAAAAAACAGGCAAAGAGGCTACACCCACATTCTACTCATCAGAGCAGGATGTAGGAAGTACAGAAGACAGGGTCCTGGCCAGCAAAATGGTCTCAAGTCATGCACAGGAGAAAGTGTCCCTATATCTCTAACCCACTATGGAGTGGTCCATTGAGACTCCCAGAGCACTAGAACTTTTGGGAGGATATACAGGGCTGCTTGGAAAGGAGGTGGTTAGCAAGAACCCTGGAGACTGGGCCATAGGAGGATGCTGCTTTTCAGAGGCATACAAATATGCTTCTATAATGAACAAGCACATTCTTCAACTTGAAAAATGGGCCAAGCAGTCAAAACCCACCAAGGATCATACAGGGCTTCAAGACACAGCAAGTACTGGATAGACTCTGTGCAGACAAGCATGCTGGGATCCTGTGCTGCAGAGTTCTTAAAGTCACTAATTCGAACACAAAATAGAAATAGCCAGGACTGTCAGGCATCATCTTGGAATTGAGCAAGACAGCAAATGGTTTGCAGGTAGGGTGGTGCCTTAAGGGTTGCCATCTCAATTTTTGATTTGGGAGAAGTAACTTTTTTTCTTTTAAGAATTTCACCCTATCATAGGGTTAAAAGTTAAGGTTAAGATAAATAGGATGAAGAGAGAGCCAACTCAACTTCCTAGGGATGTGTTCCAACTCAGCATGCCTGCAGTATTCAGGCGGAAATTCCCAGCCTGGCCCTCCAACACTCGGCGCATGGGAACTGAGAAACAATGCTGTCGAACATGCAATGTTCTTTGAGGGATCGTCCTTCTAACACGGGATTCACAAAACAAATCTCCCTTGGTGCAGTCAACCAGATTGGACACCTGTTTTATTCGGTGGATATTGGGGTGGAGGGGCAAGCACACGATTCAGCTGATTGGGTGACAGTTGCACAAACACAGTGCACGAGTTTGAGCAACCACAGAAGAGCGAGGTACAGAACAACCGTATAGCATTAGAGTGAGCGTGTGAGGGGGCAGGCAGACAGGTGGTTCCCTGGAGCTTGTTTGCCTGCAGGTTTAGATGAATTAGTGAATCACACCAATAAGAAGTGGGTAGGTAGTGACTTAGGAAGATATTTAAGTGCTGACCACAGATCTAAGCATGCGCACATGTGTGTGCATGCAACACATCTTAGAAATCAGGAATTCACATGCCCATGTTCAGGATAAAAAGATGAGTATCTGAAAAAAGGAGTGTGGTCTCAGCGAGAGCACCCTACCCTACCCCTAACACCACCAGATGATCCGGATAAAGGTGGGGAATCTGTTCATATTTAGTTGGACTGGCCCTGCTGTGTATACAGACCACAGGAAACTAATCATGGAACAGCCAGTAACAGTTAGAGTCCTCTAAATGCACACAGTTCAATGACTACATTGGGGTAATAATAATAGATAAACCGCTACACCATGTCCATAAAACACCAAGGGGTTCTCTAGAGTTTTATTCAATGGCCAGGTAAATTTCACTGGAACAGATCAACCGGACTCTCAGTGATCTGCTTAGACAAAGTCACTTTTTGGCTCATTTACATTTCTACTTACTCGTTCGTCCCAAGCATCCATACTTTAATTGCCACCTCCCTTGGGACCCACATGATAGACATGAGTTGAGCAAATAGAAGGATGGAAGCCACCATATTGGTAATGAAGGCTGGGAGCTCTGGCAGCGAAGGCCAATGGAGAACAGATAAGAACCAGCAAAGGGCTGGAGAAGGGCAGCTGCCAGGGTGGTCCTCGAGAGCTCGAGGAAGACAGGAGATGGGCAGCTGCATACATGTCAACTTTCAGCTCACTTACACATCTTCAAAGGGGTAGGAATGAGAGCCTCAAACAGTTTCACCAACAGTGGAGATGATTGTGACTCAGTGTTCATCCGCAACAACCCAAGTTGTCTGATTAGAGACCCAGGCTCAGCAAGGAGCACACAACTGCTAAGCCTTACTCAGCTGGGGAAAGGAGCCCCATTGGGCCATGAACTCTTAAGGGCCCACCCTGCTTCTGATTAATTAATAGGTGACCTTGGAGTTGGTGTGAAAACCAACCTGCTATTCGTCTGAACAAGCTTAAAGCAATGGACAGAGTGCATGTTTTGCAAGCATGAAGATATGAGTTGGAATTCTCAGCACACAGTTGGGCACTTCAGTTTGTATCTGTAACACTGGTGCTGAAGGGCAGGAGTGCAGAGAAGCAGAGAAAGGGGAATCTCTGCTGTCTAGCCAGTCAGGCTAGTTATTGGTGAGCTCCAGGTTCAGTGAGCGACCCTGTCTCAAAAAAAAAAAAAAAAGTTGGGAGTGATGAAGATGCCTTGTGTTAACACCTGGTTTCCACATAGGCACACCTACATTTTAACACACACACACACACACACACACACACACACACACACACACAGAGAAGCTTTAATCAGATGCTCCCTAAATCTTGGCATACAATCGCTTACATCTCTGTAGGCTCCAACGCTTACAACAGATGTAGATGTTTCTGTGGATATATTGGGAAAGTCTATAATCACTTTAGCAACGGAAGAGCTGATATATAAACTAGGTACACTTCCAGTACATGATCTAGCAAATTCCTTGTGAGGTTTCAGATGCAGGAACAAGCTGGGTCTGCTTCTCGGGAAGCTTCAAGACCTATGAGGTTCCCCACAACAGCCAACTCTGACCACTTTTGAAATTTAATTTCTTGCTACTAGCAGAGGTATCCTGTGCCTCTAATTAATGTTACTTTGAGACTGTTATCTGAAAAAGCCCATTAAGATGCTGACACAAACGATTGCTTAGCTATCAAGAAAGGGACAGGCTGGGCAGGAATGCAGAAGAAAAGGGGGGAAAATTGGCACCAGGTGAGAAAAGCCCCCAAAAAGAGAGATCAAAATTAAAAGGATAAATTAAATAACAGAAATCATCACAGAGAGTAGAGTCTGTCGAAATGCCATCCCTGGCTGAGGGCCATACCCATAGGACAAGGATACTACCTTTGTGTTAATACATTGGGACAGTTCCAAAACTCTATGTAACTAGTGTTTTGAAAACCCACCCTTGGAGGGTCACTCCTGACATTAGTATCATCTCAAATGCTTTTGTTCGGTGCTAGAAATTTGACCTTGTTGAAAATTAATATGCCATTTAAAATACAGTGAATAAGCTACAAGGTCACTTGCTGTCCCCTGCATTGTGCAGAATTTGGGAGGAAGGACCCATGACACACTGCAGGCCATAACACAGGCAATGCTGAGAGGAGGGTTCTCCAGAGCATTGGCGCCAAATCAGACTCAGTACAGACTAATGTTGCCACCAAGATGGGGGAGAGCAAGGGAGTTTCAGGTTGAGAATTTAAGATCTCCCCGCTTTCTCTGCCTCCCCATTCTCTCTTTTTCATTCAGATCTGCTTGTTTTTATTTACATGCATGGGTGTTTTACCTGCATACACATATGTACACATTGTAAAGTGCCTGGTGCCTGTGGGGATCAGAGGGGGTGCTGGATCCCCTGGAACTGGAGTTACAGATGATGGTTGTGAGCTGCCATGTGGGAGCTGGAAAGCGAGCAAGGAACAGCAAGTGCTTTTAACCTCTGAGCCATTTCTCCAGCCCTCCTCTTTTCTTCCTCCTCTTTTCTTTCCTCTCCCCATTCCTATTCTCCCTTCTGTCTCCCCTTCCCCCTCCTTTGACTTTGAACTCCTAGACTTCAGCAGCTCTCCCCATCCCTCACCTCTGCTTCTCTGGTAGCTAGTGTTCCAATCAATCCCCCATGTTTGAATAATCCCTTGTAGTGGAGCTGAGGTTGCTTTCATAGTTGTGCAAGGTCATGAGTTTGATTCTCAGTACCACAAAAACAAAAAGATCTCATGGGGGGAAGGACACAGACATCACTGTGGCTACAGGAACAACCGATCTCAGTCAAATCAATGTCAGTGTTACTGTTTGATGCCAGAAAACCAACATAGCTGGCTCAGACAGTTTCCTCTGCAATCTTAGAACTTCGTTCAGCTCTGCTTCTCAGAAAAGCAGAGGGAGGGGTGACCTCGTCCTGGACAACCTCCTCCCTGCCTTTGTCTCCTGCTCTTCTTCCCCATCCTCTTTCTCCTCCTCATCTTCCCTGTCCCCTCCTACTCCTCTCTCTAGCCCTCCTTTTTCTTCCTCCACCTCCTGCCCTTGCTCTTCTTCATTCCTCCTCCCCTCTTCTTCCCCTTCCTCTCCCCTTCTGCCTGGTTTTCCCTGCCCCTTCTCTTCCACATTTCTTCCTAACTCTTCTTTTCCTCTCTATTCCTCTCCTCCATTTTTACTTTCTGATCTTCTACCCAAACAAGTAGTGTTTGGCTTTTGCTTAATCTTGTTTTACTCAAGAACCATGGGTCCTGTCTCTTGCAGATCCTTCAGGGTGTCCGCAACACCAAGCAGCTTGGATGGGGATTAGAAGCGAACCCCAGTGACCTTTCCCTTGTATGCCTCACACTGCTTCCTACCACCTAGCATTCCCTGTTCCCTTAACAGACACAGGTATTCTGTCACTCTCTTCCCTTAGCCCATGGGATCTCTGCAGCCCAGGACAGCACCTTGGTATATCTCAGCTGAAACTGGCAGCCATCCTTCTTCCTTTAGCATCCCTGTGGGGTGCTATAAAAACCACTGTGGCAGCTCAGCCCTGTACCTCCCTTCCTTTTTTCTTTAATAATTCATCTTCAGTAAAAGAAACACTGGAGAATCCCTGTTACCAATGCTTTTTCAGAAATGTATGGAAGGGGAATACACTTGTAGAAAAGCATATATTTATATTTATGTATTCAGGGACTTTTACTAACAACAACTGAAGAACTGGAGAAAATCAGTATAAAAGCATTCCATAGCCAGGGAGACTGGAATGCCAAACTGAAATCAAGGAGCCCTGGCCACTACAAGGAGGCATCCATCTGCTTCTCAGAGCAGTGACACTCAGAGATACAGGCTGTATTCTGCAAACCACGCACGCTGTACTTTTTAAAATGGTGTAAAGCCTTGTTGAGAAATAAGGTTTTTTTTTGGTTTTTTTTTGTTTTTTTTTTTTATCAAAGCAGAAGTGACCCCATAAATGGTCTTCACCAGACGTGCTCTGTGGAACAAGCCTGTCTAAATTCTATTTTCACAGAACACCGAGTCCTTGTCCAGGTTTTACTAAAATCACAGCCTTCATATCCATATCAAGCTTATAAATCATGTCTAGTTACCTGTACCTTACACACACACACACACACACACACACACACACACACACACACACACACACACACGGTTTTAAACTGCTCTCTAAAAGATTGTCCCTTGGCCTGAGTGCTGTCCTTGGTGCTGGATCCTATTTTCTCAAGTCTAACGTTATCTTTTAAGTACAGAAACCCCAAACCAACACAAAGATGTTTTCAAAGAGCACCAGCAAAGAGACAGAAGCTCTGGGTGATGGATTTGGGTTCTGAGTTGGAATGGTGTAATACAGTCTAGGAAAAAAAAAGGTTTTTTCACACACACACAGGGCTGAGAACATGGATCAGTCACTAAAGTACTTGCCTTGCAAGTGTGAGCATTCAGGCACCAGAAAGCCATATGAAAAGCTGGGTTTACTGGCATGTTCTTATAATCCTGGTGATCAAGAGGTGGGATGTAAAGACAGATCCTGGGAACTCACAAATAGCCTTGTCTGCTTGTTCCGGGCAAACAAGAGATTCAGTTCTAAACAAACAGAAGAAAGTATCTGGGGCTTGACACTCAGAGCTATCTGGAACTACACATACATGATTCATGCAGGTTACATGTGCATGGTTTACCTCTGTAGAGGTACACACTCATGAATGGGGATGGGCAGGTAGATGGATAGATGGACAGAAGGAAGGACAGGGACACACACACACACACACACACACACACACACTGGAGAAAATGATTTTAAACTACTCATTTAAAAGATTGTCTGGGTGCTGTCCTTGGTGCTGGACTATATTTCTCAAGTCCAGTATCTATGGTTCAGACTAAAGCTTATAGGTCCCTACAGTGGGACAGTGGGAGTGCTATGCTGTCTTTACATGGGACAAATGGGTTTGCCACTGGAGTCCAGAGGGGTTCATCTTGTGAGACCATGACTTTTCACAATGTATCCTTCCATTTCCTTGTGACACTCACTTGTCATTCATGTATTGTTCAGGACTTTAAGAAAACAAAGCCCAACTGTAAGAGTTGGACAGAGTCATATTAACAGATAAAGCCAATGGGACCAACTATTGAATCAAGGACGAACTCATAATCGCGTATGAAGCATGAACACCTCAAAGCAAGTAATAGGGAAAAAAAAAAAGATCCAGTTGTTTTTAGGTCAGTGACCTAAGCTCTTACATCCGGGAACTTCTGATTCACCTGAGATCTATGCCTACTGTCCCTGAAGAGGTTCTTGCTTTAGTGGTCTGAGCTTTGTGCTCTTCTCAGTTACAGTAATGAGACAGAGAGACAGTCCTTCCAAATGCTGGCTTTATGGATAGGGTTCTGAGGGGAGAGGGAGACACCAGGGATATTGTTGGTTGTCACTTGGTATTTTTGCCCTCTGGTCTATGGCTATACCACCCTAAACGTGCCAATCTCATCTCATCTCAGAAGCTAAGTAGGGCCGGACATGTGTAGTCCTTGAATGGAGGAGCGTATCTGTTACATCTGTGTTTGCAGCACAGACCCAGTTCAGATACTGCAGCCCCATTATTAATGTGACCCTCACATGATCAGTGAAGCCAAATCCTCCAGCTTGGAAAGTCCATGGTCAATTAGCACAGAACACAACAGATTCCTTAGTCAAAAGTCCTGTATGGAGAACACACCTTCATTGGATAAAAATTCCAGTTGGGTCATTGATTGACAGTTGCTGCTGGCAGGAGCCCTGGAGTGAGTGAGCCACATAAGCACAGGTCAACATTTTACATTTTATCCCAAGTTCATCTGTCTCTGAATTGTCTGATTCCTCTAAATGACAAACAAAGCAAGGGTACTACAGAAACTGCTAGAAACATTCAGAAGGGGCTCTCCAAGAGAGTTCTGATAGGTAATGAAGTCTTGAACGTAAGTCTCAGACAGGGAAAGCTGATGGAAAATACCCCTGAGAAAACAGCAATGACTGACCAGCATTAGGAGACCATCCAGTCCTCCCTGTGGGGCGATCACGTGCCTCTTCCTCTGCTGAGCACTTCATAAGGGCAAGCACTTAGCATCATCCCAATTAGCTTCTGGATGGCCGCAACCACGCCGGACTTAGTAGGTACGTGCTAACGGTCTGGGATGGAAATGTGTGCATTTTATTAGTAGGTACGTGCTAACGGTCTGGGATGGAAATGTGTGCATTTTATAAGTGATTAACACAGTCTGCTCAGGAGAGCTTACAAAGGACAGTTCCTTGCTAAAGTATTCCACCATTCTGGAGGAGGGTCCTCTTGTGACTCTCTGGTGCCTGAAGCCTTTGTCCTGTCATTTTTTGGAATTCACTGACTATCCCAAGCTGCCAATTACATGTAGTGAAAAACACAGGTCCCTGGATAGAGGGAAGGCAGCACAGAACATCCAAAGCCTGGGGTCTAAGAATAATGAGATCCTGGGACTAGAGTGTGGATGGATTCTGTTCTATAAAATGAGAAGAGAATAATTAATTGGAAGACTCCAGGCACTAATACAAGTGAGACTCTTGAGGCTTGGAGGCGACTGAGCAAAAATGGCACGTGATGCTGATCAGGCCCAGTAGAGGTTATAGTGAGGTCTAGGGCAGGAAAGTTCTAGGAGCCTGAAGTGCACCTATGAGTGCCCCAGATAGTGGTTAGGGACCACAGGAGCCTTCCTTAAGCACCGAGAGTTTGGATGGGGATTCAAGTCCAGCACCTATTGCTTACTGTATGTTCACTAAGATCAAGAACAAGCTGAGGGCCAAGCTCATTCGAGTAAACTGAAAAGGGAACGACCCTGTGCATACCCAGGAGGGCCTTGGCTAGGAAGGGACAAGGAGGCAGTGTGTATACATGGGGCTTGCCCATTGAGGGGAAAGAGCTAAGCCCCAAGAGCAAGGACAAGGACAGAGGGAGAACATGAAGCCCAAGGGGAAAGGCCAGATATGGGTTCCAAAGGAGTCCAGTATAGCAGGCGCACAATGCAAACACAGTGATACAGTGATTCTAACTCTTCTTCAATGAATCCTAGGCGATGTCTGGCAACATTGTGGGGCAGAATGTGATCACTTGATTAGCAAATAAGCTACACCAAACTCAAATAAACTGCACTGAACTCAAAGTCATGCCCGCATTTACCGAGTCCACAGAGACAATGTCAGTACTGAGCAGCCAATGCTTTTGTCAGATGTTTACATAACAAAATATAAATGAGGCAACAAATGTTATTTTCAATTGGAAACTCATGATGCATATGCACACAGTATACACAGCGAAAGATGATACGAACACACACAAGTGTTGACACAGCCACTGTACACATGGCCCCCTTGCTGGATAATGCTGCCCATGCAAATCTGCCCCCACCGTGATTAGAAATCAATCCAGGTGGAAACATTTCTCCCACCGTCAAACAAACAGATTCAGTTGCTCCTGTTGAACCCGGGGTGCAAATAATATTTAGAATACAGTATGCATACATCTTAGAAGGAGCAGAAAGTCTAGCTAGGGTGGAGTAGTTGAGAGGGAGCACAGAGCACCACACACAAGCTTCTTGGAGGGTGAATGGTCCAAGATATCTTCTAGGTAAACCTGACCTGGTGAAGAAAATCTAACCCATTAGAGCAAAGCAAGTTTCAATACTATGCTACAAAAAAATAGGCGAAAGTTTGTTATCTTATCATGAGAAAGTGACAACCCTTAACATGCATGTGTCTCACACACACACAACTCCCCTCAAACACCTGCGTGGTCTCGAGAGCGAACTGAAGTCTGCCATGTAATGTCCTTATAGAGCTATCACTTAGCAGACGGCACAGCCAGAGAGTGCGTCAGAAGTCTTGACAGGAGGAGAGATACAGTCACAGACGCCAGCAGCTGTTTTCTCTACAGACCCACTGAGGGAATATTCTGGGATTTATAGACCAAAAGGCAAAAAGCAAAGAAATTATATGCGTATTCACCTATGTTTTAAATCACAATCTTTATGGTTGGAATGAAACCCCTTGGAGACATGCATAATTGAATCGTGTTATAGATATTATTCTTTGGATTCTTTTTCAAGCATTTAACAACATAAAATCCATCCTTGGAAGGCTAGACAGATCGGTTGGAGACTGGGGTAGGATTTGAGACAGAGGCCATGCATGTCAAACCCTGCTGTAGCAGGACAGGAGTTGGTAGGTCACAAAACCAGCCAACTGTCAGCCCCCAAACCCATGGTTTTCTCCGGCAGAATTTTAAAAAATACAATAAACATAAAGCTACTTTGAAACATCCCACTCCTTGTGGTTATAACGCAATCAGATTACACACGTCATCCGGGAGCGTCTGTTCACATTCTAAATTTAATTTCAGTGACATCTTGGCTGTAGACGGGTACTGGCTGGTACCATAAAGGCACAGACAGGAGCACAGTGGTAAACACAGAGGCGTCATTTCCTATGATCACAAGTACCTCACCGTCGGGAAGGCGTTTGATTTGAGGCTTCGGCTCTGTGAGGCCAGCGGCCGGGCCCCCACCCCCAGCCGCTGTTTGTAATGCTCTCCTGTTCTTATCTTGTAGGCTTTCATATCGGACGGGGCAAGACACAGCTAATTGTGACACGTGCAGGAACAGTGCATGTATTATCTATAGGTACGTTAACACTCTCTTCCCACTTT
The DNA here is from genome assembly GCA_028555095.1 of Dicrostonyx torquatus. NCBI lineage: Eukaryota > Metazoa > Chordata > Mammalia > Rodentia > Cricetidae > Dicrostonyx > Dicrostonyx torquatus. Next base: position 370,905 of record JAQHUG010000118.1, on the reverse strand, counting down.
CTTATTCTGACGGACAAATGATGTTTACCCACTAATGTGAGAATCACTGGAACCATGCTGGGAAGATGCCATCAGACAGGGAAAAAAAAAAAAAAAAAAGATCCTTCTTTGTCCATAGTTCTAAGCTATGTCTAAACAGTCATCCTTCTACCAAACCCCAACCCCCACTGCCCAGGTATATAATCCCAGGTTAAAGAAGAGTGTGAACATGTTTGTCTTGCAAATGCATCATTGCAGTCTAGGGAGCCAGCATCATTTTGATGGCTTGCTCCCTGGGAATCTATAGCCTGGAGCACAAAACTGTGCTCCAGCAAAAGAGGAAAATATATGCCCATCAGATGGTATGGATCAAAGGCCGGAATCCACACTGTATAGCCTAGGAATACATGGTAGGTCCCCTCTGCTCACATCATATGGACAGGTATTCTCAAGGAACTCACAAGGTCTGTGGTTCTCTCCTCCCCTGAGGCAGGATCCCCTCCCAGGAAACTACAAAAGCTTGTCATGTGTTTTGTTTTTATATAACTTTGTAATGATTGACACCCACGAAAATAGATCAGAAACCATCAGCAGACATTTAAGTCCTTGACAGTAATAAGATTTTAAGGCATCGTCAAAACTTGTAGAAATTGCTGTCTTTTCTTTTTCCTCATTTTGTGTGTGTGTGTGTGTGTGTGTGTGTGTGTGTGTGTAAAATTTTCACTAACTGTGACCACAGGAATAGGTTTTAGCTTTGGTCCGTTTGTGTACATGAAGAATGAGGTCGAGGGCTGAGAGGGCTCCTGTGTTTTGGCTGGTGTGAGCTGGGCTACAGTGGTAAGTGCGGACATCTTTGAGATAACACTGAGTCCTTTCTATTGGGTATATACCCATGAGTAATGGCGTAGTCCTTATGGTGGCAGCTCAGGTTTGCTGAGGACAATTCACAGGGTTTTCCATAGTGGCTGTGGTGGCACACATTCCCAACAACAGTATCCTCCTTTTCTCACATCCTGTCCAACAGCTAACAGTAGTGTTGTTTTATAAATTAAGGCAATGTCTCCTTGTGGGCTTTGGTTTACATTTCCGGATGGTTAGTAAACATCTTTTCCTATACCTAATGCTTATCTGTATATCTTCTTTTAAAAATGATTTTAGTAAGCTGTAAAATTATCACAAAAAAGGCCCAGTGGTAACTAAATAGTTTTATATATCTAAAACTACAGACAGGATTTTCCTTGCTCCCCTATAAAAAAAAAATAAAACGACAGTGAACAAAATATCACTACCTCTACATGAAAAGGTCATACCTGGACCGAGTAGGAAGGATTCAGGCCACTTAGTCTCATACTCATCAGCTCCTGTGCTGAGGTGCAGCACAGATTTGACCATGATAACCCAGGCTGAGCATCCCAGATATGGTCTCGATTCTTTACAAGCAGAGCTGGATCACATGGAAATATTGCCAGGGTGCTGGCAGAAGAAACCAAGGCTAGCTGTGGGCACTGAGGTTCTGACTCCCACAGAACGATGGGCAGAATCTGAGGGATTCATTGGTGAGGGGTGGGCATGCATGACTGGTACCTGGTGGGTAGGAAGAAACCAGGGGTGCTGTTGGTGTCCTGCAATGCATAGGAAAGCCCATGTCAGTAAAGTCATTGGGTCCAAGGCATCGGTAGAGGTGGGGTTGAGAAGGCCCACCATGTTGCCATGTTGAATCCATCCTGCACCAGGGTTTTGTAAGAGGCCCAAGTAAAGGGCTAAGGAATGGGCAACAGACAAAGATCCAGGAAGCTCCCAGCAACCCTGGCCAGGGTGTGAAGCTCTCGATTGTTCTTGGCTGCCATCAATGTAGAGGTTTAAAAAAAAAAAAAATCAAGCACCATACAAAGGTTTTTCTGTCTAGTACTCCATGTTTCAATTCCAGAGGGAGCGCCTTTCAGATGAGCATGCCCAGTGAGAACTCTGAAATTACCTTTCAGATGTGCATGCCAGGTGGAATGTCCAAACTGTAGATAAGGACTTTAAATCAACAGTGAGTGGCTTTAACCAGGGCATTCCATTTTTACCTGATGACATTAATAAAACTAAGGCCTGCGAGTGTGCATTAGGCAATTCCTTCCTGGGGTTCAGCCCACTTCCAGTGCCAGAGTTCATCCAGTCTTCCACTGTGACTAGACTGAAGTGGCAGAGACTTCATGGGATGAGCATTTTCAGGTGAAAACTACTTAACATTTTGTGGGTGATTGAAAAGAGAATTTATTAGGACACTGTCCAATGTAACTGAAATAATTTAAATAAATTTAGCTCTAAATCCAGGGGTGACTTACATAAAAAGTGATATTAAAAGTGATTTAATGAGTCAGAGAAGGATAAGAATTTGTCTTTCGGGGAATTAGCCTAGAGTGGATACCACGTTGAATTGGCTCAACCAGCATTCTGCATGAATCCAAACACATTAGCCAAAGGTCATCCAAAAGAGCAGCGAGTGCTCAGGCACCAGAAGAATGCACCAGAACCTCAGGAAGACTCAGGAAGTACAAAGCTAGAGGATCGCTGATCCCTCTGGTTCGCCTGCATAAACCAGCGGGTGCCCATCAGCCCCCAGAGGCCTGTTCATTGACAATAAGATTTGGTGGTATGCATTTTCATAACCAGGATAGAGAAGAGGCTTTTCCTGCCTTGCAGAGGCTCCATCAGGCCCTGAACAAATGCAGAAGCATCAGCAGAGGATGGGGAAAGAGGAGTATAGCTTTATCTCTCTCTTCCATTCAGAGCAAGAAAACACAAACAAACAAGCAACAGCAAACTGCACTGCCAAAGACATGCTGCAAACAGAAGCTACTCTGGCTTAGTAAGCAAGTTCTGGAACATTCTGCATGTTAACAGTCCAGCTAGAATTCCCACAATCCCTTAAGTCCCTGCTTCATTGAATCTTGTAACTAATGTTCAATAAAGCATCACTTTCTATAAGTGGAACACACAAACTCACCTAACTCTCCCCTCCATATTCCTGTCATTCTTTGTACGGTTTGCTCTAGAGCCAGGGTGTCACTATGTAGCCTGGCTGTCCTGAAACTCATGGTATAGACCAGGCTGACTTCACACTAACAGGGAGCCACTTGCCTCTGCCTCCTAAGTGCTGGGATTAAAGGTGTGTGCCACTACACCCAGTTCCTGTCATTCTTTACTAGAGATCAAACACAACAGTTCCTCTCACAGTGTCTGAAGTGATAAAAAAGTTGCTTGAGGCTCACGAGAACAAACGTTAAGGACAAGAAAAATGTAGCCTTGTTCATGACCTGAGAACCCACTGTCTTGGGAGAAACCACAGCAACTCTTATCTGTCTGGCACAAGTATGTCATTTCAGTTTCAATGATAAATACTGAAATCTTTCACTTATATGATTTAAGGTGTTGGCTGTCTTTTGCAATGAGGCCTGAGTATTTCCTTTAAATGTAGATTATCTTCTAGGAGTCATGTCTGCTTCCCTGTCTTGAAAATAATGTCATGCCATGTGACAGAACCAGACCACAGAGAATCCTGGGTGTACACTGGAGCTGCCCCTATTCTTTCTGTGCATTTTATTTGATATCACCCTCTACTCCCTCAAAAAGAATAATTTACTGGTATCTATAATATTCAAGTCACATAATTTCAATTATAAATACAAAGGGCAGAAACAAGTCCAGGAACAAATACAGCATATTTCTTGGCAAGCAGATAGTTGCAGAACACTGAAGAGTCTGAGGGAGGGGGAAAGGGACAGAGACAGACAGAAGCCTGTCAACTCAATAGCAATAGCCTTGGGTAGGTGTCAGCAACATCACACAAGGAAGGCCAATCATGGTTAATGGGGCACATCAGTTAAGGGTACCATCTGAATACCAAAAAGCTGGTACATCATGGGAGACAGAAGCTGACTATCTCTATGACAACAATCTGAGCAAAAGGGGAAAGCTTAGCTCAAGGTCAGGTCCTTGTGGTTTGTCCAAAGCCTAGTTTTAGCAGAGGAGAAGAGACTGAATTCCTGAGTGGAGCACCTATGGACCTGCACTTTTACTATTTCACCCACTGCCTGCTAGGAGCATGTCTGGGATTGAGGAAGGCTAAAGCAGATTCCAAATTGGGAGATTTTTAAAATGCCACACGGCCATGGTAATCTTAGGAGCTAAAGTACACGAGAGGCCGTGAAAGCTGCCAATGTCCCAAAATTGCAATTTGTCATACCTGCTTGTTGGCAGACAGCCCTACAGGACAATGAACTTGACCCCATCTGTCTCGCATTTAAACACTGGAAACCCAGCTGTCTTCTCCACAGAGCAGAACAAATCCTGTACATCTAATAGGGTTGGCTCAGGGAGGGAAGGAGGGTGTTGTATTCAAGGCCAGGCTGCCTGCTTTGTGACGGAGGTAGACATGATCTTGTATGTATGCCTTTGCATGGGTGGCGGTACTTATCTCGCTCTAAAGTCAGAGAATGCCGTGGAAATAGACACAACAGGGGGAAATTACCAAAAAGACAAAAGGTCTTGAAAGCATCAGGGGAAAGTAGATCAAGTAAAGGTTGGAAGCATTAGCTTGTCAGAGCCAGTCTCCCACATCTGGGAGCCCTGGGTTCAGGCCTCAGTTGGTCCCTTTCTGGTGGGCTGGGAGGCATCCACCTTTAAGCCCTGCAGAATTACAAAGAATCCTTTCCATCTGTGAAATCCAAGAAACTGAGTATTTACAAACACAAAGCAATAGAAGGGCCTGGGGACTCAGACTGGGCATGTGCATGGGGTGGGTACATGAACAGTTATAAAGCAGCCCCCCCCAAAATACCCTATCCCTCTTTTGGCAACTGGGTGTGCAGACAGAGCCCATAACTGATGTTGTGTTCACTGCTCACCAGCTCATTGAAATGCTAAGCACCCAGAAGGTTCTATCTTCTACAACTGGAAAATTGAGATGGTTGACATAATAACATTTTCCCCTAAGATGACACCCCTTTGATTGTGATCTGGATCAACTGAGATATTCAAATGAAGAAGAGGTTCTGCATGAAAGAAGATTAAAAGAGATTCGAGTTGGACTTTCCTTTAAGTAAAACTTTTCTGCCTAATCATTCCTACTTCCTGTCAAAATATGCTTTAATTAGTTTAGAAATGTTTTAAGGATAAATGCTGAAATCTTTTGTATCCAGCTTATCTGGGTAACTCCGTTGCCAGACTACTCTGATGTCACCAGTGATTCACCTTGTTTTCAGATTTGGTTTCAAAGGGAACAATGAAAGAGACCATTAGCAAATCCACCCCTTGCCTCTTTGACTGAACTGGTTAATTCATAAAATAACAACACAAGAAAAGGGGGTGAATTCTAATGTGTGTGCTTTATAATGAAAATAACAGTGAGGCAGACTTGATTCAAAGGCTGTGGGGGACAGTACCAAGATGTAAAAGATAATAATAATGTTGACTCATATTAATTAAAGAGAATTGTTTCCGGAGAGGAAGTTCTTCAGCAGGCTTAGAACAGACTTCTGGAAGAAGCTACCCACTTCTGTTTCATTTCTTTAGTATCAGGGCTACCATAAAAGTGGCCTCAGGTGACATCAGTAATCACTCACTCGGACAGTGAGTGGACAGGATACTATCAGGAAGGAAGGGAAAGTCCTGACCTACCTAGACCTTGTTTTAGTGCCAGAAGGAGGCTTGTGAGCTGTCCTGTGGGATGTCACACTTCCATCATCTGACACACAGCAGGTATGGAGGAGACAGGATACCATGGAGGGATGCCATGACTAGGAGTTGGGGTGCAATGGTGGCTTGGCTGTGTTCTCTAGAGCTCCCTCTGCTGGAGAGTTAGGAACTGGCAGGTCCCAGAGCATCTCTAAGGATGGTTCCATGGGCATAACTGAGGACTTTCCAGAACATGAGTCTCAAGTAGGAAATATCTTGAGTATATATGTCCTTGCCCAAAATAATAGTGAGATTTTAGGAAAGATAAGGGAAAAACCCTCACATGGTTATATAGGGTAAAGAATACACAGAAACCTGACTGCATTTTCTTATATCATCCCAGCTAATTTACCACACATTGAGCACACAAAATACATGGTTACAAAGAAATCCAGATACACAAGAAGATGATTCTTCACAGATTCCCAGTGTCGTGCAGAAAGGAGCTGGTCAGGATGAGGGAGCAGGACAGCAACATGGCTAATGAAGTCTTATTGTAGAGAGGTAATTGCATTTGTATGCAGAACCAGTGCCAATGTGAGGCCATCCAGAGCCACTTGGAGCAGCTGTGTCTCTGCAGCCTGTGTCATCCAACGATTATCTCTTAGTGGAAATACCCTGTCCAGTGTCGCTTCAATTATTCCACTTGTGCATATTAAGTTCTTGAGCAGTATGAGCCAAGGTGGGAAAAATCCACCTTCCATCTAACATATATTGCTGTGTTATTATTCACACGTTTCAAGTGGGAATGGGGGGGGGCGACAGTGACAGAATGGACTCCATGAACAATATTTTACGCGATGTTATCAGAGTATAAAAAAAATATTTTTTAATAAAATGAATTAAGTCAGGAGAAAAAAATACCTCTGACAGGCCTCAAAATTCTCCTTGAAAATTCCCAAAGCTAATAATCCAATTTCTTTCAGTATTCTTTTAGAATCTAAAAATACACTATCTCTTTTCCTCCAGTATGTAAGGATTTTTAAAAGCTCCAGCAACACCTTGCTTCCCTTTTGCAGACACTTTGAAACTAACAATGGCACTCACAATGAAACTGCTCATATTCCCAGGTTTGTTTGTAAAGCAATGGCTTAAATTTTACTCAGGGCAGAAGAACTCACAGCAGCCACAGCCCTCACCTTTGGTTAAACCAGTAGGTGAAAGTTAAGGAGCTTTTTGCTGAAGTCGAAATCAGCATCAAGGAAGGAGGGAGTTTGTCAGTTTCATTAGGAAACGAATGTACTGCAGTTTTTAGGTGAATAGGAGGATTCTCTAGGGCCTAAATACAGGATTCAGGCTTGCCCCAAATTCCTGAGTTGGGTTGCAAAAAATCCTCTGAGTAGATTTCAGTGATTTTTTTTTTTTAGGGTACAGTGGTTCCTAGGCCCACTGGGCAGCCTGTTCCTTTGGCCAGGCATCTGAAAAGAGCATCCTGGAAACACATGGGACCATCCCCAAGACTCCAGAGACCATAAAAAACCAAACATTGTCAACACCATTATGTGTACTAGGACTGCTCTATCCTGGGCTTTCTGTGGCTAACATGGGGTTGTAGCCTTTGTTCCAGAGGAGCAGAGTTCTGGCCAGGGGCTCAGAAGCAGTCTGCTTTGAGGCAGGCTGCTCTACCAACACCCAGGGGTGTGTCTAGGAGGCAGTCTATCTGTCTGAATAGAGGAGTGTCCATCTTCAAAATGATAAAAGCAAGCAAGGAACAGACTATGATTATAACAAAATCCTAGTAACTGGGGGCACACTGCAGTGGATTTTAGAAAGGATGAAAGTCCTGCATTCTCTGAGTTTCTTTGCAGTTACACCCAAAAGAGAAAACCGTCACTGAAAACAGAATGGTAATGTGTGACTGGCTACCGTCAGGGTCTGTGGCATGGCCATCTGGAAGGATAGTGGTCATGGTCACCAACCATGTGAGGGAGGACAGATGACTGGACTTTAGAAAGATGTGATGTTGGACACACTAGACGGAAGTGTCACTTTGATGTCCTATGGCAAAATGTTTAGATGAGAACAATGGCGGCTTTGGGTTCTATTTCCTCTATTGCCTGGAAAGGTGGTGGAGGACGTGGATAAACAGGACCAGAGAGAAAGGCTTGCCTTTCTTTTAGCACACAGGGGCATGATCTGGGAAGGTCCCTACCATCAGTTTCCTCTGGACAAGGCTGGTGTTTTCCCATGGGACTGACGTCTCGATGTTCATACAGCAGTCGCCCTCACTGCCACTTGGTGCTGTACTCAGAAACTTATCCTCTCCAAAGACACAGGATAAGAGCTCCCTCATGCTCCCAGTGCATTGGCTTCTGGAGTTTGCCCTTTGAGTGGAAGGCTCTTCATCACCACTTCACAGCCAAGGGAATTCAGGTCCCCAAGGTGAGATGATTTACCCACAGTGTCAGAGCAAGACGTGGAGAGTCACAGGTAGCACTAGGGACTCTGTGATCTAACTCAAAGAGAATTAAAAACAGAGGCTCAGGATCTGAGGCTCGCTGAGCCACAGGGCATCAGCAGGCAGGAGAAATGAAAACCGTGGGGTCTTCTACTTCGGGAAACAAGCAAGTTCTTGGGGGCCACGCTCACCTGCCTTTAACCCTTCCCTGCTGTAGAGTGAGAGGCGGAGAAAGGTTTCACCTGAGGCATTCATTTAAGCTGAGGAAGAGACATCAGTTGGCAGAACCTAAGTTCTGCGGAAGCTTCAAAAGAGGAGGAGGGAGTAGAGAAACACCAGGACCTGTACTGCAACATCCCATGCAATGGCTAGAGAAGCATTAGGAAGAAATGTAGTAGTGGACCCAGGAAGAAAACTGAGCTTGAGTATGGGCTGAGAGAGCAGCCTAAGACTTAGGCAAAGGTTTACTTCTGTAGAAAAATATAGACTATGCAGGAGAGGTGCTCTGTTGATAAAGTGCAAGCAGAGGGACCTGAGTGCAGCCTCAGAACACACATAAAAAAACACAGGCCTCCTGCAAATACTCTAAATCCCACAACTGGGAAGGTGGACAAAGGCAGATTCTTGGAGCTCACAGGCCAACCAACCTAGCTTTAGTTGGCAAGTGCCAGGCCACCAGTGATAGACTGTCCCAGACAGATTGATCTCTGGCCAGTATGTTATATGTATGTATATATGTATGCATGTGTGTATATCTACATACACACATGTGCAGGACCATATGTACATATATTAATACTTGCACACATACATAAGAAATATACAGAAAAATTATTTTACAAACTCATAATTAAGAGTGACAATATTTAAGGGAAAAGAATTAACCAGAGAAATGAAATGTCTTTGCATTCTTTAATCATGAGCCACCAGGAGCCACAGAGGAGTGTGGTCAAGGTGTTGCAACAATTGCAGACACAGGAATTCTGCCCACTGGGAATTCTAATTGGAGGCATTGTTTTGGATGTCTGGAAAGAGAACAGAGGTGCAGACATGAAAAGGAAAGCTTCAGAGGGGATCAACAACATGCCCTGGGCAACGGCTGTAAACATGGATCTTTCTCCTACATTCAGTACAAGGTATACCTGTGATCTGATGCAGAGCCCACTTACCAGAAAACCCTGGCCAGGTCCCAGCACCTATGCAAACACAGAATTCTCCACACTTAATGCCATACAAAGAAGGAACTCAAAGATGAAAGATGAGGATTTGTGATCAGGTGGCAGAAGCTGTGTGTAGTGGGGTGGGGAAACAGAGTGTGGTATTCCATGCTGTGAGCCAGAGAAAGCATCCAAGTTGGGTAAACGAATGGCCACAAGGAAGAAGGGAATGAGAAGAAGATGACACTGCCATCCGCCTACCCATAGGCCTTCCTACACTCTATGTGGCCAACTGACTGTCCTCAGAGAGGGAGGACTGGAGACAGACCTCTGCAATATCCAGAACCTCTGCTCCTAGTAAACACCATTTGGCCATTAAGATCAAAGAAACCTTTGCTCTAAGTCAGCCAGAGATAACCAGTTTGTTACCCTTGCAACACCACCCTATGTAGTCAGCTATCTACTTCAGATCCCAAATAACCCAGTGTCTACTCTGACAACAAGAAAATGCTGGAGGACAGCAGGGGGAAAACACATTACTTAATAGCCAGGGTTTGCCTATCCAGAATGTGGGTGGCTGATACCCACATGTCACTCCCAGGCAGGCACACTGCAACCTAGACAATGCAGAGCAAGCAGTAAGGAGAGGCAGGGCTCATGGTCACTGTGTCATGGACCCCCACTGCCAGGCTTGGTGGCTGTCTCGTATCAAGCCCTATCAAGCCTGCTCCGGGCTGCATATTGGATGAGCACAAACGGGATTCTGCTCAACAGATAAAGTCGAGTCATTTCGTTAACAAGAACTCAGATTGGATTACTCTGTGATTACATGGTTCCACGGTGTGATAAATTGGTTAATGACAGGATCCCCAGTGTAGCTGCTTAATGGGAGTTCAATAATTACAGGTGCCCAGGATTGTACGTTAGCCCATTAGAACAGTGCATGTTAGCCCACATGCACTGTTCTAATAACTAAAAGGCTACCTGGGACAGTTGTGATGGTCTTGACGTGGAGGACATGTTTCGGTATTAGTTTAGCTAAATGTCACATCTCACAAATTCCTGAAAGGCCTTGTTGTCTAAATGTCCAGTCTGAGAATTCTCTAGTCCTTTTCTTTGTCAGCACCAGACCCAACTGTAAAGTCTGCAGTTGACACATAATAGTGAGAACACAGTCATATTTGAACTATTCACTATAGTTAAGAGATCTTGGGTGTTGTGAGAATGTGTTCTTTCTAGAATTTGGTAAGACAGGCAGTTATCTCTCCTGGAACTAAAGTAAATGGAAGCTCACTGATGATGAGAAAATTAACTCACCCCTGCTCCCCAGGCTCCTGCAACAAGACAGTATCTCCTACTTTCTCAGGTAACACAGCCCAGACAAGCTAGAATGTCACAGGTTCCGAGCATCTTAAGGTTTGCCCTTTGCACAGCTGTCCCTAGGAGGGGCCTTGTCTCTACTAGTACATCGGGAGGCAACATTTGACATAATGGACTTCAGTTCCACTTCCTGGAACAAGGAGGATTTGAACAGACTCCTAAAAGTTGTCCTCTGACTTTTCCACACACGTGTGCATACAGGGACAGACAGACAGACAGACAGACACACACACACACACACACACACACACACACACACACACACACACATAACCTTCCTAAAAAATAAATGGAGAAAAGAATAAGGCTTTTTGTGGAAAATAGACATAAACTTCCCTTGACATTAAAAAAACCCTCAGTGATATTACAACCTTTGACAATATGAAAAATGGTGTATGGGATTTAAAAACCATAAACTGGTATATTCGATAGGTCTTAAACTTATTTTTAAAACTCCAGATAATACGGCTTTGCTGGTTTGTGTTCCTGAAATGTCAGAATCTGGCTGGGATCAATGGCTCTAAATGGATAGGATTCCGTGTTTATAGATGGTGTATGTGCCCCCAGGCTAGAGGAAGAATGCTATGAACATTCACTGAAATCTACTGACATTTAGTCTGGCATCTGGACAACAGGACAGGGTAGAAGACTCCACAGTGCAAGTCCAAACCACATGATCTACAAACCATGGGATGGGGAAAAAAAAAAACCCTCAGCGCCACATCATCAGAGAAAACCATGTGGGCCAGGGCATCCCTTCGGAGTGAATTCTAGCAGACCAAAGATGTAAGGGACAACTCTAGCACTTTGGCAGCCTTCCTCACAGAGGCATCCTAAGTAGCAGGCTCTGAAACACATCTTCAGTCTTATCTTTCTAACACACACATCCTTGCACACCCCTGCTCCCACAGTGTAATTACAATCTTGTATTGTTTTGACCAAACACGATCTCTGCTGCTTCCTGGAAAGCTGTGCTTGATAACAGCAAGGACCTTTCAGTAGTGCTGAAGAGATAACCACAAGACTCCTCCCCACACTCTCCTCCTAGCGGTGGTCCTTAAGAATGTTTGAGACTAGTAAGTAAACTAGTAATTTGCAAGAAGGCAGGCTACAGTCATTCGATTCATGGTGCTTTCAGTCCAGAGGCTTCCCTGACCAGTGGTGGCTGCACAGGAAGACACAGCTTGATGCATGGGTGTGTAGGCATCATGACTACTGCTAGACTGAGATTTAAATTCTCTGTGTAAGGTGTATGTATGTACATGTTCTGTGCATGCATGTGGAGGCCAGAAGTGGAGTCACACATCTTCCTCTACTGCTCACCGTTCTTTTTAAATTTCATTTTTGACAACTGAAGAATTCTGAATAATGTATTTTAAATCATATACACCCCCTACACTATCTCCTCCCAGATCCACTTCACCAACAGAACTTGGTGTCCTTTATTTTTTCTTCCCCTACTGATCGAGACCAGTTTGTGCCACTCTTGGATGTATGGGCTTCCTCCCAAGGCTCAGGGGCCACTGAGGAAGAGGAGACATAAAGAATCTAAGAGCCAGAGGTAGTAGATGAATACAAGGAAACAGTGTCCTCGGTGCACAACAGGGCAGCTGCACATAGGAACTCACAGCCATTGAGACAACATGGACAAGCCCTGTGTAAGCTTAAGCCACATAAAACCCCAGCAGGGACAAGAGAGAGGGGTACGAAGTCCTTCCCCTAGCTGAGCAGCTGCTCCGAGAGTACTCTCTTATTTTTAGATGCGGGGTTTCTCTCCAAATCCGGAGCTCACTGATTGCTAAGCTGGCTGGCCAATCTCTGGCCCCAGCACTGGAATTACAGACATACACTACTCTACTGGGCTCTTAGTGAGTGTTCAGGGTTGATCACACCTTCATGCTTACAGGATGAGCCCTTTATTGGCTGAGCCATCTCCCTAGTCTCATGATAAGACTGTGGAATAACTGTAACTGTGCCCTTTAGATCTTTAAAGGTTTGCCTGTGAAAGTACACTCTTTTCCAAAGGACCAGCGTGAATTTGGAGTAGATCACAGAGCTCAATAGGAAAAAAATAAAAAGATATTGTCAACAGTTTATTGTTTAAACAGTGCAGATATATTATAAACAGACTCTGACTGAACATAACCCGGATGGGGAGTGGGGAGCCAGATCTCTAGGGTCACACACTAAACTCTGTGTTCTGTCTTTCTAGCGTGGAGCTGGATTTTAAGCAACAGGAAGACAAACTCCAGCCTGTGCTGAGAAAACTGCACCCTGTCGAGGAAACTCAGGTCATCCCTTCGCCTTACACTCAGGAGACTTACTCCTCCACACCCAAGCAAAAATCCAAAACTGAGTCTAAAAAGCACGGAAGGTGGAAACTCTGGTTTCTTTAAGACTCGTGGGCTTGGGAGTACTCAGAGCGTCTTTCAAAGCCACTGGAATTTAAGTCAGTCCTTTTCCAAACTGGATAGGACCAAGGGAACTGCGGTGCCAATGTGTGCTCCCTGCTTCTCGCCCTGCGTACCAAAAAGGCCTTCGCACCAACAGATAATTTGCAGCAAAGGGAGTGACTGTCACCCCTTGCCAGCTGTCCTTTGCAGTTCACTGGTGTGGGGTGTAAAGTCTGAAATAAAACATACGTAATCAAAGATAAGGAAAAACTTTAATCCCTGGCAGCCCCCCCCATCAAGAACAAGTATTGAGTTATCAACGTTTCATGCAGCAGGCTGTCCCTCTGTAGACAGTGAAACTTTTCATTATTTTTGGCCTTTTATTCTTATATATATTATTTTTAAATGAGAAGAAAAAGCAAGTCTTCTGTTAGCAAAGGACTTCATTTTTACCTTTTATTTTGCAAATAAGCAGGGGGCGAGTGCAGTTTTCAGCACATTAAATTCCGGAGAAAGCACAATTTTTTTTCAAGTGGTCGGAGACCATGAATAATCTCGAAAATGTGACTCTATGTATACCTGCCTTTGTGTGCTGTAGCGCTACGCCAAGTGACCACATCTCAGTGTCACATTGACACCCTCTTCATCTCCAGATGGACGACATGTTTACTACTCATTTTCCAAACGGCCAGCAGCCAGGAACCACCCCTACCCCCACCCCAAGTCAGGATATGCCTTCAATCATTGCAAGCTGACAGGGTCAGAGCTAATGGACATTAAGCTTTCTTAGGTCTTGTTTTTAATCTTTGGGTACCCAAAGGCCAAATGATGAATTTGGCGAGAATTTGAAAAGAGACAGAGATACACAATGGATAATATAGTTACCTATAAATCACCGGTGCCTGGGCTGCGGCAGAAAGTGTTTTTGTGGCTCAATCCCCAGAGACACTCTTCATCCCTGAGCGCAGCCGGGTGTTCTCTACAATTCTTTATGCTCTGTCTCTACTGTGCAAGATCTGACCATCTCAGAGAGAAACAGTGTGTTTCCCTTAGCTGCTACCAATGGCCAAACTTACCATCGCCTCCATTTAAGCTATCAGTAAATTGTATCAAATGGCATACTTAGGGGAAAGCTGTGAATCAGATGTTTTTAGGGATTTTTTAAATCTGCTGTCACACACAAGAGTTCTCTCTTGATTACACATGACAACGTGAACCTCCACTCCTTTTTTTTCACTCATGTCTTTGCACCTTTCCAGGTATCTTTTTTATAGAAAACAAAATCCTCTTGTGAGTTAATGACGTCTCTCAGTGTTCTGCTTCTCATGTAGGAAGTAGGGGGGGGTGTCTTCTTTTGCCGTTTATTTTTCTTTTTGTATAACTTAAAATTTTGAACAGTTGTGAGCATATGAGAAAAACCTAGTCTTCAGTGTCCGTCCAGCGCTTTCAGCTGGAACTGCATGCTGATGGCAGCCTCGTGGATTTGGTGGCAAACCCAGAGCGGCTCAGTTTTGGGAGAAGGTCATGGCCTGCTATGGATGAGCAGGAGGTAAGACTCACCATGCTTTTCCTCTGGACTCAACAATTTCATTTATTTCTGAACATTTGAGTTATACAAGGATCTAGAGATCAGCAATCAGATCTGGTCTTTAAAAGGGAAAACTAACAGAGTATTTTGTATGACTGCTCTCTGGGGATTACTCAAACCACACTACAGAGGTATGCTTAATTTTAAATGCACACACACACACCCTACATGTGGTAACACACACACACACACACACACACACAAACACATGCCTTTCAGAAAGTACTCTGTAAAAATTAAAATCCGCTTAATTCAAAATGCACACACACACACCCCACATGTGAGAACACACACACACACACACACACACACACACACCACATGTGGGAACACATACACACACACACATGCCTTTCAGAAAGTACTCTATAAAAATTCAAATCCGCTTAATTCAAAATGCACACGCACACACACACGCGCGCACACACACACACACCCCACATGTGGAACACATACACACACACACACACACACACACACACACACACGCTTTTCAGAAAGTACTCTGTAAAAATTCAAATCCGCTTAATTCAAAATGCATACAGACACACACCACACACAAAAGCGCACGTGCACACATGGGCATGCACACAAACACATGCCTTTAAGGAAGTACGCTATGGGAATCAAATCCATAGCAGAGCAGTAAACAAATGAGCTGGAGGAGAGCCCTGACCATGCTGGTCCTGTACCTTGAAGGAAGTGCAATTGTTTCATGCATACTGAACCTTTAAACATGTCTTTCACGTTTTTATACTGTTTTTAACTGACATTATGAAAATGCTGGCAACCAGTTTTCTCATGTGTTTGAAGAATTCCATGTTCTCAGCAAATGAAAGAAAGGGTTTAGCAGCGTTGTGTCCAGTGCAGCGCATCTGTCTAAATGCAAATACATGTGACTACCTGTGATGTCACTGTTTCGAGTCAAATAAAAATTAAATATTTTAGAGCCAGAAATGATAAACTAATTTCTCCTCGAAAGAAAAAGCATCTCTTCCAAACAGGAAACAAAACGCATTTTCAAGCTCATTTCATAGCCAATCACAATTTGCCAACGACAGAGGCCGACCCTTCTCCTGGAAAGATTGAAATCAAAATTTCATACAAAACCAAGTGAAAAGTTCAGTGTTCCCTCCTATGTAGATGTACACATGGCATTACGTATAGAGAGTAAATTATTATACTTGTCACTAAATATTTATTAATTTTTAAATAAAAAAGGCAAAGGTAATGTTTTGTGTGGCTACTAAACTCATTTCACATCCTCTATACTTTGGGAAAATTCAAGGAAATAATAATGGGCAAATATTTGGGCTAGATGGGGTTTGGAAAGATGGGAGTGTCATGTGCCCTGGGTGCTCCCTATATTCCCAACCTTGACCAGAGAGGCAACTCTAGCAAGTTTACCCAGTACCATGGCATGGGTTTAGTCACCAGGATAATAAGGTAACATTTTAAGGCATGCAGTGTTGACAGAGGATTCTTTTCCACCAGGTCCCACAGCTGTTTAGCCCCAAATAAACACACAGAGGTCTACATTAATCATAAACTGGCTGGCCTAGTAGCTCAGGCTCCTTATAAATTCTTACATCTTAACCCATAATTCTTGTTTGTGTTAGCCATGTGGCTTGGTACATTTGTCAGCTTGCTTCCTCTCTGGCTGGGTGATGACTGCCGATTGAATCTTTCCTCTTCCCAGAATTCTCCTGTTCTTGTCACCTGGCCTGTAATTCCTGCCTGGCTACTGGCCAATCAGCATTTTATTAAACAAGTACAAGAAACAAATATTTACAGGGTAAAACCATTGTCCCACAGCAATACAGGGTACATACATGCTCATGGTATCATGTGCCTAACTTGTGTCTATTTTTTAAAGAGCCTCCAAGACAACTAAATTCACCACCTTCCATGGCCTACAGTTTGTGGGTGGCTTCTCTCTAGAGTAGAGGTTCTCAGCCTATGGGTTGAGGCCCGTTTGACAAACCTCTATCTCGAAAAATCCTTACATTATGATTCATAGCAGTAGCAAAGATGCAGTTAGGAAGTAGCAACACAATGATTTTATGGGTGGGGGTCAGCACAACATGAGAAACTGTATTAAAGGGTAAAAGCATTAGGAGGTTGAGAGCTATTGCTCTGGAGCATTCGTCAAGTAGGTCCCTGGCCCAAGGGGGGTGACTAGCTCTTTTTTCTCTCTCCTCTGAGTGGGAAGCCATCACTCCAGCATGGATATAAAGCCTTAAAAGCTAAGTCCAGACCAATGTCACTAGGTATGAGAGATGGCCTGCATCCTCTGTGGGAGAAGATGGCAGGCACATCTCAAATATAGACCACTGCGGATGTGGGTATGAGACCTCACTGTCCCCACATTTGCCTTGAGGAAATGAAGGAGATGAAGGCAGATGATATGAGCAGAAGGAAGATAGGGGCCCAATGCATCAGCTCAGACAGATGGGAAGAACATTCAGGCAAATTCTAGAATCAGTCCTTAGCCACATGCTAGGTAGGGTCACCTTAGAGTACTTCTTATATAATTACCAATGTTGCAAGGAGAGGGTCCCTTTGTTTGTCCCAGCTGCCCAGCTAGCTTACACCCAAAATAACCACACAGAAACTGTATTAATTTAAACACTGCCTGGCCCATTATGTCTACCTCTTATTGGCTAACTCTTACATCTTAGTTTAACCCATTTCTATCAATCTGTGCATCACCATGAGGTCGTGGCCTACCACAAAAGTTTCAGCACATCTACCTCCAGCCATGGACCCATTGTATCTCCCTCACTCTGCTTTCTTCCTCCCAGAATTCAGTTCTGTCTTCTCCGCCTACCTAAGTTCTGCCCTATCAACTAGGCCAAGGTAGTTTCTTTATTCATTATCCTATGAAAGCAGCACAAAAATAGAAGGAATTAAGAAACCACACCAAAATACCCATTCTATGAGACCATCAGAATTTAAATGGGATTGATCCAATGTCCAGAAAAGGCATGCTATCTGAGCTTCTGTGCATCCCTCAAGATTGTTAGTTTCCGAAACATAGCTGAGTGTGGCAGACAAGGGGCGAGGGTATCATAGCAGTTGTCCTGAATCTGCAGAAAGAACCCCCAAACACAGGCTCCCCAAATTACAGTCAGTGAACAATCCAAAAAAGACCTTCCCCACCCCAAGCCTTCTTCTGTGAACTTCCCAGGGGACCCTTCCCTAAGGAGAGGTCAAATCTTTGCCTAAGAGAGTTGGTAATTTTCAGTCTTTTGATGTGTATCCAGGACAAAGAAATCTCTTTAACCATTATCCTCACTCAATTACATTTTTAAAGGACTCATTATCAGAATATAATCCAATCATTTGAAAGAAGCAACTGCTAATGCAGCAGGAAAAGAAACTTCCCTACCTATATAATCATTGTTTTCTGGCCATGGCTCATCCCATGGAAGATGCATGTGTATAGCTCCAGGTCACATCAAATGGCTGACCCGGTCACCTGTTTACAACTACAAAGTCCCTGCATAGTATATCACACATCCTGGGTAGGAACACAATAATGCTAGAGCCTCGACTGGCATCCAAAAGGAAGAAAAAAATAAAATGTAAAGTCAAATCTAATGCAGAACTGAGTAATTCACTCAAGAGCCTCTGATGGTGACTTGGACCCCTGCCACCTCTTTCATGTGGATATGACTACAGATGTGTAAGGGCAAGGGTAAGTCCATATTCATGCACACTTTCTTCATACTCAAGGGCTCATCTTAAAGAACTTCTAAGTGGAGCAGAAATGTAAAAGATCCTTTAATTCAATGCTAAGGTTACAGCATAGCCTGATCTCAGCATTTACATGTTCTCCAATCTGCTGTTGCCAAGTGAAGGGGCTTTGTTTAAATTTTCTTAGGTAATTTACTGATTTATATTAATTATGACCTTTGGGATCAAGAAACATTTTCCTGTGTATGAAGAGCATTCCCATGGACACTTCAAATGCAATGAACTTAAACAAATGCCACGTGACAGAGTGCAAAGCAGAGCTTATATAAAAACACTGCAGATGTGGCTAAAAGTGGCTGTACACTTCTATGCAGCTTGTCCACTTCTGTGGGAGGTCACCTACTCCTAACAGGCTATAACCAGGCACAGACTGAATACCTAGTAAATACTCAGCCCCTGGAAAAAAGCAGACCCATTTCTAGCACTAACTTTGAATATGTCACAGAATAAGTCTTTTAATGAAATGCGTCTACTCAGAAGTTTTTTATTTTAATAACTTCTATTTTTTTAAAAATCCATTTTGAGCCATCACTTATAACTTTCCAGCTGATTCACAGTTACACAATTTCCAGTATAGTTATGCAAAATGAGTAACCCAAGATGATGGAAATCTCTGGCACACAATGGGCTCACCTACAACAAATCTGTAAACCGTTTTCTGCTCCGTTTTCACCCTAGAGGACTCACTGATGAAGCTTTTGTCCCCCTTGTCTGGGATGCTTTTGTGACGCTCCTCCACTAATCTAGATTCACAGAGCAACAGGGTTGCATTAAGTTAATGCATGCATCCCCAGCTGGTGCGGACAGCGATGCCAAGGTGACACACGCTCACGGGGGAAGTTCTGCAGCCCCACTACTCTGCAGACAGCAGAGCAGGGACTCGAGGATGGCAGACAACTGGCAGATACTTCTCAACAATTCAAATCTTAAATGGCCAACATCCTTCTTGATATATCTTGACACTGTCATCGCTTATTAAATAATTACAGCTCATTCATGTTTCTTTTTGGATTTCCTCCATGACAGCTTGGTTTCACAGAACAAATACTAAAGGAGTCTTTGAATCTATTTTATCTGAGATGTTCAGAACTGGGAGAAGTTGACTTAAGACCTCAATCCCTCTTTGTCTTCTGGTGACTTCTGTGAAGGTCAGGGATACCGTAGATGGTCCTGGCTGTGGTACTCCCTGATAATGTCTTGCATCCCTGATACCTGCTCTCTGTAGATGTGGCTACAGATGGGTAGAGCCTGACGGAGGTCCTAACTTAATAGCCACTTTAAGAACAATTAAGAGTTCATCTCAAGGAATTGGTAAGTGGTCCTTAGAACACAAGAGCTATCCCAAGCTTGGAAACTAACCCATCATGAAACTCAGCACTTGAATTCAACCTGCAGAAGACTGGACAGGGATAGAAAAGAGCTTATTTCGCTTGGCAGCTGCCTACATGACTAATAGAAACCAGAGGGGAGCTTTCAGCCCTCTTTGATATCTGCTGAAGTGGGCCACAGCCATCAGCACTTCACCTTGGTCTCCCAGAAGAGACAAGCTGTAACTAGAACCAAGAACCACATGTATACTGGCCCAATATAAAATAGTGGTTTAGGCAATGGGAGTGGGGTGGGGTCAGCCATAAACAAGAATCTTCCTGGACACTAGTGAATGCCCAGCTCGAGTGGTTAAAAACAAGTTGCTATGGTCACTAGGACTCAGCGAGGAAAACATTGCAAGAACTCTTGGACCCCATACTCTGAGAGCTGTGCGTGCTTCTACAATCGCTCTTATCCGATAAGCTGTGTGACCTTTTACAAACCTCTCTGCCCTCCTTTCCCAGGTTTAACTGTTGTTCAGGGACTAAGAGCCAAAAGACTACAAGTCACAGGGATCCAGCTCAGTTAGTGTCTGTCCAACTAGCCAGAGGGAGAAAGGGATACATATTCCCCAATAAAGGTAGGATCATGTTCCCTAAACAGAAACAGAACTTTTGTTCCTTTAACCAGACAGTCCTGTCTCCCTAACCAGAGACAAAACTGCCCGCATCCCAAATAGAACACTGTCCCTCCATCTTAGACAGCAGCAAGGCTAGTTATCAGAAACCTTTTATTCGCATCACCTTTCAGGAGGACCACATCCAGATGCTGAAGCCTCAACAGCATCTGGAAGCCTTCCATCCAACCTACTCTAAGATGGGCCAAAGCAGAAAGAACATCATGATGCTTGTTTCGGCTTCCAGCCACACTCCATTCATCCTCCCTGGAGCCCCTTTCCCAGTTTCCATATAAGCAGATACCAAGTATACCAGAGTCGGCTGGAGGGGAGCCCCAGGTACACGGAAGTCTACCCCTAATCTTGTTTATGGGGTTTAGGCTCTACTGACTGGCAACATACAGAGATGTTTCTAGTTCCTGAAAAAGTCAAAATAGAAACACATGAAGAGTACCAAGCTGAAGTCAGCTTAAACGACAGCTAATTCACATGTCAGCCTGTTATTTCTTTATTCATACTTGTGACAGTCCAAACTTATACTATACAATGCCTACTCAAGGAAAACTGAACATGGACTGGCATTCAGAGACAAGAAACACACAGTTGCACCAACTTGCCTACTTAACCCACATAATACCCTCTCTTACGAAGTCAGTAGGTAGAGGCACAGGGTGTCTTAAGGTTTTTATTCTTGTGAAGAGACACCATGACCATGGTAACTATTATAAAGGAAAACATTTAACTCAGGTGGCAGCTTACAGTTCAGAGGTCAAGTCCATAATTATCATCATAGTAAGGAGCATTGCAGCTTGCAGGCAGACATAGTGCTGGCTATATCTTGATCAGAAGGCATCAGGAAGTGGACACAATGTCACAGTGAGGGAAGCTTGAGCAATTGAGACTTCAAAAGCCCACACTTCCTCAAACAAGGCCACAGCTACTTCAACAAGACCACACCTCCGAATAGTGCTAGTCCCTTTGGGGGCCTTTTTTTTTCAAACCACCACACAGGGCCTGGGCTAGGATGGCTGTGTACCCCAGCTTCCCCTCATTTGTTCATTCCCTGGATATATGGAAGAGATCAGGGTCACACACCAAAGAAGCCCACTGTGTCTCTCCTGGTTGTAGGTGAAAGGCTACAAAAGCTGTTGTTTCTTCCATTAAAGAAGCTACTTTGTTTTCCTCCCTCCAGAGAGGCCATCCAGCAAGGTTAGCTAAATTAGGATATGCACTTGATGTAATAAACCTAAAATGGTAAACTGGGTGCACATAGGGGTCTCATGCCTAAGTAACCAAATTTAACCATTTGGAGGGATGGGCATGACAAATTCTGCACACTCGTCACCATGACACCAAATTATAATGACCGTTGGAATTTGATAGAACCTTCTTGAAATAAATCATCTTCCACAAGTAATGACCCATTGCGAGAGAACCAGTGAGGATACATCTAGTAGGCAATATTGCTAAGGTGGATTACCTCAATTACTTTGTAAGGTGTTTCATAAAAATGTTATCAAAATTACCATAAACATAATAAATACAAAGAAAGAAACTACCTTATGAGTGAAGACTTTAGAAGAAAAGACGCATGCATCTTTGACAAAAGTAATAACAAGAAACCCCGTTCCAAGCATTTCGTTCCCTGACATGTTAAGTTTCCTCATCCCCCTTGACACACACTTCTGGAATTATGGAAAATGAGAACAGACTGGATCTCAAGTGCATGTTACCCTTTAAGAAAGTAAGTTCACGTCCCAATGGCAGCTAGGAGACGAGAAATGGAATGGGGCAGGTGTTTGGGGAAATAGACTTCTTGGTAGGAAACTCATGATCTCACAAAAGCATGTGTCTCTGGGCACTTACAATGAGTTCAGAATCCCGCCCCATGGAAATGACCGTCCGGTTCACTGTCCTGAGAAGTTTCTCCATGATGATCTGGACATGCCTCTGAGTTGGCCCCTGGAGGGAAGAGACACCAATCAAAGCCAAGAGCACAGACCATCAAGGTTCCACAAGCCCAAGCGCTTGCTGCCGAACCCAGCTGCTCTGTATAGAGTCAATCAATTACAACCCTTAACGAGATGAAAAACGGCCTTCGTCAAAGGCAAATGCCTTCCTGAAGAAAACTCAAGGCCTTTTATTAATTATAGCCCATTAATGATAATTTGTTATATAATCATAGTAAATTAATTTAAGCAAAACTTAAAACTAAAAGCAAATCCATTTAAACAATATAATGTCTACGATCCCTGGTGAGACCGCCAATTAGTCTTGCAGAGATGCCTGGCCATCTGTAAAAGAGGCAGGCAGATAACAACGCCGACTGCACTGCGTGTCACTTCCCGATAACTGAATGTTTTAGTACCAGTGCAGCAAATTATCTAAAATTCACAGTGCCATGGGGTTTTCCATTAGGGAGAATTTATTCCCTGGTTTAACATGAAATGGGACTGTGGATTCTCTTCCATGCACACGGCTTGAGCAGGCAGGCTCCTGGTCTCTGCACAGTCACAAGATCTTCCTTGAGCTTGGTCTATAAGCGATTTGTCCCGGCTTTAGTCTGAAGAATGTAACGCCCTAGCATGGGAGCACTGTGGCTGGTCCTGGAGAAGACATCCAAGCCCTGGGCAAGGCTCATGCCCCCAGTGAGGTGAAGCTATCCTATCATCCAGTAGGGTTCGTATCTGACCCTGGCAGCACAAACCATTGGGAATGGGATAGTCAATCATTGTCACTTCCACTGGATTCTAGGGCAAAAGAAAGGTAAAGCTTTGACTGTAGGTGTTTCCACAGAGGATTAACTGAGAGCCTGAGACCCACTCTGAGTACGGACGGCACTGGCTTACGGGCTAGAGTCCTGGACTGAATAAAAAGTGGGAAAAGGAGAAAGCCAAATGAAGACCAGAATTCTCCTTGCTCTGTTTCCTGATCTGCCCAGATGGAAGCAAGCAGCCTGCTGTAGCTCCAGAGAAAACCTGGCACAGTCTTCCTGCACCCCCGGCCCCCAATGTGTATTTAGTGAAAGCAAGGAGAAATAGCTAGCTCAGAGTGAAAGATTTACTGCTCAAAGGAAAAAATGGAAGTGTGTGTGTGTGTGTGTCTGTCTGTCTGTCTTTCTGTCTGTTTGTCTGTCTGTTGACCAGGAAGGTGTCCAGGTAATGCAGGAAAGAGTGCAGAACAAACTCTATCTACCTAAAATCCTGAAGAGAACCAGGGACAGAGCTAGGTGAGGGAGCCCTAGGACAGCAGAGCCCACTCCCAGTCTTGCTCATGAGGTTCAGTCTCCACTTACTGATAACATACAGAGGTGTTTCTATCCTGATTCCAGACACACCTGGAGGATCAGTGACATTACCTAAGTGTATACATGTGCACAGACATACATGATATGCTGGTGATGTGGAGGGATGAAACCTTCATATACCTGTCTGACCCAGATTCAGGTTAGAAAAATAAAAGACCCTTGAAAAAAACAAACAAAAAAAACCCACAATGTTGGGCTAGAGAGATGGCTCATTAACTGCTCTTCCAGAGGACTCGGGTTCAATTCCCAGCACCTACATGGCAGCTCAAAATTGTCTGAAAATCCAGATCCGCGGGATCTGACACCTTCACACCAATGCACATAAAAGTTAAATAAACCATAAGAAATATGTTTTAAGAAAAAAACCAGTGTTTAGAAATAAATGAGGGAGCTGCAAAGCTCAGAAAGCTCTGGAAGCGTCTACCTGTGGGGAGGAAGGCAGAAAGCTGCCAGGACAGGTGGTTTGCTTCGTGTAACACTTAATAAATGCAGGAACTATAAAAAGGGATGGGTAATCAGCCTCTGCAGCCTTTACCTGACCTGCAGGATGAGAACTTTGGCCTTGGGAAGCATCTTACCAGGAAAACACAGGAAAATGAAAACTTAATTTCAGTTCAGAAGGGTGAATGCTGCAAAGTAAAAAATCATGATGCACACACAAATAAAAATAATTCAAGGGTAAAACTCTACAAAAATAAAAGCTGAAAATGAAGGTCAGTGCTTTTCCCACAAGGCAGTTCTGTTTGTGGCATGTTTCCAAGACTTTAACAAGGCAGGTGAGGCTGCCCATGGTCTGATCTCCAGGACTTACCACATCCTTCCGGTAGAGCACCTCCAGGATGTTGCTGAGCAGCTGGCAGCAGGCCTCCAGGTCCTCCTGCCTCTCCAGGTGGTACTTGAGCTGGTCTGTCATCATGGGGAGCAGGATCTCTCTGCAGTCTGCACAGAACACAGGATTGTCAGTCAGCAGGAGACACCAAAGAAGCCCCGCGTCTACAAGAAATGGTGTGTCCTTTCCAGTGTCAGATTCACAAGATGTAGGATGGAAACTGACATCTGCAGAGGCTGATAGCTTGACCACCAGGAAGCCATTTCCAAGGCTGTCAATCATTCATAGATGGGTAACTGCATGTTTTTGCAGGTCTCTGTATAAACACACAAGTCACAAACATGCATATCACATATAAACACATACACATCCATTCAGTTGCACGTGTGACAGGTTATCTACTAATGTCTTTTACTTTCAATTCATTTATTTGCAATAGTAAAAGGAGTACTTCCCCCATCAAAAACTATTCAAACTGCAGATTTCCTAGACCAAGCAGACATGATCCCCTTCTTAAGTGAAAGAGCTTGGGAAATGGGACAACAGTGTACAGCCCTTCCTTTCCAGACAAGCTCCCTGGAATACACTGAAGAAGTGGGAATGAGAAGACAGAAATCAGGGCGGAGAAACAGGACTGTAAACAGAAACTTGGGAGTTGAGGATCAGGTCAAAGAAGATTTGCATTTTTCATTTGTGGTTTAGTTAAGAACATGGCCGGAATATCAGAAATATAAACAGAAGAGCAACATGGGCACAGATCGATGGTGAAATGAGATTCCTAATTGTCTCTTCCAGTTTGAAAATGAGCTGAATCCTGGCAGCATCCACTTTCCAAAATGACCTGTCTGTTTAGAGCCCCAGATTCTGACACCAGCCCAGCCATCATGGCCTCCTTTAAGATGCAAAGCAGGTGAGCAGCAGAGCTCTGAAACAGGAAATAGATGTAGCTGGTTTTCAGGATTGTACACTTTAGAATTTACGACATTAATGATACATAAAAGCATGTTTTGCATTAATGTTTCCCAAGTTTTTTATGGAAGGACAAAGAAATCGCACAGCAATGGAAGAGCTCCTCTACACATTCAGAAACACACCCTGAACTCAAACACACACAGCCAGCTTTCCCAAGGACAACAGTTAATGAGAGACTTGGGAGGTGGGCACAGGGCAGGAAGAAGGAGAAATAACACAGGCCCCTCTGCTCAATGGTCTGTCAGTTGGGATATCAAATTCCACTTGGATCTCCTCCCTTAGAGAGAGACTAGGAGGCATTCCTGAACCAGAAGGAGTGTGACCCGGGGCACATATTTATGATGAGTAGTCTCCACTGTCAACTGGACAGGAGTGAGAATGACCTCAACACCACAGCTCTAGAGCCTCTGTGGGGCGTTCTCCCGAGAGCCGAGACTGAGGAGGGGAAAGTCACTCTGATTATGGGTGGTGCTAGCCCATGGGTTTGGGTCCCAAAATGAACAGGACTAAAGACAGTGAGAAGACCACCTGAGCCAGGATTCCCCACCTTTTGCTTCCTGTTCTGTAGGAATGTGAGGTGGTGAGGAGAGACAGCTAGAGCTCTTCCTGCCATCATGCCCCTCCTCCCCAAGTGGGCAAAATAAACTTTTACTCCCTTAAGTTGATTCTTGCCAGATATTTGGTCATGGAGATAAAAAAAAAAAGACCTTATGTAATCCAATGAAAATATGTAGCTTCACTTGTTGAACCATTATTTTAATAATCAATCCCTGTGCAGATGTAATACATAAAACAATAAGCACTGCTGGTCATGACACAAGGAGCTGTGGAGAATCCTGCAGAAAGTCAGGGACAGAGGGTGCAGCACACTGCAAGGGTACTGTCTGACCCAGAAAGTTGGCCTCTTTGTGTCTGGGTTTCCTGTGTTAGGAAGATGCCATCTGAATTCCCTATAATCTCTCCTATCCCTTCCAATGACCCTGGTGGGAGAACTAAACTGTTTCACAGGTAGGACTGTGCCCTTTAAGTTTCAGAGACAACTCCAACATGCCAAGGTATGCCACCACTCAGAAGATGGCACAGCTGGTCCAAAGACAGACTGACCAAGGGAAACAATACAAGAAAATGACCCCTAGATCATGCTATCAACAACAAAACAGCCCCAGATGCCTTTGTCATAGAACCTCAAAGCTCACACACTAGATCCACTCTCATTTATGCTATGGCTGCTGCCTCCAGCCATATGTAAGACCTAATGCAGTGAAACCCTCCAGATCGATGTGTCAGAAGGATCCCTTGGAGAACAGTGCCCAAGCCCCACCCTTCATGCTAGGCTCTCCCAAAGAGTCCCAATTCAATGCCTCTAGTTGAACCTTCTTTCACTTCTACTGAGACACATGACCCCCCCACACACAATGTGCTCAAATGAACATGGAGAAAGCCCCGGGCTATGTCTGTCCATCTGGTTACTATCTATATGACTGCCACTATTCTGGAGGTCATGTGAATTTCAAAGGTATCTCAGATAGAAAAGGAAGAGCTGATAAGAAAAATGTTCTCAACCTGTGGGTTGAGACCCTTTGGGGAGTTGAATAACCTTTTCACGGGGGTCACATATCAAACATATTACATATCAGATATTTACATTATGATTCATAACGGTAACAAAATTAGAAGTAGCAACAAAAGTAATTTTATGGTTGGGGGTCACCACAACATGGGGGGGCTGCATTAAAGGGTTGAGGTATTAGGAAGGTTGAGAACGATTGTGCTACAGCCTAATGGGTAAAAAGCCTTATGAGCTGGCCAGCACAGTGTGCAGGAAGGCTGTGTCTCTGAATGGTTGTCAGAGCTGGCCCTTTAGGGTCTGGGACCAGATGCCCTGGCCTACGTCCCATCCTTTGGCCCCATTTGTCTGTTGTACTGGGAAAGCAGTAGTGGACAACACTGTTCTCAGAGCTAATTGAGTGTGCTGGTACTATTTGTCGGTATTACCTTAGGGTAAAGGAGTAAGTCTGCCTGCCCAGCTCAGGCAGGGAGATACTACCCACCATGTTTGGTTCCCTCACAGGAACACCCACCGCTTGCCCAGCCACCAGGTCTGGTCACTTCACTTGTCTCTCATGCTGTCTCAGTGAGAAGCAACTCCACAGATAGTTTGTCATGTTTAAAGGTAGTTCAAGCTGGATTTGAAGACTCACATTTGTAATTCCAATCTCAGAAGGCCAAGACAAGAGGACAGTTGTGAGTTCAAGTCTATCTAGGCTAGCCTGGGATACACTGTGTTGCAAAAACAACACACACACACACACATACACACACACACACACAATCCAAATGTAGAACAATTTCCTTCTCTCCTCTCAGCTCCCTGAGGAGATGAAATGTCATTGGCTATCCTTTCTGAAGGTGAATGTCAAACTGTGTAGGGAAAATGGGGGTGAGAAGACAGGAACTGTGACGATCGGAGACGGTGTTTGAGGAAGGACTTGGCATGAAGCACTCTGCTGAGTTACTAGGAAAGATCCCCAGGGCCAGCAGCACCACCATCAGAAAATTCTCTCTGCATTCGGCTCCACATCTGAACATAGGTGGACAGACCCACTGGACAGATCAGTAGGTCTGCCCCACAGCCAGAAGCCACCCTGCCCAAACAAGAGATGTGGGGCAGGCCTCTGAGAATACAGAGAGGTTCATAGCACTGCCCATCAGTGTGCCATCAGAAACCCACTACACACCTCAAAGGAAGAAACACTTGTTTCCAGCATCTTTTGGGGGACCAGAGTCAGAGGCAAAGGAGTTATGCTTTATACCTCCAGGTGCAACTGCTTTAACTATGTTTCTTTTCAATGGAAGGGAAACTCGGTGAGAGCTGTCTCTTGCTCTCTTTAACAGGAATAATCTCAGCATATGAAACAAGATCTGACTGTGTGTGTCTCTCTCTGTGTGTGCAGATGTATGCGTGTGTGCTTGTCTGTGTGCATGTGTGTGTGTGTGTGTGTGTGTGTGTGTGTGTGTGTGTGTGCAGGTTTCTCTCCCTTAGAGGGCAGTTGGTTACTATGTACCTCCACACACATTCATTTCCTCTGTGAACCATGGCAATTCGCACCTGCTAAGTGGTGAGGAATGTCCCACTGTCCACAGCAGCCCAGCCCCATCCTTGGCAGAGAGCTGAAGGACAAACACGGCTCAGCAAGAGCGCTTCCACCTTCCTGGGGATCCGGTTTTACTGGATGGTTTCCAACCCAGTCTGGACCAGAGCGCACAGCTGAAGGAGAGGGCAGGCATGTGTGCCGACTCCCTTTGCTATGCAAGCACATGCAGAGGGCATGGAAGCTAAAGGGCATGTGAAGAGCAGATCTACTGTCCAGTACTATTCCCAGGACTCTATGAATGGTAGCTGTTAAATTAGAATTTGTGTTACTGTGTATGTGATGTGTAGTATATCAGGCCAGGCTCTTTGAATGAATGTAAACCAGGAAAATTAATGCCTTAGGATCACCTTAGAATGGATCCACCCACAAAGTAGCTAATCTGCTTCCTGCTTCCAAAAAGGATATTGCAAAACTTTCATGTGTGTGTGTGTGTGTGTGTGTGTGTGTGTGTGTGTATTTATATATTTGAGACAAGGTCTGTCAGTGCAGCCTAGACTATACTACAAGTCATAATCCTATCTCAGTTACCTAAATGTTGGAGTCATAAACACATACCATATTCACCAAAAAACAAAAACACTTCATGTTTAATGGGATTTTTCCTAGCCTGTATT
This sequence comes from Dicrostonyx torquatus, assembly GCA_028555095.1. Taxonomy (NCBI): domain Eukaryota; kingdom Metazoa; phylum Chordata; class Mammalia; order Rodentia; family Cricetidae; genus Dicrostonyx; species Dicrostonyx torquatus. The sequence continues at coordinate 341,669 of JAQHUG010000118.1, read as the reverse complement.
TCAACCTTCTTAAGAAATTTGAAATCATAGTATCTGCTACATCATGGGTGGAGGTACACACCTGCAGGACAGGGTTTTACAACCTCTGGAAGCTGAGGAAGAGCTCTCCTGCCACATGAGGGGCATTCCAACTGATCATGTACAATGTTCTTTCACAAAGACAGAATATCATATCCAGAAAGCAAGTAAAATAAAATAAGTAGCCTGAATCCATTCTCTAGCACAATAAAAAAGAAGCTAATATTAAAGGAAAAACAGATTTTTTTTTTGGTTTTTTG
>JAQHUG010000118.1:322142-339486 GCA_028555095.1 Dicrostonyx torquatus | reverse complement strand
CCTCAAACAATGACTGACTTTCTCCAGCTGTCAGTGACAACACCCTCAAAGAATGACTGACTTTGTCCAGCAGTTAACAATTTTCAATAGACTCTCAGTTAGAGGTGAGGACTGAGGAGCATCTCCTCAATTTCTAGGATAACTTTGGCTGGCCTTTAGTGCTACAATCTCAATCTTCCAGGCAACACTGTGATGAAATAACTAACCGATTTCTGAATGGATTTGAGGCCTTACCAACAGGAGAGAATTGCAAGCCTAGTATTGTAATTCTGGTCAAAAGTCCATGGCTGGGAGGAAACAGGCCCTAGGGCAGAACATTCTATTGCTATTGTGCTAAATGGTCATCCTGTCAAAGGGCCTTCAAAATGTGTATGTTTACAACCATAGAACTGGATTTAATTATAATAAATGAATTGCAAGTTCAAATGTTTAAAAGTGGTGTTTAATCTAGTTACTGGAAACAACTGTTAAGAATAATAAATTGTATTATACAATGAAAATTAAAGATCCAGGGTCTCTGACAGAGTAAGAATTTAGCATTTAAATTGTGCTATGAGTTACAATGCAATGAACTTCTCAGACTCAACATGGATAAAAGAATATAAAGCATGGCATTAGTGAGTTTGAGATAGAATTCGCATGGCAATGACATTCTGGATAAAATATGTGACTGACTTACATTGCTTCAAACTATATTTGCTGAGGACTAGGTAATTTAAAATGACAGCCAAGTCTGCGCCTGCAAGAAGCACAGGCTAAGTATGTAAAGAAGCAGATGAAGAAGAGTTCATGCAGTTTTTCATTTTTATGAATGAAGTCCCCTCTGCTTCAAGGTCACAGCTCTCTCTGACCACTCACCCCATCACAGGAGAACCCAGCACATCTTGGTACCTGTCAGCACCCACTGGAGGCATGGATACAGGAAACATAACTGTCCTATTTTTGTCTGTGCTATATAGGGACCAAAGAAGGCAGCTCAGTCTGGACCCCAGGCAAGGAGAAGGCATTGCTATGGACCTGCACTCCATACAAATTGCCATGGGGATGACACCATCCACCTGCCATGCTCCCCCTCACCATGTTCTGCAATGGTCACAGACTCCAATCATTAACATCTGCTCATCTGCAGCTGTGAGGGCCAAATCCAGGATGATTAATGCTCTGGTAATGGGCACAGAGGAAAAAATATTAATCTTTATAAAAGGTATTCAACGGGCATCATCGGCTTATAAATGTCCAAGCAGAATATTCGTCTATAACCATTACAGCTCTACATTAAAATAAGACACAAAAATGAGAATGAATTTGTCCATTTAAAGCATTCATTTTTATGAACACTGAGTAATGTGCTTCTTAATTTTTAGTTTGGTCACATTAAACAAATGATCCATAAAGTGCATTTAATAACCTTGTGTGTGTTGCATAGAACCAAAAGCCAGAATAACACTTTTAATGAGAATTAAACAGTAAGAGCCATATTAATGGGAAAAGCTTGCTATTCATCTTTTATAGACAATCATCTTGTTTTCCTACCAGTTAGGAACCCAGTGCCCACGTTTCAATATGCTCAAGAGATTTTCTCCATCTACGTGAGTTTTTAAGCAGAAATAGCTCCAAGACTGTATCCATGCTAGATGGGGGTCATGGAAGCCATCTACTGATCTCCAGATTGCACAGATGTGGAGAACAGGAACCTGGTGACAGACACAACTGTACAACTGAGCAAAAGCAGAGCCAGCATTAGCCACTGCACTCCGAAGCCACAGAATTTGGTTACAAAAGACCCATGACTGTGCACATACATGTAGCATATATAAATGTCAAGGACAAAGCCATTTCCCAAGAATCATTTTTATGTAAGAAATTATGAGACTGGGCAGTGCCAGGACAGTTTTCCTTTAGGAATGCTGTTTGCTGATCTGTGGAACTGAATCTCCACATGTACTCAGCCCAGCATTTCCCCTCCTGACAGCTGGGCAGCACCTTGGAACGTATTCTGGTCAAAACAGTGACACTTGCCTGTGTGCTAAAAGAATCAGAAATGTGGCAATCTGTGATTCAGCCTTGAGGTACCTAGTGTCATGGAATTTTAATTGAGAGGATGACAGAGCAAGTGAGAGGCTTTGAAAATGGGAAGGATGAGCAGAGAAGCATGGAGACTGTCAAACAAGGGGGGAGCAAAACTCAGTAGCAATGTTGATTGCTACCCAAACAAAGGACCGGAATCCCAGCCCCAAGGCCTACAATGTTGAAAAGGAGAACTGATCCTCACAAGTAGTCCTCTGGACCCCTCTATGCACACTGTGGCGTGCATGCAGGTACACACACAGAATAATAAATAAAAATTAAAAATGCATTTTAAAAACTAGCAAAATGCATGTTTCCTGTGTATGGGCATGAGACCTTGGAGAGGAGAAGTCATGTTCAAAAGAGCACTGGGCAGAAGACACTCTTGGTTTTTAAGACTGGCAAGGTAATACAGGAAAGATGAAGTTCTGGTAGAATCGCCGTAAGATATGGCATCTCCTCAGGTAAACTGAAAGAAAAGCCAACAGAAAGGCTATAAATGAGCCCCATGTCAATACATGAAAAACACCGTAGCCTGAAATAAAATGGCAGAAAGACAGTTTACTGTCTAAGTAAAGAGAAGCAGGCCATAGACGGGGCTTGCTGATTTGACAAAGAATTCTATAACTGTGATTGCCTGTGTAGGAGAATCTCAACACATGGAAAAGAAGAAAACTGATACAAGATCCATTATTTCCAGGGAACTGAGGGTGTGTGTGTGTGTGTGTGTGTGTGTGTGTGTGTGTGTGTGTGTGTGTGTGCGTGTGTGTGTATGTGTGTGTGTGTGTGTATGTGTGTGCTGCTAGCTGATCTAGTAGTTAGCCACAGACACAGCACTTGGTCAGAGTGGTTCTAAACACTCTTGGTGGCTCAAGAGAAACAGAGGTGTGTGTTGAAACATGTGGGTGAAGGCAGGATGGTCTGTGTCATTGAAGGTAGATTTGTGTGGTTGCTGTGGCAGGGTAAAGTTATGACACAAACTCCTGGCAGGTGCCGATTTGGGCTTTTCCCTGTCCAGGACATCATTTTATATGGTAACCGCTGAACTCTCGGGACCTAGAAAGAATGAAGAGCTGTAGAGCTGAGGAATTAGCTTTCCAGGAACCTGGGGACAGCATGATTAGGTATGAGACAAATGGGGACAGCCTCTTTTTAGGCTGTCCTTCTGTGTCAGCACTAAACAGCAGAGGCAGAAGCCTGCCGAGAGGTGGGTTCAAAGTACAGTCAACAGTGGCTAATATTTAAATGAGTAACACCATAAGGTGCTGTTGGTTCTAGCAATCTGATCACCAACTACAACCCTCCTACAGTCACCCCACAGAAAGAGAAGAGAAAAACTATTAAAAACCCCATGAACATGAGAACAACACTGTATGATTTATTTACACTTAATTTACAGACGTGTTCATTTATCGATTTATTTGTACTATTTTTCCTTCCTCCGCATAGCGTTGAAGTAAATTCAGCTTTCAGAGAGAATTACTCATGCAGTGGGCATGAAACGGTATAAGGAGTAGGGATGATGGATCTGAAACAAGTCAGAGCCTCAATCAGCACCATGGTGGTGGACAGGTCCCTGCCTGGGAGTTTGCTTACAGACAAGGTTTCTTATTTAACCCTAATGCCCTCCTCTGTAAATGCAGTCAATTAGTCTTTTCCGGTTCTACATTTTTATGTTGATGACGCTGAAGGTTCTCAGAGGGCTCAAACTGGCTAACCAAAAATCCTGAGCACTTGGTAGGTTATCAATAAATGATGGCGGACTTAAAATGAGTACAATTAAGAAACTCCTGTATTCAATAAGCTATTTCTAAAAGTGTTAACAAGTGGCCTCTGGACAAACATGTAAAATGAAAGATAGAGGAGAGACCTACAGAATGAGGAAAGAAAAAGGTACCGGATAACAGATCAAGACTTAACATTTCCTTGAGGCATGGAGCGCGTGGGGGGGGGGAGCACACAACATGGGAGAGAAAGCGATGTTTATATTCCAGAATTATTTAAAAGAGTTAGTCTTCAGGGTTCACAGCTGGCAACATTCATTAGAAGTCATCAGCACAGCTATCTAATTAAAGAGTTCCAGAATGCCTTATGAGTGGGACATTAAGTGACTGTGGCAAAATTAGCCCCAACCCCAATTTTTCCTCTGTGTATAACATCTATCAAGTTAACATAACTACTTGAGAATAGCTCAGGTTTTAAGATCTGGTTTTTACCAGTAGAAAAAACTCAAGAAGTATTGTTCTAGTGTGTTGATGGATCAAAGCATTAAAACAACATATTTTATTACAGTTCTGCATGAAACCGCTTCTCACGTGTATGAGCTAAAGAAACAGAAATTGATGAACAGGGCGATTTTTATAGATAGATGCTTCCTGCTTAGGGTCTGGCTAGTGTGAAGAAACTGTGGCTTCAGTGTTTCCTAATACCAAAGTCCTGAGAGGTGCATGGGCATCGCCCAAGGCCTTAGAAAGGCTGCCGTAACTAATGTTCCTGCCATTAGCAAAGAGTTTTACTCCCTTTGATCACTGGGAGAATTATTCACCTTGGAAAGAAGAATGAAACACATCATTTAAAGTCCTTCGCCCTGAATTTTAAAGAGGCTTCCTATTATTCAAAACTGAGGATAAATGAGTTTCCACAGGGCAGGTGAGCCCTGCTGGAAAAGGGGCCTGCCCTTAGTTTGATTTCTGTGGCTGTGATAAAAGACACTTGACAACAAGCAACTTGGAGAAGAAAGGACTTAGTTTCCTCTTCTTACAGGCCACAGGCCATCATTGGCGGCTATCAGGACAGGGACACAAAGGGGGAACCTGAAGACAGGATGGCTTGCTCTTCCAATTAGCATTGCCTCTGACCAGGAACACATTTATAGTCCAGGGAATACATCAGGAACCAGAGAATGCTGCTTGTTAGCTGGCTTTTACTCAGGTTTATTTCTCCACCCATATTTAGCTAGCGTTCTATAACACCCGTGCTGCCCACAGCAAACTGGACACTCCTGAATCAATTACTAAAGATGATAATCCTCCACTAACAGAGCTACAGGTCTTTCTGATATAGGCAATTCCTGACTCAAGGCTTTCCTCTCAGGTGACTTTAGGTTGTATCAGATTAATAATTATAGCTGGCTAGGACAGGGTGCTAGGACAAGGAAGGAAGGGGTATAAGATGGCCAGGGTGTGATAAAATGGCTCCCTTCCTACTCCTCCTCATAGTAAAGAGTCCAGTCACCAGGAAAGCAACAGCCAAAGTCTGTCAAGGAATAGCAGGTCTATAAAGAGATCATCCACCGGGGTATTAAAACACTACCAAGACCAAGACTTGCTACCACACTACACAGATACCATCCGTGTCACTCATCCAATCTCACATTCCCCTCTAAAATCAACCAAGCACACACACAAGGAAAAGCACACAGCAAGCGGTGAAAGGAAACTTGTCAATCGCCCAGGCCATTGTAACGGTGGGAACATGAAAAGACTCTGTCCAGAAAAACAAAGAAACTATTCTATGTTAATTAGAACAAACTTCCCCATGGTCTAGGATCCAGAAAAGAAGGCAAATGTGGACAAGGAGAATGTTCTGAAGGGAAACTCCCTTCCCTCAAAGGCTCCCTATAAGCATAGGGACTTCTCGTGACTAGTCTACAAGGTGATGATGGTCAGGTAAGACTCAATTTACCCCAATTTCCATGCCATCAATGTAAAAGAATTTTGTGGGCCCAAATCCTATACTAGGTGTTCTCATGCTTAATTTAATTACACCAGAACTTTTCATTTCTATAACAGGATTTAAGCTTTAATTTCCCCCAGCTTTCGTCAGATAAGTGGGCAACAACATAATCACATGGAAACAAAGCCACAAATGCACAAATTATGAGACGTCAACCTTCCTTCTCTTTGTATCTCGCTTTGAGAATCTGCTCGCTCCACCCCACAGATGATATCCAAGAGTCATCATTCTGCACAGCACATAATCTGTTTAGCCAGCTTTCAAGTAGGCAAGTCACATCGGAGACCAGGCTCGGAAGCCATTACCACCCATTCAGTGGCTCTCATGCACAGCATGCTAATGAGTCCAAAGCCCTTCACCTCAGCATAGGAGCAAAAACAGGACATCTGAGGCAGATGGATGGGGATGGATGGAGGATACTAGCACAGGGACTAGGATCTATCCTCAGTCAGGAACACTGCCATCCCCTGAGGAATTGCTACCTATGCATGCCGCAGTCTTGGATTCGCTTCAGAGTCTGACTGTTGTTGGGTAATGGGAGTATACATGTATGTATTCTAGCTTTCTCTCCACTCTTCTATATTCTGGTAATTTCCCCCTTTTATTCCGTATGAACATACATTGAATCCAGAGGCAGATCCATCCTCCCACATGTGACTGGACACCATGCAATCCTAAAATCAGAATAGAATACAACAGAGAAGAAGGCTGGTCTATGAGCAGAGGGAAACTGACACTGTCCTCGGGTGAGGCAGTTTCATAGAGGCTGGGGCCAAGCACGAACTATCTGTGCCAAATGACCCATTTCCTGTTGTAGCCCAATAAATTCCCACTGAGTACATCTTCTCTTTCCCTGTCTGCAAATGGGAAAAATGATGAGAGAAATCAGAAACAGCCAGTGTGCCACGAGCCTGAACCCACAGGAACCGGAGCCCAGTGTAATCAGAGTGCAGAACTGCCGGAGATGAGGCAGGATTCTTGCTGCTATGTACTGTCCAGATATCACCCACATGCATGGTGACCATAGCAATGGGCAAAACTTCAACTCCTGGAAACACAACCCACTGACTATCCTCACAAACATGTTCCAGACCCCCAGGCACCCGAGACAATGAGACAGTGATCATACATTCCCCAAAAGATAACTTAGCTGAAACCAGCACTGAGTCCTGACTGGCAAGAAGTATAATCTGCAACCCCTGGAGAGTGTAAATCTATAAATATGGCCACCATTTTGAGAAACCTGAAACACACCCTTTCCAGATGTTTTCCCAGAGAACAATCTTAAGTAGTGCCTAAACTGAATAATTTTCCTGTTCTCAGCTACATTGAGACCTGGAGACAATTTATTTCATGGTGTGAGGCAACAGAAGCTGAAGCCTAGCCTCTGCCCTGGAGCTCTCACTGACCTCAAAGATTCCATCCCTGGTGCACCAGGAGCACAGCAAACACAGCAGTCCACAGCAATGTAACATTCCATAGCACAGGCAGCAAAGCCAACTTTTCCAAAGGTGTAAGGAGCAGGACCCAAGAAAGAAAAGACAGCACGAAAACCACAGCTCCCATATCTCATCTGAAAATGGCTTGATTTTAAATATTGATACAAATGTGGCAAGGACTACTTTATAAAAGTGATGGCATCTTTGTGAGAATAGACCAACCGGAGGATTTCAGCTGTTCATCTTTCCTGACAAGAAGAGAAGACAGCAGTTGGCTGCTCGGGAAAAGGACAGAGCCAGAAAATGAGAAAGACGGTGACCTTCTATGCTATCCCAACCCTGACTATACACTAATATTTTTATATTAGTCAAAGCATTCTAAAAGCTTTGGAGGCAGCCACTCCAAGTTCAGGACACATTCAAGAAGTTTATTATAACATAGATGACAGATGCTGCTTGGCTGTATGATGAGAAGGTCCAGACTGATGTTGTCTTGGCCTATGATCATTTTGGATTTTTCATTCTTGACACATGTCACTATCAGACTGGGTACAACTTGCTATGGACATCAATGTTCTGTTACAGACAGGGCTGGAGAGGTGGCTCATTCAGTAAAGTGATTGCTTTGTCGGCATGAGGATACAGCACCCACATAAAACACTGGTCATGGTTACATATACCTACCAATCCCAGAACTGGGAAAACAGGGACAGGAAGCTACCTGGGGGTCAGCGAATGATATAATGGAAGAAACAAGTTCCAAGTTTAGTCAGAGACTGACCGTCTCAAAAAACTAGGTTGAGGGTGATGGAGACATCTGATGTTGATGTCTGGCCTTTACACTCATATATACAGATTCATGTGTACACACACACATACACACACAGAGAAGAGAGAGAGAAACAGAGAGAGACAGAGACAAATTATGAAATTATACTTTAAAAGATGGATTATATGAAAGGGTAATAGTGTTAACTCATTATGAATGAATTTATATGTTGCTTGGTTCAAAAAGGACTCAAGACAGTGTATGAAAAACCAGAGCAGAAAGAAACAGTGCAGCTAAATGGGAAGACATGTAGTCACCCAACAGCCAGGCTGAGATGAGCACCAGGCATGAGCAGCAGGGTCCTCTTCAAACTTCCTAGAAGCTGAAGAAAGAGACTAAGTTTCAGGGAGGTGGAGGGTTTCCCGTGAAACATATGCCCAGGAGAAATTCTGCTTTAAATATTTTTCACTGAAGATTACATGTTTAGGCACTTATTCAGCTTGAGCCACATTTGCATGCACAAGTTTTGCAATAAAAATCTCAAAAGACATGTAAATAAGGTCCTCCTCCCACCAACACTCAGGAAGGTCGAGGACAGTTCATTGGTAATTTACAGAGTGCTCCTCATTCATTGACCTTTGACACTCACAGGCTGTGTGGAAAACAGGAGCTGTGGGAAGCAGAATAGAGATGTTCACATTGATGAAAACCCAAAGAAAGCAAATAAAGCCAGGAGAGTATAAAAGAAGGGTCCTTAGGCATGGCTGCTTGATGGCTGGAGCTGGGGAGATGGCTCATTAAGCAAAAGAGCTTGCTATACAAGCATGACGAACTGGGTGAAACACTCCAAAACCCACAGATAAACCCACATATAGTGGCATGGTATTTCAGCCTGGCAGTGGGAAGGTAGGGAAGGGTGAATCCCTAGGGCCTGCTAACCGGCCAATCTAAACAAACCAGCAAGTTCTAGGCCAGCAAGACAATCTGCTTAAAAAGAAAAAGTAGACAGTATCATAAGAAACAGCAGCTGAGGTTGACCTATGGCCCCCACAGACATTCATAGACATGAATATAAATACAAACATACATACCTACACACACACACACACACACACACACATATACACATGCACGCGCACACATTGACTGTCTGATGTTAACTATCACAAAATACTTTGACAGAGGCTAATGCAAATATACAAAGATCCGTGAGCAAATATGGGTCAAAGTAATTCACCCTTGTCTTTGGTCCTGGCAATAGCTTTGGGCAGAATTTAATCCAAACCCACTAAGATGGCTCCAGATTTCCTGGGAATAGTTTGGAATAGGTTCCCAGGGTCCCTTTCCTTTTTAATACAATTGAGCTCAAGGTATCATCTTAGAGTCTTTTTTATGGTAAAATCTCTTTTGGTTCCAAATACTTGATTCTCTTTGAAGACAGGTTCTTGCTGTGATGCCCAAGCTGGTCTTGCATCTGCAACAATTCTCCTGCATCAGTTAGCTATGTGCTGTAACATTTTTGTTTGATCCACATACATAATTTAAAAATTCCAGAGAGTACTCCTAAGTTTCTTCTTATACTATAATTTCAGGATTCATGCATGAAGGATTTAAAATGTGTCCATCTCTCTATTTCCTCTGTCAATTTTCAATATGGTTCTTTTATACGTGTGCATGTTGACTTTTATCAACTTCCTATAATTTTCTGTGTATTCATTTGCAAAGTCTCTCATGTAGCCTACCATGGGCTAAAACTCACTATGTAGCTAAGAATAACCTTGAACTCATGTGCAAGTACCTGCCAAGTGGTGATAAGAATTACAGAAGCATGCCATCACATCTGGCAAAATAATTTTATTATTCAATGTTGCCTGAAACTTTTTTTTTTCTTTCAGTTAGTCCTAAGTCTGAGACTGCAAGAGTGGAGAGTAAGGAAAGGGTTGCAGGGAAAAGATACTTTATAATCCAAGTTATTCTGGGGGCAACCTGACCAGATGATGCTGTCCCAAAACAGCCAACAAACATCTCTAAGTTTCACCATGCAACAGGAGAACCTAGTTCCATGTAATCTCCATTAATACAACGCAGACTCAACTCTATAAACAAGTGTGTTGTATTCTGTATTTCTCTGCCTTACCAAATTGTGGGTAAGTTAAAAAATAAAGTCTTCTTCTGGACCATTCGCAAACACGCTTGTCTTTATTTAATGGCCGGGCAGGGTTATGTTGACCTCTGTTCAAGGTTTATGGTCATAAATATCCAAGGACAATGCTTCAAGACCATAGGCCAGCCTGGGATACATTAAGACCCTGTCTTAGAAACCAAAAGGCACAAGTATAATTGTGCTGGAGGAAACAATACACAGAAGAGAAGATATCAGTGTCCAGTCCTCTTCTCAGCTGTTCTCTTGATTACATTAATCGATGCGGGCAGGAACAAGAGTGTGAGAGTGGAAACAAGGAGTTGAGCTCTCTCGCTCGTGTTCACTGAACTTTCCTCCTGGCTGTGGATGAGATGCGGTCAGCTGCTTCAAGCTCCCAATGTCCCAACATCCCTACCATGACAGACCACAACCTGAACCTCTGAGCTCAATAGATCTTTTCTACTTAAGCTGGTTTACTCAGAGTATTGTACCATGGCAACAGAAAAGAAACTAAGACATTGGGTTCATTAACAAATAAGTTTTTATAAGTCAGGGGCATAAGAAAATCAACTTTCCTGTCTAACTTCTTGCTATAGGTTATGTAGAGTGGAAAAATTCTGGTTCACACATTTAACTACATATAAAAATACAAAAGAGGCATATTTTAACTTTTAAATGTAAGTATTTTTCTACTGAGAAAGGGACAATTTTTTATATAAATCTGAACATTTTGAGGAATACTGTAATTTGTAAATTTAAGGAAGGAAAACAGGAATTTTTGAGATAGAAGCAAAGAAAGTTACACCAACAAGTAAAATAATATATTGTGGTTCAAAGAGATTAAAAGGGGATTTTGGATGAAAAAGATTTTTTAGTGAAAACTTAAACCTTGTTCTACAAAAGGAGAATGGCTGGACAGCTCTACATAGAGAGGCCAGGAAAAATGACAGGAAAAAAGATTTAATCAAACTGCAGGAAGTCTAAGGAAGACTGAGTGGTGGTGGGGCACACCTTTACTCCCAGCAGTCAGGAGGCAGAGGCAGGAGGATCTCTGAATTCCATGCCAGCCTGGTCTAAATAGGGAATTTCAGGACATTAAGGCCTACATAGAGAGACCCTGCCTCAAAAAAGAAAAAAAATACAAAAAGTCTAAGGAAGTCTTAGTTTCTGAAAATTGAATTGCATAAAAAAATTTCTGTGGTATCAGGTAATTGTAATTTGTTTAAACCATATATAACATATTATTTTAAAAATTAAACATTGACAAACTAACAGTTAAAAGAAAATCCAACTCCGAGTATTTAAAACCAACAAGCTTCCTTGACATAGATCTGCCCAAAGTTTGTGTTGTATTAAGATGATTTCCGGTATCTCTATTATACTTTTGATTAAAACATGGACTTCGACTTCGATGCCCTCCCTCAGCCCCAGAACACAGAGGGTTTCTTGGGTAACAATCCTGGCTGTCCTGGAACTCACTTTGTAGACTGGGCTAGCCTGGAACTCACTCAGATCCTCCTGTCTCTGCCTCCAGAGACTTAAGATATATAAAGGCGTGTGCCACCACGTCAGGCTAAAACATGGAATCCTGAGAGTATTTATAAGTGGCCTTTGCAGCTGCTGTCCTATTCTGTGTGCATGGCTGGTTGGATGGCTGGCTCTGTTTGGTGTTTGGTTGTTTGTTTGTTTGGGGGTCATCCCACTCACTGTCATCCGGCCTGGCCTAGAATGGAGATGTCTGGATGTGGGTGTCAGTCCTTCTGCCTCAGCCTCCAGAGTGCTAAGATGATAGGCATGAGCAAAAGCGGAGGCTTATTAAGAATATATTTGTTTTAAAGTCTTTTGAGTGATTATTTTAGGACTCTGGTTAAATAAATGGCAATTACTTTTCCATGATGCTTGATATTTATTTTTAATGCAAATGTTCTAAAGATCATAGAAGATTTATAAAAGTCTGAAAGTCCTGGTGTGAGGCTGTCAGTCATGACCATTATCTTAAAATGATATGTGCAATAAAAATAACTAAACCATGTCAATTGCCAAACTCTCATCAAAGTTTAAACTACGATTATTATGTCTTTTTTCAACCATAGTTTTGATTCCTCTCTGAGATATTTAAAATCAGATTCACCTGCAGGGCAGGGCTGGGAGGGCCTCTAACAGAACTTCCCAGGAACAATAAGATAGATAATTCATGACTAGTTTTTCTTTGACTATCTTTTGACTGTACATCACCAGTCACTTTTGCCTTGATATGGTTGAGATGTCCACCCCAGCAGTGACAGATAGCCAGATTCTAAATATATTGATCAACAATATTTCTAGAACAAAATTTAAAAAAAAAATCCAGGAGGAAGTGAACCTTTTTAGACTCAAAATGGAATCGACTGTGTCAATTCAAACCCAAAACAAGTAAATAAAACCAGAAAGGAAGGAAGGAGGTATTTATGGACAAGACTGCCTCATGCTGACTGTGATCAAACCTGCCAGGAGCCTGCACAGAGGCCAGCACACCTTCACACAGAAGTCCTTTCCCAACACATTTCCATACCTGTCAAAGCCAGCAAAGAAGCCACTAGTATGAATCACTGTAGCCAAGGGCAGTATTTTTTTTCAAATACCTCCTGTGATTCGCTTGGTGTTTATGTTTAAGCATTTACCTCTTTGAAGGCTTACACCACTTATAGCAGGGCATACAGTCCTACTGCAGTGTGCCTAAAATCCCCAAATAAGTTACCTAATCCAGACGGGGCGGGGAGGCTACCTCTGTTCAGTCGACAACACAAATTCAGTGAAGATATTGATGATGGCATTGCTGATGCCTGGGGAAGCCGTGCTGTGATTGGGGCGGTATATGCTAGGAATAGGAAAGGAGACATAGAAGGATGGGGGCAGGATGGCATAGGGCTTGAGGGGACTGATGGCAAGTGTTAACTATCAGCTTGACAGGACCTACAATCACCTGGGAGACAAGAATTAAAGCCACCTGCGAGGGGACTATGTTGATTGGGTTAAATGAGATAAGGAAAAACCCACACTGTTCTCTGGATTTGTCCTAGGTTACACGAAGGGGAGGAAATGAGCTGGGTCCCAGGACTCACTCATCTCTGCTTCCTCACCATGGATGCAACATCACCATTTGCTTCACCTCTCCACCAGAGAGGACTGAAACCTTGAACCATCATTAAGATGAACCCTTTCTCATCTATGTTGCTTTTGTTAAGGCATTTTATCTCAGCAACAAGAAAAGGAGGGGCGCCAGGTGCCTGTGTGAGTGGTGGGAGGGGCAGAGGAATATAGGTGGAATATGTCAGAGCTTGGGGCTAATGAAGGGAGATGGCACATTTCACCAATAATGAACCTAATAGGACTTAAATATAAATTGGGACAGGGACGTATTTATTCTGGCTTCAGTGGTCGTCACCACGACACCTGCTTGTAATGTTCCCAACGGTTACCTTCTAAGCAGCTTTCTATGGGCCCGTGGCATCCCGTAGCTTTTGAAGACACCTAGGCAATCACACCATTCAAGACCCAGACCTTGAATAAAAGCATGGATGACGGGAAACAGAACTAAGAGCTCAACTGAGAACATGTGATTCCAGTTCTAAACAACAGGACTTTTATAAATAAAATAAAGGGATTCTGCCCCAAAGAGGAGCTTCAGAAAGCCACCCACATTTGGTCTCATCCTTTTTGGGGAGAGAGGGTGAAAAACCCCCACCCTGATGAAGGATCAACACTCTTCTATCCCTCCATACAAGTAGACATTCCAGTGCATACTTAAGAGTGAAATCAGAAAAGACAACTAAACCCAGCAAAAGCACACAGTGATATAGTGGCTGAGACAGGTGCACTGAGCTCCTGGTCGGGTTCGGCAGGACAAACTCAGAGGGTACTTTCCTTCCAGGGCTGCTCCATCCCCAACACAGCCCAAAGAGAAGAAGAAACAGTGCTGTGCCTGGGAGAGGGGAAAAGAATGGAGCCACCAAATGTCTGGTCACAAATAGAAGAGAATAAATCTGTGTTACACAGACAGGCTGTCACCCACTAGACCTCAAGTCGGCTCCGATAAATGAGGGCAGTTAGAGATTATGCAAAGGTTTTGAGCTTTCAATAAAATTGCTTGGCAGGTGTAAAATATTAATTCAATCTGTCCAAATAGAAAATGATTAGCCAAAAGGATGGAGAAGCTAATGAAGAGGAATAGAAGGTTCTTTGGGATGCCGGCGTCTTTAGGGCCCTACTGACTCTGAACAGAATTTGAGGAAGCCCTGTCAAAAACCAGAAGTTAGGATAGGATAGAGCCATTACTTCTAAATTTAAGAAAACTAGATATTTTCCCCCTTGCAATCATCTCAAGGATGCTAAGTGATTGCCTCCCCAGGACAGACAATCGTACATTTTAAGAGCTACAATGTATGCTGATTGTACAGGGCTCTGATGTGCTCCCAAATTACAACTCGTTTTCACCTCCACCCTCAATGGCCTATTACCTAGACTATGTGACACTTGCCATTCTCTCGAAAGGGCTGAGCCCTGTCTGCCTAAAGCCAACAACCGAGCTCTTTTAATTGCAAGCACCTCTCCTCCATAGGGTCCATTAAGAAAACTGACTGAACAACCAGACGATTTCCTAATTCCCAGGGATCCACTCACCGTGCTGAGTGAAGAGGTCACTGTGAACAATCTCAATCAAGCAGTAGAGCTTCTGGACAGTCAGCAGGCCCGCAGGAACATTCAAGATGAATTCTGTGAACATTTTGCTACGAGGAGAAATGCAAGCGACATTGTTCAGAAGCATAGCCAGCCCCAGCAACCCCATGCTGTCCCAAGGTGGTACAGAATCATCAGGGTAAAGAATGGCCCCAAAATGTCAAGACCAGGCTTGATAAAGGCCTTAACAAAATCTGGGCCCAAATCTTACCCTGGGAATCTGTGTTTTAAAGCCTTGGGTGGCTACTATTCAAATTACATACAATGCTAAGTGCTGGTAAGAATGTAAAGAAATCAGATCCTTCAGGCTATATTTGTAGGAAAGAAAAAGGGTGTGGACAGTTGAGAATTTCCTGAAAATGTAAAAACACGTTACCATATGTTGTAGATTATATAATGTACAATGTACACATATATACAAAACTTGCACATGACTTAAAAGTAGCATTATTTATAGTACTCAAAAAAGGAGAAGCTGCTCAAATATCTTAGCATATTCAACAATGAAAAACTGGACACCATCAGTTAGGGGCATGTTCTCTGTAATCAAAATGACTAAGTTGGCATTGGCTCTGAGTCACTCGCCAATTACCAAGGACAAATAAATTTAGGGTAATATCAAACCAGCACTCTACACTGTCACAGGGTCTAACTGACTGACTGTGTGAGGTCTACTCTGTCTGGAAAAGCACCTGGCAGGTGCATGTTGTAGCTGAAATAAATGATGGGCCAGCCCAGGATGGTATGCTATGAAAGTGACTCCTAATTGCTGTGGGGAAGAAGACATTAGATCAAGAAAACAACATACGTTAAATTCAGAAGCTGACTATGAAAAATGCTTACCTGAAGCATGCATGTGTGTGATTTTAATATCGTTTGTGAAAATGGCATAGAATGCATTAATAATGAGGCACATATAGCCACTGAGCAGAGGATGAAGGGAGGTGGCCCAGGGGAAACAGGTTTTCCTCAGAACTCCATCGCAAGCAGAGATGATGTCCCTCCACTGGCTGACAAGGACAGGCCTGGCTATGGTTCTGGATACTATCAGACAAGCTTCGCCATTTCATCTCGCTGTTTCCACCTCTGTATATCACAAATATCTATTGGAATCCCTTGAGGGCTAATGGAAACCAGGCACTAGGCAGCCATGTCTAATTAAGAAGATCCAGGAAGAACTGGGGGCCAGGTACAGGGGCCATGGGTGCTGCTGGTCCGTGGGCCACCCTTAAAAACCACCCTCCAAGAAAAGGACTTTGGAGATTGGACAAACCAACATCCTGGATCACAAAGGTTTCCCTTTCATCATTTGGGGCCTGCTAAGCTAGAACCCAAATGTCAGGGTCCTGGAAGCAGAAAATAAGTGTGTCCCTGTTGGACTCTAAATCTCAAGCAAATTATAGAGAGTGCTGTCCAGGAGCCCCTTGTCCTTCAATTTCAAGACATTAATGGCTTCGGATGGATATAAAGTGAAGGAAAAATGACCCCTCTGGGACAAATGTCCTCTCATGGATATTTGGAGGGTCTGGTTAGCAGAAATGGTGCCATTTCCTGCACATAGTTCATTGTGTCAAACCTCAAACAAACATAAAGCAGAGATGTACTGGGTTGCTGGGCTCACACGTGGGATCAAAGGCTAAACTAAACACCCATCAAAGCACTTGACAGAAAGCCATGCAATCTGCAGATTACAGAGCAAAGAACACTGAAAGGGGACATATACCAAGAAGGGAAATCTGGTCCCTAGACTAACATTCCACTCTGAATGACCAGTGACCATCTCCTCAAAGGGTTCATTATCACCATAATCATTATCCTCCTCCTCATTGTCATCATCATAAACAGAAACTTCTACCATCATCATCACCGTCATCATTATCATAGTAGATGGCAACTTCTGACCCTAATGTCTGTGGCTCAGAACCCAATATTTAGGAGGATTCAGAGAGAGGAAGTGCCATGTTATAATAAAGCAGGGGCTACCAAGAGAAGAAGAAAGGTCCCATATAAGCAACGAAAGAGACAGACAGACAGAGACAGAGGGAAATTTTGGGTGTGTTGGTTAGTGTTAACTGTCAGCTAGACAGGAGCTAGAATGACCTATGTGATGGTCTCTGAGCATGCTTATAGGGGTTTATCCTAGTGACACTAACTGACTTGGGAAGACTGGTCTAACTGTGGGTGGGACAATTGCCCGGGCAGGGGATCCTGGACTATATCAAGCTAGGAAAGTGAACTGAGCACAAGCATGCATTCCTAGCCTTCTGCTTTTTGGCTGTGAATGTAACATGTCTAGCCTGAAAGGTCTGTCATGGCTCCACATGGGGGACACATCTGTGGTAAGCCCCCACATTGACGGACACGACACCTATAGTTCCTGCTGCCTTGACTTCCCTGCCATGACAGGGTGTACCCTGCCTGTGAGCCAGAGTGAACACTTTATCTCTCATGTTGCTTTCATCAGAGTTTTTTTTT
>JAQHUG010000118.1:219965-319562 GCA_028555095.1 Dicrostonyx torquatus | reverse complement strand
AACAACATTATAGGGCCAAAGGGGAGAAAGGGTAACTATAATGAACACCAATAAGCACTGCTTGTAAAACTAATTGAGCTGAGCAGAAATGTTTGTCTTCGTCAACTGAAACAATGCCTCAGATAACAAACGCACACCAATCATCTAGAAAAATACCGTTTTACCAAATCCACTGCGGGTTCCCACAGAAGCAGTTCTGTCCTACCCCAAGAATGTCTTCCTGCTGTCTGTATCTTTTCGTGAAAGACCATTTTCATCTTTTCCAGTCACCTCAGTCCTTCACTTCTGACACAGTCCAGCTTCTTAATCTACAGGCAGTGACTCTATCTGGGTCCTTGCACCCGAACATGGAGGGCTTGAGAAGTCAGGCCACAGGCAAAGTTTGGGGAACATACAGGACCAGAACTTGGTTCAAAATCAAGCCTGCAATGTGCCTGGGTATTGCCAGCAGTGTTTGCCCATGCCACACCTCAGGACTTCACTGCAGCCCTGGCTCTACACACACACACACACACACACACACCATGCCTAATGTGCACGGTGTATGCTATCACACCACACATGGGCAAGGCGCTCTGCCCCCTGCCCAAATCTCCATTTCAGATCCCAAATAATCTATGTTAATGAATCACAGTATTCTTACCATAATAATAGTTTCTGCCTTTTCAGAAATACAGCAGCTTAACTGACAGGAAGGAAAGACTGGTGATATTTCCCTACTATCATTTTTCAGTATGCATCTCATTAGCCTCTCTTTGGAATATTGAGATATACAAACAAGCATCTCTATCATTAATAGGCATATTTGCTTTTCTCTTTGATAAGTAGTAAAATTCAATATATATCCAATAGTTGTTTTTAAACAAATTTTTAAGTACTTGATTGATCTGCATGCTTGTATTCTCCCGCATACCTGGGGTCATGTGAAAATTTCTCAGGTGAAAGGGAGGCACAAAGCACAAAGAAGTTAAGAAGCACTGTCCCGAAAGCCCAGTACCTCATAGAGTAAGAGCAGAGAGAGTCTGTCACCTGTCCTGAAAGCCCAGCACCTCAGAAAGTAGAGCAGAGAGTCTGTTACCTGTCCGAAAGCCTAGTACCTCAGAGAGGAAGAATAGAGAGAGTCTATCACCTGTCATTCACCATGCTACGACCTGCCCACTCATAGATATTATTTAAATGTTTAAAATAGTATACACAATATTAAGTTTTATTATAGCATTCTCAAACAAAATTTATTTTTATTACTTATCTTCCCCATTTCTCTGCTATCCCCCGGGCTGATCCCCATAGCCTCCCAATGGTGCAAAATCTCCTCATTCTGTTTTTCTCTGGTTTCCTCAGTGGTTTCATAGCATACGTCGGTCTACACTCACTCATACACACACACACACACACACACACACACACACACGTTAGATCCCCATAGGGAAAGAATATTTAATATTTGTGTTTTTGATTCTGGTTCACTTCACTTAATATATTTTTGGGATCTATTCATTTTATGACAACACTCAAGATTTTATTTTTCTCTACTACTAAATAAAATTCAACTGGGTATATAAACCACAATTTCATTATCCATTCATCTGTTGATGGCTGGTTCCATTTCCTTGTTATTGTGATAAATTAAACAAACAAAAAACTGCCAATCAACAAAACTGCCAGTCAACAAATGGGCTAATGAAATGAAAAGATTGTTTTTCAAAAGAAGATAAATGAATGCCCAATATGTATTTTTTTAAATGTTCAACATCTTTAGTCATGAGAGAAATGAAAATTAAAACTACTTTGAGTTCCATCTCACCCCAGTCAGCATGGCTGCCATCAAGAAAAGAGGCGATGTTGGTGAGGATGCAGAGAAAGAGACTCACAGGCACTGCTGAGAGGATTGTAAAACAGCAGTCATTATGGAAATCAGTATGAAGTTCTCCAAAAGTTCAAAGCAGAAGTGGGTTGGAAATATGGCTTAGCAGGGTCAGGGCACTTGTCACTAAGCTTGATGACCTGAGTCCAATCCCTAGGGCCCACATGATAGGAGGACAGAACTTACTCCTGTAAGTTCTACTCTGACTTCCACACATACTTCCTAGCATGTGTGCACACCCTACACCCCCCACTCTCTGTCTGTCTACAGAGACAGACAGACAGACAGACAGACAGACAGACAGGTAAGTAGATAAATGTAATTAAAAATTTTTAATGGAAATACCATATGACCCAACTATAGCACACCTGAGCATGCGCCCAAAGAACACACTGCACCACAGTGACCCTAGTAAGCCTTACATCTCTTATCTAACTCTGTCAGAGTTCCTATGTGGCTGGAAGTGAGAGGGGTCAGAGGAAGAAACTGACAATCCAGGCATTAGTGACTTTGGTCTTATTCATAGTGAGCACTGAACATTAGCAAGAAACGTGAACTCGGGGGGAAGCTGGAGACCCTTCCCCTCAGCTATATCCTGCTGGGGAAAGTTCCTGAACATCAGTGCTCGAATCTGCCACATTGTGCCTGTGACTCTAAGTAGCACATGTGCTTCAGATAGCCCTGTTCCTGATGCCATCTGACTCATGTCAATTACTTCAAGGAACTGCAGGGAGGCTCAGAATCAAATGGAGAAAAAGGGCAGAATGACACTTAGAGGAACACACAATGGGAATCAGTGGTTTCCTTCCCCAAACAGGCAGAACTCACTTTCAGAGTAGCTCCCTGAACAGATAAGGTCAAGGGCATTGTAACAAAGGCACCATTTCTCCAAAAGCATCTCCAAATACATTCACTCCAGATCCACACATGACACAAAGGCAAACTTTAAATGCATCATCGCCCTTAGACAAAAGAACTCAGAACTATGAAACTTTCACGAGAAGATGTTTGTGACTCTGGGCCAAGCTAAGATTTCTCACACACAATAACTGCACAGACTATAACAGAAAACACTCAAAACAAAGAGCCACATCTCTCAAAGGCACAGTTTGGATAACAAAGCAGGAGCCATACACAGGGGGAAGTTAGCTATGAATCCCTATCTGGCAGGGACTCCTCACATCTACCATGTTCAAAGAGCTCAGAAACTTGATAAGAAAACAATACTCTGCACAAAAAAAAAAAGCTCAAAAGACTGGAAGAGGCAACAGATGAAAAACAAACACTTGAGAAGATGCTTAGCACGAGCCGGGCTTGGCGATGGAATCCCAGAACCTGGAAGTTGAAGGTAGGTGGGTCAGCAGTTCAAGGTTATTCACAAGATCAAGGTCAGTTTAGGAGAGAAAGAGAAAGAGAGAGAGGGAGGGGGAGGGGGAGGGAGAGAGAGGAGAGAAAGAGAGGAGAGAGAAGAGATGAGAAGGAGGGGGGAGTAAGAGAAGAAGAGGGCATTAGTAGAGTGTTTGGAGGATGGGAAGGTAGAGAGGATCTCCACACCACTACTCATCAGGAGAATGTAAAGTAAATCCCCAGTGAGGCACAACTCTATCTTGTAGAACCAGTAGATGGTAACCAAAGTGTTCAGCAACACACTGCATGCCCGTGCTGCCAGTCGAGGTGCAAAACCAGTGAAGCAAAGCTAGAAACAATCTTGGCAGCTTGTGAAGTGAGACAGAAAGAATCCACCCATCAAGTGCACCCCTAATACAGAAACCCTGCATGTGATCATGCACAGAGGCCTTACTGGTAATCAATAAAAAACAAGAAGTAACCACAAAGTCCCTCTAGAGATGAATCCATACAATGAAGTACTAGGCAGCATTGAAAATAGGAAACCACAGTTACAGGCAAGCAGATGAATCTCAGATGCACTGGGCTAAGACAGGGGACCCAGCAGGCCACAAGACTATGACTACATTTTAAACATTCTGGAAATGTCAGAATATCATGGAGCACGTGAAGTACAGGAGAAGCTTCTGCCAAAGAACATGGAGGAAAGTCACAGAGGTTTGCTCTCTTTCATGTGCCTGTATTTTTGGCTATGTAGAAAGTGTCAGAACTGTCTATGAGAGAAGCCAGTTGGCAGAAAAATAAAAACCCCACCCCATAAAGGCCAACAGAAAACAGAAAAAAAAAAATGAGACCCTTACAAATGTCCCAGCCTAACCTATGCATGAGCTTTTTGCTTTACTTTTCAAAACCATTAGAAATGATACACAAAGAAACTGTCTCAAAAAATGCATTAGAAATGTATTAAATGGATATATGTCCACATTTAGAATGACAGCATATTGGGGCAAAGGGGCCACTGAGAATGCACCTGCCCTCCTGTGTGGAAGGCTTCAGCAATCAGATTCAAGTCCTATGACAAGCATGTGAGCATATTGACCCAAATGATGCACTAATTGGTCACAGCCTCTGGAGGGCACCGCTGAGCATGTTGCCACAGATGGAAAAGGGGAAGAGTGAGGCCCAGAGCTAGGAGTCACAGTGGTAAAACTAGAGTAGTCTGCTGGCTCCATGGCTAGTTTGCTGACGCCGCCATATTTGGACCTCATAACTTTTACAAGGACTAATGAGGTAAAGTCAGACCCTGGAAGTGTGGGTAAAAGGCCAAGTTTAGCAGAGGGCCTACAATCCCAGCAATGATGAGTTTGGGAGGTGGAAACCACAAGACCCCGGAACCTTCCTAGCTAGCTAGCCTAGTCTACCTGAGGAAGTTCCAATCTATCTAGAACTCTTGTCTCAAATAAAAAGCGAAAGGCACGTGAGGAATAACACTGAGGCTGCCCTCTGACCTCCACACATATGCCATGCCTATGTGTATGCAACCATGAGAACGCACAAGGTTGGGGAGCAACTTGCCCCCTAACTCTCCCCCATACATTCCAGGTGCCCACTGTTCTTTGCAGGCATTAGCACTGCCTTGCAACACCAAACAGATGCAGGGTTTTCAATTAGTAACCCCACGCTGCTACTGGGGAAAAAAAAAAGTCCTAAATAGAAATCATTTCTTTCTTGGTTTCAAATGTTCTGCTTCAACTACCTCAGACTTGGTCTGGAAAACTAGAAAGTATTTATGGTGACATTTAATAATGAGCATCTGCAAAGGCTGGCTGCCGGGTCTTTTAAAGTATCTCATTTAGTGTGTGGACGTCCATGGGGAAGGTGTGGATGGGCTCAGTGCATTTTACTCTGAACCCAACAAAGTATTCAGCTGCCTGCAGCAACGCCATAAACAGCACTTGCAAGGATACAGCAGACAGTCACAAACCAGACAAGGTTTTATGGGCCACCTTCTGCAAGTAGCCTTGAGCCACCCAGCTCATAGTTCAGCAGGACAATCAGAATGGTAAGTCAGAGACAGGGTCCTGGCAGGCTTCCCCCGTGAGGTTCTCTTGGGCCTCACCACCCGAATTCTTCATTAGCAAAAAGGGGCATTTGCAATTCCTTCTGGATTTGTTTGGTTTCTATTATTATAGGAAATTCCGTGAAGGTTTACTCACACAGAGAAGAGCCTGCTCAGAATGTGACAATCTCCCCTAAATAGTGGCCTAGGCACAGTAGTACCTGCTTCCTGGACCTTGCACAGTGGGAGACCACTTACCCATTTCTAGGACTATAGAGTTGGGGAAGTGTGTTGGTGGACAGACCTTTGGGATGTGTCTGAAAGATAGCTAAGAGGAGTGGGGTATCTCTCTCAATCTATCCAATGAGTCTGGACCGTGGATCACTTACCCTCTGACCTGCTCTGGGTACCATGTACCATTTATTCTATGCCCTGCTCTATCAAAGAATGGAAAAGCACTCTGCAGAAATTCAGACAAGCCCAATGACTGGGGTTCTGTTTACTCATCTCCTATTCATTAAGTCAGAGAAGAACTTACACTGAATGTCGATTTTTTAAGCCAGTTATTTCCTTCTATTTGCTCTGCAATACAGCTAAACAACCATCATAGAAGATTCGAGCCAGGCTTGCTGTTCTCTTTAAATGGGATGGAGCTTTTATCTTTCCATCCTGATGGGGAGGTCCAGTTCTGAATACATTTGAATATAGGAGCACAGGCCCACTGACCCAGGTGTAACTGAGAACAGAACACACACTTGAGGCTTCACACACAGCAAGTGCAATGAGGACTTGAAAGATAGCCCATTTGGTAAAGTGTGTACGGTTTCTGTTTTGTTTTGTTTTGTTTTGTACAAACACAAGGATAAGAGTTCAATCTCCAGAACTCATATCATAAAGAAAAGCTGAGCATCATGGTGTGGTGCTTCTAATCTCAGCACTGGAGAGGTGAAGACAAGCAGATTCCTGGGGATTGATAGTCAATTTGCCTTGCTCCAGGCCAGTGAGAGACCCTGTCTCAAAGAAAAGACAAGGTGGGGTGTGCCTGGTAGAAGGAAACTCGAGGCTGATTTTTCATATACCTGCATAGACAGGTGTATTCATATGCACACACGCATGCACATGAGGAGGACAGGAGGGGGAGGGAGGGAGGGATGGAGGGGGAGGGAGAGAGGGAGGGAGGGATGGAGGGGGAGGGAGAGAAGGAGAGAGGGAGGGAGGGAGGGAGAAAATGTGCACTAGTCCACCACTGAGGGCAGAGGAAAGGCAGCACGTGATATACGGTGTAAGACACAGAACCATGCTGCAGGAAAAGCTATTTCCACTTCTATGAGGAGACAGGCTGCCGAGTGTCCTTCCTAAAATCGGGTTCATCTCTTAATATCCAAGTAATCAGGAATTCAGAACTTTCAGCAATCAAAACCTTGAAGAAGGTAAATGAGATCAAAAGGGAACCAAATGGACAAGAACACACAGAAACCAAAGTTTCAGAGGGAAAAACAGGGAACTCATTAAAAGGACCACAAAAGAGCCAGCAGACACTTTTAAAAGTCTTCTCATCAGTAAAACAGTTAAGGTTAAATAAATAAATAAATAAATTTTATAGTTCACATAATTTCATTGGCATGCCTCTCATGAGAATGCTACCTTAATACAAACTGTAAAACAAAACCAAAAAATGCACTTTCTACCCAGTATCAGTTTAATGCTGTGAGTGTCTCTCTACCTAAAAATATGACTACTGATGACGATTAATAGAAACTATTTTAGGGTAAAGTTCAGCCACATTATTCAGCATAATTATTTTAATTAAATCCATTAGCATATCTTTATATAATATTACAAGAGCTATCGGTGATACAAAATAAGTTTTCTTGAATAATGTATGAAGTAATTATTAATTTACATATTTCTGGAGAAAAAATGCATATTAAAATGATGCCATTTGTAGATTTCTGAGCTAAAATATATATAAGTCAACAGAATCTCCTTTCAGACTTCAGAGTTCTGGTTCTGGAAGACCTCACAAATATCAGAAAATCTTCATAAAGAAAAATAGAAAGGACATGCCTGCCTGGGGCTACCCTTGAAACAGGGCAGGTGGCTGGACCCAGTGGGTTGACAGGGAATAGACAGGAACCGTGTGGGGCCATGAACAGAACCTACACAAATAGAAAGCTGGAGAAAATCCTATTAGACTACCTACAGCTTGAGTTTCTCACCTCTTTCCTTGGTCATCAAGCTACCGCTACCTCAGGTCCTGCCCTTCCTGACAGCATCCCTCATCTCTCCTCTGATGCTTGGGGGTATTCAAGCCCTATAGTCAGTGGGGCTGCCGGAGGTTCCTGTCCTAAATATATTGGTCTATCACTGAGTGCTACCAAAATCTAATAAACAAAAAATTTATGAATGTTTCTTGCTAAACCTACATCATGCTCCGACACTTAAAATCCAAAGGTTGCATCACTTTTGAGAATACTGACCATTGGGAGAGGGGTTCTTAACTATGTAGGAATGTTTTCGGCACTTGGGATACTGTTCACTAAAAGCTTGAACAAGAATGAGTGTACACACACACAGACACACATGCATGCACACACACACACACACACACACACACACAAACCAAGAACTTCCTGATTCATGTGGCTGTGTCACATCCAGGTCCCGTGTCCCCACAGCACAGAGGTCCACAGCCAAGTCCAGAACCAACAGACACCAGAGCTGGTCGCCTCAGGACACGATGATTTCTTTCTCGGTACCTAGCCCAGGCTAAGTGAGCATACGTCACTTCCCTGGCTCCCACACAATTCTCTAACTCTACCAGACAGAAAGCTGGGGCCTACACATGGTCCTTGTCCCCAGTGCCAGGCAGAAGAGAAACTAGAAGAGAATGAGTCAAGAGTAGAGCTTGAAGAAGCCACCATGACTCAGTAACTCAGGACAAAGCCACAGGCTTTGCAGATGGCAGGTACAAAAACACCCATGACAAGAGGCAGAGGCAAAACAAAGCGAGGAAGACCAATGGGCCAACCAGAGCAGAAAGGGCAAATGTCCCTGGACTCTCCTTAGCCTCTGTGGCTCTACTTGCCAGTAATCAAGGCATGCTAAACGGAGGACTTAGTGTCAATTAGCAAGGACAAACCTGAACTACATTATTGAACTTTTCAGCTTTTCTTGCTTCTCTCTCTCTCTCTCTCTCTTCCTTTTCTTTCTTTCGTTTTAAACTTTCTACCAGCTCAGTCATGTTGGGGAGAGCTTGGAAAAAGGAGAGCAATCCTGTGAGAAGGCCTCCTGATTGGTGCAAATTGGATACCTGTCTAGACAGCTTCCAGGAGGCAAAGCTTGACTTCTAAGTGATGGGAACTGACTATCTAAAACACACTTGAAATTCAGAGGTGAACGGAGGGGGAAACTGGTCCTGGCCCATAACCACTGAGGCCTGAACCTCAGTGAAGCAGTTTTGGAAAGAGTGAACGGAGCGGGAGCACGGCATGTTACTCTTGGGTCTCCTTACTGCATGAACAATCAGGAAAAATGGAACACAGTATGTGTCAGAGGGCAGAGGAGACCAAAGCAGAAAAGCAATGGAGCTTCCAGATCATTCTTCCAAGACCAGGCTAGGTACCCATCTCTACCCTGCCTGCTGCCTTGCATTCCCCAGGCTCTGTCCCAAAGCCCCACTCTCAGACAATACAGAGAGGAAAGTCAGGGTGAACACACAGCTCAGCAGTACTAGATAGGGTGGGGAAAAAAATGACCAGGAGACAAAGAAAACAAACACCAACCATGCTAACCCAATACCATCAGTTCTGGCCAAACCAGCCTATCTGAACCTGGGGTACTGGAAGCTCATGCCCATATTTCCTGGACCTCATCCAATATATATCTGAGTCCCAACACCAGTCCTGTGCTTGAATGTCGCCTTCAAGATTTAAGCTCAAGTTGGGAAAAAGTTACTGAGAGTCTATAAAAAGACGATTTAGCTAAGAGGACTCTGTCAGAGAAAGGGGAGGAGCTATCACTCGCTCCTCTTATCCTCCTAGATCACATGCAGGGGAATGAAGCCCTGTGCTTGCACTGTGAGTAATACACTTCTGTTTATCAAACATGACTCGGGTCACAAGAATCCTGCTAGCCCTGGGACTCTGCCCTTCAATTTGCTCCTTCTGGACACCCTTCCCTTTGCTCAGAGGCAAGCAGTGTGAGCATCAGTCCTTAGCCCTTGCTCCCCATGAAGGTCCTAAACAGTGGAGAACATGGAAGAGACCCACATTGAGCTTAGGGAGGATTATTTGCCTGATTCTCATACCTGTTAAAAAAAAAAAAAAAGAGAAAGAAAGAAAGAAAAATACATGAGGTAATTAATGAATGTTCTGCAGCTCGTCATCTGAGACAGGGCTTCCGGTGAGGGTTCCCGACAGCAATGGTGGACTGCATCACCCCACAGCCCCGGCAGACAGAAAGACAGACACACAAACACACGTGTGAATGCACCCACATGCATTCACACACACAAAGACATTCTGACCAGAAAGCAGATGATAAAGAAGAGGAGGTCAGAGCCCCACATCTCCTCTCAAGCACACACCTCCATTAAATCCAGGTCCCCAAAGGCTTTACCATTTCCCAACAGCACAATGCCAAGTAATACGGTGTTGATATACATCCCATGGGGGGGGCAGCCAGTACTCAACTATAATGGATGCAAATTTTGCTTTTAAGTAAAAGGAGGAAATTTTGAGAACAATCTGTCACTTACAGGAGTAACTTGGATAAGGCCCATATAAATAAAACAAAAGAATATCATTCTCAACAAACTGGAGGAATTATTACGTGACCACGTGTGGTCAAACCTAGGCATGTACTGCAAGAACTTAAAACAATTATTAAAATCCTATATAGGACCTCTCCCAGAAGCTGTGTTCATAGCAGAAGTCACTCGAGTGCCCATCAAGGATGGCTCATGTGCACCCAGGAATCCCATTTAGTCTCTAAAAAATAGTTGCTAGGTGCTACCATAGGAGGAAATCCTGAACTTTGTGAAGGAGAAGAAGCCATATTAGAAAGACTACTGGCTTTCTTGTGCCATTAATAGGAAATATACACAGTAGTAAACAGATGAGAGTGGTAGGGGCTGGGGAAACAGAGAAAAGGGCATTGATGGCAGTGAGTATAGGGTGTCCTCTTGGTAACAGTATTGTGGAATATTATTTTAAGATTGGATACATTCATCTGTGCTGTGGAACATTTGTTTAGTGATACAAAGGTGTGTTGTATTCTTTTATGTTGCATTTGTTTAACTTTGTGAAGCTGTGTTACTTTGCCTGTCTCAAACACCTGATTGGTCTGATAAAGAGCTGAACGGCCAATAGCAAGACAGGAGAAAGGATAGGCAGAGCTAGCAGGCAGAGAGGAATAAATAGAAGGGGTAAGAAAGGAGGACATCAGGTGCCAGCCACCCAGCTACACAACCAGCAATGGAGTAAGAAAGAAAGGTATACAGACACAGAGAAAGATAAAAGCCCAAGGGAAAAAGATGGGATAATTTATGATAACCTGGCAACAAACAAGCCAAGCTAAGATCAGGCATTCCTAAGTAATAATAAATCTCTGTGATTTATGTGGGAGCTGGGTGGTGGGTCCCCCCCCAAAGAACAAAGAGTCAAAAAAGTAAAAAACAACAACAAAAAAACCCCAATGTGATGGTGATGGTGTTTTGGAACAGTGACATGGGCACACGCTGTGAATGTCCCCAGTAGAACTGCTCAGCTCATGTTAATGGGGTTAGACACATGGCCCATCAGTTAAGAGCACTTACTGCTCTTCTAGAGGACCTGAACTTTTAGTTCACGGAACCATGTCTGGTGCTGACAACTGCTTGTAACCTCACCTCCAGGGGCTCTAGTGCCAACTTCTGGCCTCCATGGACACCTACACTCATGCATGTACACACAATAAAGATAGCAAAACTAAATATTTCAAAAGATGGTTAGAACTCATTTAACTTTATGTCAGATACATTTCATCACAATTTAAAAACAACAACTAAACTAGCCCACATAAACTGAAGAGTATAAAAACATCCTGCTCCCAGCTCCTAACTCACTGACTCCAACCCAAAACCTGCATCTAGACAGCTTGGGACTGACACACATAATGGTCTCCAACAGTGACAGACACACATCTCAGACATAGCTGCCTGACTCAAAGGATCTTGGAAATGGAGCTGAGTTTGTTCATCTGGCTAATGCGTTCCAATGCTGCTGCCTGGCATCCCGAATCAGCTGTGTCTCCTGAGCATCCACTGCTAATGTCATCACTAATTATCAACCCACCATGGCACAACATGTAGGAATCCAAGGAAACTAAGATGGAGTGCTACCCCGTATCCCAAACCCTAGTCTCTATGCAAAAGTGCCCATCTCAAGCCACCTTCCCCTTCGATAAGCTAACCCATTTCTATGGTCCTTTTCAATCAAGCTACAATTTGAGCCCCAGACATTTTGAATAAAATAATAACACACAAATTAATAACTAAAAAAAGCCATCCAGGGGCAAGGGAAATGATTCAGTGGATAAACCACTTAGTACACGAATAAGGATCAGAGTCTGGATTCCTAGAACCCACAATAAAAAGCAGGCAGGCATGGTAAACACTTATAATCCTAGCACTCAGAAAGCAGGAAAAAAGGAATCCTCCAGAAAAAGCTGGATAACTAGACTATTAGGAATTGGAGGGCTCATAATTCAGCAAGAGATGCTGCCTTAGTGAAAAGAAATTGAGGAAGACACCTGATATCAATTTAGACTGAAATATATAGAGAGGAATTTCTTGAGGTGTTGCCAAAATAGATAAAGAAAAGCTTAGGCCATTTGAAATATTTCTGAAGCCAGGTATGATTTCCTGTTCTTACCACCTCAGCATGCATGGGGCTAAGACTGGAGGACTGCCACAAATTCAAGGCTACAGAGTGCATTCAGGGACAATTTGGGCTATAGTGTGAGACTCCCCACCACCATACATGTGTGAGTGAGTGAGTGTGTGTGTGTGCGTGTACGTGTGTACACATGTACACGCACACACACACACACATACAATATAGACAGAAAAAGAAAAGAAAAACCAAGAAACTAAGCAAAAAAACTTCCTCATATCAAACATCTTGGGCAGAGGAAAGAAAGGCTGATGGCAAAGATGACCATCACTGGCAACAGATTTCCCCCTCTACGGTGCCATCTCTCCCATCGGTGAAATGACAGTGAATTGCCAGGGAAGAGTGGAGCTATTCCTGGACACAGGAGCCCTGAAGGTCCAGAGTGGTGGCATTGATCTTATCATCAGTAGATGACACCCACCTGGAAAAACGGGCTTCACCCAGCTCTGTAGCATCCTTCCCATAGTTGTTACCCACAGTGGGCTACGATAGAGTAGAATGGATTAGATGCCCCAAGATCATAGGCCCAATTACTCCAAGTTAGCCAAATCCAATAAATACTCAGGCAGCTCCTAAGGTAGTAGCAACTCCTCAGATTCACTCAGTCAACCGAAGCATTGTGTGTGGAATACACAGGTTTGCATTCAACAAGACAACAGCTCATCCCAGGTACTGAACTCCTGTGGAAGGGTCCTTCTAAGTGCAGGGCTTTCCTTTTGACTCGTGGGACAATAGTGGTCACAGATCATCCCAGACATGATTCTAAG
Source organism: Dicrostonyx torquatus (assembly GCA_028555095.1). Taxonomy (NCBI): domain Eukaryota; kingdom Metazoa; phylum Chordata; class Mammalia; order Rodentia; family Cricetidae; genus Dicrostonyx; species Dicrostonyx torquatus. The sequence continues at coordinate 306,590 of JAQHUG010000118.1, read as the reverse complement.
TTTCTTTCAGGACGGATGCCTCTGGCATGCAGAACCATTAAACATGAGAAAGACAAAAAACTCACCACATGTGAATTTATTTGTGTATTCATTATTAATTCACAATTAATTAATTAATCATAATTAATAGTGGGGGTGGTACAAATGTGTGTGTGCACAGGGCAGGAATGTGTATACCTTTAAATGCATGTGTAGAGCCCAGAAGTAGGGGCCTGGAAATCATCCCAATCATTCTTCACTTTATTATTTGAGTCGGTGTCTCGGACTGAACATGGCATTTGTCTGGCTGTCCAGCAAGCCCCTAGGATCTGCCTGTCTCTGTCTCTGGACTTGCCCCCATTCCCAGTGTTAGAGTTATGAAAGTAAACAGCTATGACTGTGTTCTGGGGATCTGAACCCAGGTCTTTATGTTCTGTGTAACACCCTCGCCCACTAGCCATTTCCACAGCCCACTATATATGAATTCAAGCTCACTGTTCTGGATAACAGGGAAAGAAAAAGAATACATCTTTACACGTTACTATTCATCTATACACTTCAAACAAATAATAAGTTACTCAAAAATCACCATAATCATGGTTATTTTCAGAGCAATAATAGAAGTGAGAGATTAAGTTCAACCCAAACAAGATTGCACAGAAAGACATAAGCTAGAGCAGACTGCAAAGGAATATTGAGGTCTCTGCTGGAACGTGAACATGAGTCGGTCTAATAGCATCTAATAACTAGTGATGGGCACATTTAAGGCAAGCGTGGGAACGACATCCTAGCTTTGCTCTGACAAAAATGTGCCTGCTTCTTCCACAACTGACGGAAGGAAAGAGAAAATGTCATCGGAGATGATGGCAAACAGTGAAATAATAAGAAAAGGACAAAAGACCCAGCAACCAATTGCTGAAAGGCTCAGTGTCTGCTGATGTCACCATGAGCCCGAAGAGACGAGAGTGAAACAGATGAGATACTTGTTGACAGCTAGCTGGGTATCGAGTTAAGTCAAATGGGGAATAAGTTTTACAACTCCTCCATTAATTGGCATCATAAGCAGAGAAAACCTGCTGGCTTTCTTTCCGCACTAGGAAAAGACCATTTACAACAAAGGAGAGAAAACTTAAAAAAAAAAAAAAAACCACAAACGCACAAAAGCAAGGGCAAGAAAATTACTTAATCTATTGGAAAATGAAATGAAATGGTCATCAGAGAAAATCAAGTGCCCCATCGCTAGATCATGGAAGATCTAGACATTGCCAAGTACAATGATGCACAAACACAGTCGTGCCTAAAGCCCGGGATGAGATTTACAACATATTCCAGGATATGCATTTGGAATTAAAGATATTATTTACCTAGCCAGTAAACAACTAATACCAAAGTTATTAATTTTTGCTGTGGGAGGCTCTCAGTGATGTCATTCCAGGCAGCGAGGCCACAAGCCTTTCATCAGAATGACCTGACCAAAGCTTACCTCAAATCTTCCACATCCCACACAAGACTTGAGCAAGATGAGGGACAGGGAGCATTATGTGAGTCAGCCTGGAGACTCATTTCCTGACTTACTTGGCTGTCGTCAAACTGGAGAATTCCTCTACCCTACCCCAGGGTAGCCCTTAACTAGTTTCTAGAAGAGTTAACACCTGGGAATGCTCATAGACCGCCTAGAACAGCTCGGCAAAGCTCCAGGAACTAAGCCTCTACTCCATATTCTCTCCGAGATCTACCCAGAGCAGCCCGCTCCCCTGCTCCCTTGCTCCTCTCTCTCACTTTCCATGCCCCCATGAGCACCAGAGTCTGAGCTCCACGTGAATTTATTTGGCCCAGTCAATTCAGATTCAATGTTCTAACACTGTTGAACTTGATGCTCTAACCACAGCAGAACTCAACATCCACTTGAGAAGCCAATGTTTCCTGCAGCTGCTTTAAAATGACAAAAAGTCATGTTCCAAATAATTTCAAACTATCACATATAGTACGGGGAGTTTATTCGTTTGGTGTGGTTTGGTTTACGACAGGACCTCACTAAGCAGCACTGGCTGGCCTGCAAATTGATATGTAGACCAGGATGACCTGGAATTCCCAGAGATCCACCTGCTTCTGCCTTCAAAATGCTGGTACTAACCAAGTAGTCACATGTCACAGACACAGACTTGCCGTTTAGGAAGCTGCCCAATAAAGCATGGGATGAGGTTAATTTCACAGGATCTAGGTGGAAGCTAGAGAAGGTGTTTTTTTTTTTCCTCCAAGCCTGGCCTTTATCTTTTACTTTCTAGAGATTTTTGCAGCCAACTATGAACATCTTTCACCATATCCACCCAGCTGTAGAGAAATGTGCTTTATCCCTGTGCATAAAGTGACCCTGGAGGTCTCACACTGGTAACCTGAAATATATCTACTGTATCAATGCAGATGAGAATCAAGTGACTACACAAAACACACTACTAACTTAGCACAGCTCCCACGTAGCTAACATTGAAATCATGGCATACTGCCTTCTGCACGTTTTGCACATAACATCTCACATATTTTTCTTCCAATGAAAACAGAATTTTTTTCATACAGTATATCCTATTATGGTCCGCCGCCCCCCCCCGCTCCTCCCAGTTCCTCCCTACCTCCTCTTGTATCCAGATCCACACCCTTTCTTTATCTCATTAGAAAAGAAACAGGCTTCTAAGGGACAATAATAACATGAAATATAATAATGCAAAACAAAACTAACATGCTGGAATTGAACAAAACAGACAGACAGGAAAAAAAAACAGGAAAAGCAACAAGAAACAAAACCACTCATTCACACACTCAGGAATCCCACAAAACCGGAAGTCATAATATATATGCAAAGGACCTGTGGGTGGAGAAAGAGAAAAAATAGAATAAAAGTAAAGATAAAACTGGAAAAAAAGAAAAAGAAGAAAAAGAAAAGGCCCTGATGCAAATTCTGAAGCAAGGAACCTCCAACGATGCTGCCGGGCCCATTTTCTGCTGCCGTCTACCGCTGAGCATGCAGCTTACCTTTAGTTGGTTTTCTCAACACGATTCCCTTAGAGAACACTAATTTTTCATTTCCAAGTGGTTCTCAGTTGTAGATAGTTTCTGTGTCCTCCCAGCTCTGGAACCCCATCTGGTGCAGGCTCCGGCATGCCCTGTGCGTGCCACCTCAGTCTCTGTGAGCTCATGTGTGCATCCATCCTGTTGTGCTTAGAAAGGCCTTGTTTTCTTGGCACCCACCATCCCCTTTGGCTGTGACATTCTTCCTGCCTCCTCTTCCACAGGGTTCCCAGAGCCCATGCAGAATTCGACAGAGACACCCCTTTCAGGGCTGAGTATTCCAAGGCCTGAGACTCTGCATATTGTCTGGCTGAAACTCTCTGTGTTTGTTCCCGTCTGTCAGAATTTTTAGACATCGGTAAATTCATTATAACCAATATCTCTCTGGTCATCATTTTTACACCAATTTAAAGTGCTTAAGGCCTGGCACTTTTTAAGAACATTTAACCAAAGCCACCGATACCTATTTTTATAGAATTAAGAGTGGTTGTTTTAAAATTTACTACTTAGTTAACGTATCCATGATCTTTCATGAGCTGTACAACATAGCCAATTATTCTATTTTTAATGTGACCTTTAAAAGGCTTATTTAAAAATGACATCCAACAATTGTGGGCATGCCAGCAGGAAAATGCCAAGTATACATTACATTTCCTGGCTCCTTTTTTTATTGATTTTGCCAGGTAACTTCTGAAATCATGCCAAACCAACATAGAGTTTTCGGCAAATACGTTTCCCTAGTTTGTTGCTGCTTTAAGGTAATATAGAGAAAAATGTTCGAAGGACTCCAAGAACTGCAGGAAACTTCTAGCTACTAACAGAGGAAATGCAGGGGGTCTGTTTAAAAGGGAGTTACATTATGAAGATCAAGTTGGGCCCCCTTTGACATCAAAAGGCTTTTCCAGATCAGGTTCATAAGACCTGGAGAGCCATCTCCTGTAGTGCAGACCTGCCGAGGTCTGGGGTAAGCCAAAGGGGGGGGGAAGAAAAGGCATCCTTTCGATGCATCTCCTTGCCTTACCACTCCCTATACATGGGGACTCTATTACCCTTCTGCCTCCCCAGCATCCCCAAAACATCTTCTCTTCATCAGATCCTGGGAGCTATCTGTTGAATGAATGCATGAACTAGCAAACACACACACAAAAGGCTTTCTCAACCGTGTAAAATAATCTAAAGGAGAGGATCAGGGACTGGAAAAGAGGTCACAAGTTGGGAGAATTCTGAACTCCAGCATCCTGAATGCCTTCATGCATCTTCGGGTGCTCTACCATACCATGCCCACCTGAAGTGGAGTTGATATATGAAGAATACAAGATAGAAGGGGAGGAGAGAGGAAGGGAGGGGAGTGGAGAAAAATATATAGCTCAATAAAAACAATAATTAAAAGAAACAAAAAGAAGGATGCAATTTTATAGCAGACTAAAGCTTTAAATATTAGATCTGCTCCCTAGTAAGAAACTGAATCCTCATGCTTTAAGATCTTAAATGAAATGACAGTTCCATTAGGCAGAGTTGACTTGCATTGTTTTTCTATGAAAGATATGGTAAACGATGCCTCTTTGTCCTGACTTAAACACAAAATCAGCTGTGTACCATTCCCATTCGACCCTTGCCCTATGGAAGAAGGTTATAGCAGCAAGACTGCCTGGCCCATGCAGGGGGTTGCAGAGAGATCTAGTAACTTTTCAGGGCAATTTGTTTCTTGATATTTACTGGGTAGCTCATGAACACTTAGTGTCTATGGGGGGAAAAAAAATCCAGAAAGCTACACAATAAAATGGAACAAAAGATGAGAAGGATTCTTAATCTGCCCACTCCTTGCTCTTCAAACACTGTAAACTCAAAGTGTCCCTAGCATTGAAGAGACCAGGTGAAAGGAAGGAATAAATCACCTGCTGTAAGAAGACACGGGGCCAAACATGGTGGTGCTCACCTTTAGTCTCAGCACTTGTGCCTCGGCCAGAGGCAGGAGGATCTCTGTAAGTTCCAGGTCAGCCTGGTCTACATACCAAGTTACAGTACGGTCAGGGCTACATAGTGAGGTCTTGTCTCAGAAAGAAAGGGGGGAAGGAGGAATGGGAGGGAGAGGAGAGCGAGGGGAGGAGCAGGAAGACAGGAGAGAAGAAAGCTGAAAATTTTTCAGTCAAGAGGTAAAAGGCAAAGAGAGCAGATTACAGTGCAGCAAACCTACCAGCAACAGATAAACAAACTCCCTCCTCTTCCACCAAAGACCAGTCTAAGGTGGTCTTAAAACAGCAGCTGCCAGGAACGAGTACCATCTCTCTCTCTCTCTGACCTGTTCCAGTCTTCTGAAGTTGGGAGTCTCTCTGATCAGCCATCAGCGGAGACCCCATCCTTCATCCAACCCCATCCTTGTCTCACCTTCCCTGGACTCTGTGACCCCTGACCGACAGACAGAGCATCATGAGAGAAAATGTCCCTGCCAAAAACACACAGAAAGTTTGAGCTCTGGTCCCAGAACACACATTTCCTCATTTAAACTCATGGGAAGGAATGGCATCTTACTGTTCTGATCACTTCTCTGCTGGATTTCACTAGCACCCAACACAGAAAACAGTAGATGCTAGAAATGGAAGCATTACCCACTTGGTCTCTTTCCACGCAGGCTACCAGGTCAGTCTCCAGACACTGTGAGGAAGGACCCAACACAGTTCCACTCATCTAGAGAAAAAAATCTTCTATGATCCAACCAGACTTAATTCATGGTTCAATGTGACAAAGGGTCTTTGAACCAGACGTCATTACTTAAGAAAACTATGTCCAGAGATAAATAAAATATGATGTCTGGAGGCCTTAAGAACCCAAGCCCAGGGAAGAATACACATGTATCTCTCTGTGGCTTTATATATTATCTTCTTACTTGTAATGTTTAGCAATTGCTCACCAACAATGGATTAATTAAATTTAAGTCATGAGATACCCACAATTATGGAAAAGAGATTATTGGTGAAGGATTTAAGGATAAAGGATTTTTTTTAAGTAGCATTATTTAATCATCAAATAATAGAACAATATTAAATAATGGGATCTGGAAGGATTTAGACACATTAATTACGAATACTAATTTTCAGGAGTAACACAGTCAAAGATGGAAAATTACAGCTATTTCCAAAGTGAAAGCCCACCACTGTATTTAGGATCTGAGTCGGGAGCACAATACTGTGGTCAGAGCTGTGCCTGCAGATGCTGACCCTGGGTTAACACACACAGCATAGCTCTTAGCTAGGATTTGTTTTCTCTCCAGAGCCATAATCTACTAAAAGGACAGAAAGATTACTCATCTCTAAAGCCTTAAACAGCTTCTTAAAGGTTTAAAGCAACTTTTAATGGGTTTTTCTTTTTCTTCTCTCTATCATAGGAATTTGTTTGGGAGATTAAGAAATCACCTTAGGAAAAAACATTAAACAGAACTCACTAATCATCCTCCATTTAGCCTTTTATATGAGTAAATAGGGAAATCATTTCTAATCACATCCATTATACAGAATTCAAATTATTGCACTCTGTTTTATTATCTATCAACAGGAAGCATACATCCTCGCTATGGAGTTGGGTTAGTGAGTTTCTTATATGATTAACTCCTATTTTAATAGCCCAAAGGGTTTCTCAGATCAAAGCGGGCAGGTCAGGAGCAAACAATACAGGGAGCAGGACTAGATGAGGACCCAGAATCAGAATGTGCTGTGACTGTCCTGGTATGGATGCAGAGAGTCTAAGGAGACATTTGCATAGTCCCTTTAGCTGTCAGACTACTGAAATAATGGACCTAAGAGGTTGGAATTTCCAGAGGAATCTCATGCTAGGAAAGAGAAATGAGTGATGCCAATCAGATGGGGAACTTGTCTCCAAGAATGCAATTTCACACAGTTGTGACAACTTGCCAGACCACCTGACAGAAGAGATTGTAAAATGTGAAGGATCACACCTTGACCAGGAGACTGCTTAGTTCTGCACACCTCTTGCCGTCTATTCAACTTAAACTGCATTGTCAAAGCTGTACTTTGTGCTGGGTCTCTGTTTCCCCTCCCCATGTGGACACATTTAATAAATCTCTTTTTTCTGCTTTTTGCTATGGTTTATCCCTTTTAATTAGCCCACTGAAGATGCCTGGCTGAGTCTAGCTTGTTAGTGCTAACAACTTCAGCTACACTGTCACCAAGGCTCCCAAAGATGAAGTATGTAAGGAATCATCCAGGAAGTGACCTGGAATGTGACATTATCCCATTTAACAGTTCATGGATACCACAGGAGGGACAATTCCAGAGTTTAGATGTTCATGATGTGTGATACTTTTTCACCACCAATCAAAGTGGCTCAATGGCCAAGAGCTCGGAAAAGTGACATTCAAATGAAAGCCCCAACACATCTACTCTGTATGGCTTATTGGAAGAGTTCCTTGCTAGGACTCTGGGAATGAGGGATTTAGCATGAAGGACAGTATGCTAGGACCAATAGGAAGAAACAAGGGAATTCTGTGCTAGGTAGGAAAGACTGACAGACTGGTAAGGAGATGAGGGGACAGGCGTTCTAGAGTCCCCGATGTGTAAATGCAAAGGCTCAGACTGGTAAAGCATAGCACTGGGAACCAAGCAACCAGGCCCTTGCTGAGAGGGGAGCACAGGATGAGTGAGAAAGGAAGTACTATGGGGAGTAGATCAGGGTAACAAATGGGGAACAGAGGCCAAGGGGAAGGTTCTAGCTCCTTCTACTCTTGTCAGACACTCTGCCACTTCTCCCAGGGAAGCCTCTTCTTGCTCAAGGCATAGAAAGCACTCACTCAGACCATCCTTTACTGCCAGCAGGGTGCTTCACTCAGGGGAGGGTCCTGCTCCTCCTATTCCCAGGAGGAGGCAGCACACAGCTAAGCACCATTGACTCTTGGCCAGAATGAAGACTGCAGTATGCTCACATTTCCAAAGTGCTTCTGACACTGCAAACAATACCACTGCTGTTTCCAAATGTAAGCTGTCTCCCAGGAAGGGGATTTTCAAAGGGGTTCATAACAGGCTGTAGGTCAGTTTGTCCAAGGCAGGGCAGGAGAAATCAGAGATAGCCTGGGATTCGGGGAAAGGACACAGATGTCCCCCATTTCATACTCCATCTTGGCTATTTCTGTTCTTTAGTCCCAGAGGTTATGTGAAGAGCGACAGAAAGGGACAGAGAAGACATAAGCAGCATGATGCTCCTCTAGGTTAGAAGTCATATAACAATACATCATTTCCTCTGCCCTAAGGACCGTGACCACAAAACTGCCAGCAACAGTTCTTCTACCAAAAGGGGACCATGGACTAACCACTGTTTGCCTGATGAAGTCATTTCCTAGCTCAAGAAAAAGAGACATGGGTTTTGATCAATAGGGCTGAAACTCTGAAAATAGTATTTATTTTGCCAGAATATAGCACGGCGAGTTTGGGAACATTTCAAATCCACATGACATATTTAATTCATAGAGAAAGTGAAACCTCATTTAACTACCTTGGAGGGTCACAAAAGGTGACCTGTGGGATCACACCAGGCTGGGAAGAGGTTAGAGAAACAATCGCAAGCTAATGAGTACACACTAGAAGGGCAGAGAGCAGAGAGGCAAATTGCAGGCTGGTTCCCTGGACCCTTCCCTGGTAAAGAACAAAGCACCAAAGGTGTCATTTTTTAAATACTAAATTATTGAAAAGGAAAGTCCAAACTCAAGCATGGAATAAATGGCACTGATTTTGAACAGCCTCAGATTCAACCCAGGCTGGTTAGGACTAGACTCAGAGTAAGCTATGGCATAGAAATTGAGGTTCACTCTGAGGCTACCTCAGGGCATGATCAACCTATGGGCAACATCCTGAGTCTGAAGAGCCAGAAATGTCCTTTAAATGGGGATCCCGCCCCCACCCCAACAGCTCCAGGTAATGCAGCTGCAGTGAAGAACCCCTCAGGGACACTGGCTATGAAATAGCTATTAGAGCACAAAAGCCAACATCAATCAGACCCTGGGACCCATGTGGGGTAGGGGAAGGCTTTGGAGAAATACAAGAAGAACAACAGATTTCCAAGAGAAATGCTATTTCACACAAACTTTTAAAGGAGAGGTACGCCCCAGCTTAGCAGGATACTGGCAAGATCTCAGGCTTTCTAAGCTCGAGGGGACCTTAGCTCACTATTTCTGAAGCTCTTGTTGGCCATCTGGTGAAGTAAGAGTCAAGAAGGACTCATCCCCTGCAGAGTGTGAAAAGATCTCTTCCCCTTAGGAGGTGTAAGCATGCCAAGAGTAACTTAATCTGCTTATGATACACATATGACTGGCAGAGCCCTGCTTTCTGAAGCTAGAAGAGGTGAATGGCAGCTCAACCACTACATTAATTATCTCAAATTATGAATAAGTGGAGTGTAAATGAGACTGCTCTACTGAACTTAACATAGCTTTTAAAAACTGAGCAGAGAAAAGATGTTAAATATTACACAATCTGGAACGCTAATTTGGGAGCTACTATTCCTTTAAAATACAAAGAATAATACTTCCAAAGAGGAATTCCTGATTACAGGCTCCACAGATTTCAAAAAGAAAAATAAAGAATCTGTCTCTATGGGGCTGGAGAGATGCTCTTGCTAAGGACTCGAGTTCAGTTCCCAGCACCTACATGGCAGCTCACAATCATCTACAACTCTAATTCTAGGGGATGTGCATGTGTGCACACACATGTGCACACATGTATACACACACACACACAAACACATAATTTAAAAGATTTAATTCTATGTATACTTATGAGAAATTAGCTCCCAATGCAAGTAAAGGATGGCACTGTGTCCCTTGGTGACCTTGCAGGGTTTCTTCTGATGCTCAAAAGTGACCTTAAAGGTGACCCCTTTGTTCCTAGCGAGTCACAAGGAGTAAGTGCAGCAGATGGAACCTCAGGACACAGTTTAAACATTTTCTGGACAGAAACAAGAAAATTCAGTAGTGTACACAGCTAACTTCCACAGGAAGCAGAACTGTTGGTGCCGATGGAACTAACTTAGGGCCTTCAATTCTGGGAGAATATAAAACAATGCCAACCACTTCACCTACAGTGGGGCACAGAAGACACAGAGCTACCAGCAACAGAGATGTCCTTTGCTCTGATGGGGTCTGGACTCATGGCTATGCATTTCTGAAAACCGATTAAGCTGGCCTATTCAGAGCTATATGTTTCAGGGCCTAGAAATTACACCTCAATTTAAGATTCATCTGTTTCTCTCTCTTTATATATTTATTTTTTGACTGAGGGATTATTTCAAAAAGGATTGAATGTATTAAGTATCAAAGGACAGGACATCAGACTGTCCTGTGGAATCTAACGGCAGTTTTGTATCACTTGCGATATGTTGTCCTTCAGTAAAGGAAAAACCACGAGCAAAAGGCTGAAATGGAATCTCATGCAATGCCAGTCTACAGCAGGCCCAGGGGTTGAATACAACCCTAAAACTCATTACTATTCACAGGGTTCTGTCTCATTCCTCACAGCCCCCAAACACAGCTTCTCTCACCTTACAGACGATGTCCTGGGGAGGAAAGGACCGGCCCAACATCCTTTCAACAAATGTTTACTGCACCTACCAGAGAAGCAGCAACAAAGAAGGTCCAGAGGTGGCTCAGTAAGAAGCACGGACCAGCTCAGAAGCTGTGTGTCCAGAAAGTGAAGAGCAGCGATGATGTCCAAAACCTGATGGCAGGAAGTGACATGCTGTGTCCTACATCCAACATAACCAACACACTGGAAAATGACCACATTTTCTGCAAATGCATTTGATACCAAGGAAGCCATGCGAGCTTTATCCGCTTTCTAGCTGGTAGAGGAAACTTGAATGGGGAAGAGATCAGTCCACAAACTCCCAAAGCAGATCCCAGGATGGGACATCAGTGGTTTGGGGGAATGAGAGGCTATACCCCCTACAAAGAGGCTCCTAGTAAAAGCCACAAAACTCTGAAAGGGGACAGGCAAGGTTCCAGGAAAATGCTTTTTCAATTAAAGACATATTTTATGTAAATAGATAAATGAAGAAAGTTATCCCATGGTAAAAATAAAAGAACTAATAATGAAGTCTATAAGATAAAATTTTCAAGAACTCATATAATTTTCATGCTGAGACACCCCCAATCCCATCCCCCTATATCTACCGTGGGAAATCTTAACCTTTTCTAAAAGTGTAATTAAAAAATAAACTTATATGCCAGTTTTCAGTATGTTAGCTAGGGGCTCTCACACACCACCATTGGACTATCAGAGCACACATTATCGCCTTCTCAGCACTGGGCCGCAGTGTGGGATGGGGGCCCTTCCACATGCAGTATCTTCAACCCTACATTTCATTGCAGCCAGGATCCCTGTACCCTCCAAACAAGGCGTCCACACCATCACTGTCTCTCTTCTTCTCCTTCCTCCCGCATCCTCCTGCCCAACTCTGCTTTGAAATAGTAGACCATCTCAATTCTCAGCCTCAAAGCTCAGAGCCAATAGTGTGAGTTTTTGTAACCAAGCCCTTGATAGTGGTGTCAGGCCCGTCTGCACTCTGGACCCATGTCTGGCCCATTGTCTCTCATCTTGACAGCTAATGATGCAGTGACATACCACCTCACCTGTTACGTGCCCTGGGGGTCAAATGCCTGGCTTCCTCTCCCAAAGACAGGGCAGTCCATCTTTCACTGTCTGTTACTTTCGGCCTCGGGCCAGTATGAGGACAAAGTTGGCACCAAATGAGCACTTAATAGACTATAAAGGAAAGTAATCCAGGGCACATTATGTCTGGCCACATGCTAAAAGTAGGCATACATTAAAATGCTAGTAGCCATTACGTAAGCAGCCAGAAAGAGGGCAATGTCGGAAACAGAATTGGAGGCTTACTTAAAGAACGACCATCAAGTCTATCAAACCTGCACACAGTGAAGTTATCATGGCTTCTCTTCTTTTCTTAAAAATGTATTAATTGTTTTAGTTTATGTGTATGGATATTTGCACACACACACACACATATATGTATATGTCTGTATGACAAATGTGTGCCTGGTACCTATGGAGGCCAGAAGAGGGTGTCAACACCCCCTGGAACTGGAGATATAGACAACTGTGAGCCAGTGGGTGCTGGGAACCGAGCCTGGGTTGTCCGCAAGAACAGCAAGTCCTCTCAGCTACTGAACCATCTCTCCAGCCCCACGACTTTCTCATTTCAGAACTGTCTAATGGCCATGCCCCTGAGAGTATAGTCCTACTGGTGTAGAAACACAGGCTCCAGCCTCTGCCTGCCTTTACCCTTGGAGGTCTGTAGACTGAAATGTAACTCCAGCCAGACACGAGAGTAGGAAGGAAGCTCTGAAGGCATCCATACAGTCTGCTTCCACAAAGGAACATTTAGAGGAGAAACTACCATGTAGGAAAAAGGAAGACCAAGCCCTGGGGTAAGAGAGGAGGCTGACTCTATAGCAGTGGGCAAATGAGGTGTGGAAATGAACACTGGCGTAATGGCGCAGGCTCATCAGACTGATCCACCATGGAGTGGAAGAAGAAAAGAGGGATGCTGTGAGATATTCTGATCACACTCTGACACTGCCGAGACTGCTGATACAGTTTGCTTTAAATCAGAGGGCTGAGCTAACTACTAGCTGACCAAAATTAGCCACAGAGGTTTTGGAGGACTGAGAACAGATAGAGAGGCATAGGAAGTAGTAGGGTGGGCCTTAGAAAGAGTATTGGCCCTTTTGGGATAAAGAAATAAGAGAGAGAAGGTCACTGGTGGCTTCTGCTCCACTTCTCTGATCCTTCAGGTTCTTACCACGATATCTGACTCCCGAGGTTTTATTGATAAAGAATAATTTCAGAGGGTCGTGGGGAGAAAGACCTTGCTAAGTATAGTGGCAGAAACTAGAACGTTGTGGAGATGCAACCAATACATCCTTTAGGAGAGAGCCTGCCTTTGACCTTGAAGTCCAAGATTTCCTTACATTCTTTGCACTTTCTTAACGTATCTTTGTTCAGCATTGTATCATTGTTCTGGTTGTTTTCAGCGACACTTGCTGTTTAAGGATTTCTGTATTCATCCATTATTTATAGACATGAATTTAATGCAACTTTGAAGTTTCTCTGTAGTAAAAAACCTATCCATTACAGCAAGGTCCCCTAACACAGTGTGAGGAAGCAGAACAGAGATGAGCAAGGACCATGTGTTTGCACTGGGCTCATCTATGCCTCATTCATAAATGATCCTACCCCAAGAGGCTGGCTGCAACCTCTAACTCATGCATGGGCTTGTGTATTTGATGGCACTTAATTATGCCCCAGTCCTCAGGAAGTAACCAAGGTACAAAGTCTCTCCTGAAAATAGTCCTCCCGCCATTGGTTGGGGCTGAGAGTCCATAAGACATCCACTGATGACACTGAAGCACAAACCCTACCCATCCCCAACCCACATTCACCTAGAGCCAACTGCTGCCCACAGCACACCTAGAGGTACAGCATGCAAGGGAAGGGCTGGACACCCACAGACTGCAAAACTCTAAGGGAGAATTTTAGTAAGATAATCAGGTAAGTGGAACTGCGGGTATGTTCCTGGGTCCCCACTAATGGACACAGCAAAGATGGAAACAGGAATTAAGAGGGCCAAGGCAAGCCATGAAAACTAGCAGAGATCTGCCAAAGGGGGGGATGTACAGTTCACCACAGGAGAAGAAACATCTGGGCAGAGAACCACAGCCAACCTGGAAAATCATCACATGAGGACAGCCCAGAGAACGGGGAAACTGAAATACTATCTCTCTCCACTTTAATATGAAATAAATTATTTAAAAGAAAAGCAATAAAAGGAGCCCGTGTCCACTGACTTCCTCAGATATACTTATGCTTTGGATTGTAAATGTGCCCCAAGGGTCCAGGTAGTTAAAAGCCTGTTCCCCAGTGAAGCACACCAGGGAGGTAGGGAGGAAGCAGAGCCTTGAAGATGTAAACCAGCAAAGGGATCCAAGGTATTGTGGACGCCATGCCTGTGGTGAGGCAGCCAGGCATTACAGAGGCAGGTGACATGGCACAGAGCCAAAGCAACAGGGTCAACCCATTCCAGTCGTGCGCCTCGGAAACCATCAGCCAACATAAGCCTAAGGTCTTTGCCAGTGATGGAAAACTGACTAACACACAGCAAGTACCTCAGCTTTTGATTTTCAGGGGTAACCATAGAAAATGCTGCAGGACAAAATGAGAGTATTTCTCACAATTCTATGAAAAGTTCCCTCTTAAAAGTTGCTTATACTGTTGTTTTACCCAATCAAATGATAAGGAATGTTGTCCTTGCTTAATCATTTCCAGAGATAGAAGAGGCTTTTTAAAACGAGTGTACAGCTGGGAGATGGTTCAGTCACTTTTGTGCCCAGAGACCCAAATTTCATCCAAAAAAAAAAAAAAGGGCTGAGTGACCTATTCTTGTAATGTCAGCACTGGGGACCTAGAGACTGGCACATCCCTGGCCAGTCAGTTAACCTACTTGATAAGTCCCAGACTACAGAGAAACCCTGTGTCAAAAAACGAAGTGGATGGCATGTGAGAAATGCACAGGATTGTGGCTTGACACACACACACACACACACACACACACACACACACACACGTAGATAATCTCTAAGAATGCATGGCTGAATTTAAAGGGTGTGCATGTAAGAAGGTCTGTTGATTTGTTTTAATGTCTGTTGATTTGTTTTAATGAGACACCTTTCTTTTACAGCCCCGCCCACTCTGTGTCTGCCTCTCTCCTAATCCGTTGCACCATACTGAGTGTCTAGGATTTCCCAAGGGAAAAATAATTCTCCTTGAATTATTAAGGTGTCATGTCCACAGTTCACAGAGAATTATACAGCTGATCTTCTCATCAGTGGGATGATGCTGAGTGGCTCAAATTCTGAGTAAATCCGGCAGAGTCATTTAAAATCGGACTGGAGTGATCTCATGGAAAAAGCAACACAGCAAAGAACAGGAAATTGGGGTCTGGTCCTCCCATGTGGGAGCCCTGTATCCCTGAGTAAATACCTAAAAGCCTCCAGGACATGACTTCTCACTTTCTGACTCACTAGCATAACTCTCCGAGTAGTGCAGAAATCCAGCCGAACCTCGCGTGTAGTCTCAACACTGCACATACAAAGATGGCTTACTCGATCATCACACTGCAAGACATCTTATTTTATAAACACCCACTCCAACGGAGCCCATGAGCATTTGAAGCTCACAGATCAAATGTGTCTTTCCCCTCACTTCTCACACTATTCTACAACAATATGAACTCTTCCTGGGAAGGTGTAGGGGTCTCTGGCCTCTGGGTCCTAAGCATGGGCTAATTGGCATGCTGGGTGAGAACCAGGCCTCAGCAGAGGCGTTAGTGACCCTTTGCATTAGTCCAGCAGTCAGGCCAGAACAGCTGCAGAACCCATCTCACCAAGTCACAGGTCTGCAATGGTTTCAGCTGCACTGGCTTATCCCCAAATCTGTCCCCGCTTCGCTCCCTCCATTATTTCTGGTTCAGCCTCATGGTCTCTTCTTTCCCAGGACAACACACCCCACCATCACCCCCACACCAATTACAGAAAGAGGTTCTAGAGTTCTAGGGCTGTGAGTGCACACAAGTCTGCATCTGTTCTTGTATGTGGGTGTATGGAGCCCAGAGGACAACCCTGGGTATCACACATCACGTACCATTAATCCTCTCTATTTTTTGAGACAAGGTCTCTCATCTTCAATTGCCTGGAAACTCATCAAGTAGGCAAGGCTGGCTGATCAGTGAGGCCCAGAGGTCTTTCTGGCTCTAGCTTTCTGTAGAAGCACGACAACTGTGCACCACCAGCTTTTGCACATGGGTCTTGGGGACCAAAATCTGGGCTGGTACAGCAAGGACGTCGCATCCTGAGCCATCTCCCCAGCCCAGAAAGAGGTTCTTTACAAGGACTGACATTCTCTTAAAGACATACTCGCTGTATGACCATCAGGATCCTTAAACAGTATGAAGACTGGAACCTTCTGCCCATTGGTGACCACTTCTCACCAAGTGAAGAGGCAGCTGCTGCACCAAGTAGAGGTGTAACTTTTAACCACAGACATACATGAGCCTAGGACGCTGGGATCCCAGCTATCTGAAGCAACACATACATAGCTTTCTGCAGTAAATCTGAATTCAGTCTGGGCAATGAGATTACAGTAGCTTTACAGTGACACTTGGTGAATTGGCTAAAGTCAGTCGCCCAGCGTTTTTCTTCTTTCAGAACATCCTATCAGGTATTCTGGTCTTTTTCTTTCTCATATAAATTTCAGAACCATGCTGTCAATAATGACACCGTAACCCTAAAGTAATGGCTAGAGCTGCACTGAATCTAAAACTGGCATGTTAGTAGTATCTGATCTATACACAGGATGGTTTTCTCTTTTATTTAGAACTTATTTAAGATACGTGCAATGAGCAATCAAAATGTGTTCCCATATGCTAGAAGCATAAATACACATATAATTGATCAATACCTACAGGGACTGCATTGTTGAATGTGCTTCTCTGAGTGACAAATCAGCTCTCCTATGACTGGAAATTTCAGCTCTGCTAGTCAGGTCTGTATCCACCATAGCATCTCCCTGTGATCTGTATCCCAGGAAACCTTGCATCCCATCATCTCTATGTGATCTAACATCCCAGAAGACCTGCGGATCTCTGGGACATGGGCATCCCATCATCTCCCTGTGATCTAGCATCCCAGGAGACTTGAGCATCCCTGCATTGTGGATCTCATCATTTCCCTGTGATCTGTGCATCCCTGATACCTGTGTATCCCATATTTCTCTGTGATCTGTGCATCCCTGAGACCTGTGTATCCCACCATTTCCCTGTGATCTAGCATCCCAGGAGACCTGAGCATCCCTGGGACTAGTGTATCCCATCATTTCCCTATGATCTAGTATCGCTGAGACCTGTGCATCCCTGGAACCTGTGCATCCCATCGTCTCCCTGTGATCTAGCACCCCAGGAGACCTGAGCAACCCTAGGACCTGTGCGTCACATCATCTTCCTGTGATGTAGCATCCCAGGAGACCTGAGCAACCCTAGGACCTGTGCATCACATCATCTTCCTGTGATGTAGCATCCCAAGAGACCTATGCATATCAAGATCCCAGACAAGAGCCAGTGGCTGTGAGGCTTCCATCCACAATCCTGCTCTTACAACACACACACACTCCACACAATTACTTTCTTCTTCCCTCACTTTAGAAGCCTGTTCCATTATGATTTTTGCACAGTCACTATAGAAGTACTGGTGGATCCTGAGAGATAACACACATCAGAAGGCTTTGGCCACTGAGAGGCTGCACAAATGGAAGGAATTGGGAATATTTCACACTGCACAATCAATCAGGGCAACAACAACAACAAAAAGATAAATTCTTCTAATCCATATGGGAGTTGAAATCTGGTACTTCTCCAACTTGTTATATAACCAGGCATCCAATGATGACCATCCATATTACAGCAGGAACTCTGACAGCTAGCCACCACCAACACACACTAAAAGGATACCAGACAAAGAGCAGGCGTGAGATGCAAACCCAAATGTTTAAAAAGAAAAAAATGGAAAACTAGTCCTTAAAGATAGTCCTGTGTTAGAACTAGAGAGATGGCTCAGTAGTTAAGAGCACTTGCTACTCTTGCAGAAGACCCAATTATGGTTGTCAAAACCCACGTAGGGAGGATCAGTACACCAGCTCCAAGGATTCCGTGCCCTCTTCTTGCCTCCACAGGCACTGCACTCACAGATGCCCTTGACCATGCACAGATACATAAAAAAGAGTAACAATTAAATCCTCAATAACAACAAAAGACTGTACTCTATTACAGGTGGCAAAAGTCAATACAAAGACAGCATGCAAGACAGAGGCAGGTGTGTGCACAGACCAGCACGCTCACCTGAGCCAAGCACAGAATCCTCATTCCAGGGTGGGACAACCTTGGCGACACTGTGGCTCAATAAGTGAAGTTCCCAGGACCAGCCATCCAAGATGTCCAGAAGTTCTGCAGTCTTCACTGCATCTTCTGCATCTTTAACTATACCCAATGTTGAAAGAGGACACGACACTGGTCTCCTTATCTCCTCCCACCTTCCACTACAGATCCACCATGACCTACCTTTGAGACTAAGTACCTTAACCTCCTTCTCAAACTCCGTCACCAGCCCTGCAATTCATGGAGTCTCACCTGGGCAGCACCAACCCAAGGAACATACATAACATCTAAGAGATTGTGACAGAGATGGTCCCTGGGCATGGGTCAGTAATGCTGCTTATGTGCCTATAGTGGACAAGAGAAACATCACCATCCCCAAATGTGATCAGGACTAGGGTGGAAAGCCCTGTTTTATTTCACCCCAATTCCTCTCTCAGCCTGTGTGCCCTTTTCTGCAGACAACACTTAGAAAAGTCAGTGGTGAACAAATTCGAGCAGGACACACAAGCCAGCCTAGTCCTCCATGATCCTGGGGATCTCATTCTTCATTATTGATTTAAGCCAGTCATAACCAATGGATCATTTGTTTATTTGTGGGAGGTGGGGTTATACAGGGTCTCACTATGCTGCCCAAACTGGGCTTGACTGTAGCTCTGACTTGATCTTCTCATTTCCTTTCTATGCTTGCTGAGTTTTCTTGTTTATTTGTTTTCTTTTTATTTTTCTGATATGGGGGGCGGGGAGGTTAAAGAGGGCCACTGCTTGTCTCCACCTCAATTTCCCCAACCCACAGTTTCTTTCACTCTTCCTTTAAACTTTCCAGAGTTTTCAAAGTATTTCCATCCCCTGACACCACCCAACATTTCAAACCTTATCTTTTCCTTAAAATAATTTACTACAAGTCGTACAATAATTTACTACAAGTCATAAAAAAGTGAAAACACGTGTGAAGTTGGATAGAATCTCCCACTGTGTGACTCTGGGTGGTTAATGGGTTCATCTTTGTCTTTTTCACTCAAATGTAGCCCTGGGAACACAGACCAGAATGTATTATACCTGTCCTGGCCTAGCACAGTGTCAGGCACACAGCAGAAATCTCTTACCCATTGAGCCACCTCTTTAACTCCCAAATAAACTTTTAAAACAGCTGAACAAATGAATGATGGTTTGCTAAGTGTAAGCTTGTCTGTATGGCCTGCTGCTACTCAGAGACACTGAAGGAATCCTGACCATAATGGAGGAAGAACAAAGGAGCTAAATGACATGGTTGGCAGGAGGCGGGATGCAAGCCAGTATTGCATGTGGGAGGAACGCCAGCAAGTCCTGAAGGCCATGCTGGAAGCAGTTAGAAATCATGGGCTCTTAAGCAGAAGCCTCAAAATCAAAAGAGTGTCTACTTCCCAGCAAGCTTCAGAAAAAAGGCAGCGTAGGTGGGATGGTTAAAGTGGCCAGAATTCTGTGGATCCAGCTCAAACGCTTGCTTCTAACACAAGCAGGGTCATGGTGATCAGCGGGGGAGAAATCAGTCACAGGTTAAAGGAAAAGATGACTTTTTCCCAATACCTACTAATGAAATTGCTCACTCTAGGCTTAAGATTCTGAAAGTGAAGCCCTTGCATTCGACAACAGGAAAATTAATTTAATGAGAAATCATTGGATTGAGCAAATGAACGCACATCAGCTCAGACACGTGCCCCAAACTGGTGCACAGTGATTACGGCTATAATTATGGCTACTCTAGCATGGAAAGGTGACTGGGTTTATCCAAGAAAGCACAAATGATAGATACTGTCCTCAGAACGAGTGTCTCACACAGGCTGGAAAGGAGACCCAGGCAAAAGCAGGCTTGCTTAAGGAGGGTGGAACAGCAGGTCTCTGCTGTTACTATTGTACATCTGCAAAGCTGGCTGCTGCAGCAATGTCTTACATGCAGCATGGGGGGGGGGGACAAGAAAGTACACTGGAAGGAGACCCATGCTAAAGCAGGCTTGCTTAAGGAGGGTGGAACAGCAGGTCTCGGCTGTTACTATTGTACATCTGCAAAGCTGGCTGCTTTGCATGTAAGCAATGTCTTAGATACAGCATAGGTGGGGACAAGAAAGAAGTAGACCTGGCAGGAGGCTCCAGATTAACCTTGCTAATGCCTTGTGGTCCTGTAGAGAAGGGAAGAACTACTTTAGAGAATAAGCTAAGCAGAAAGCAGAGGCCCGGATTGCCCTGTCTACTGCGTTCTCTTCTGGTCTGGACTGTGGAAGGTGGCTCTGAAGAAGCACAGAACAGAGAGTACAGTGATGAACTTGGGAGCATTCTAAACCAAAGGATACTTGCCAGAAAAACACAAGATATTGTGTCTGCCACCTTCTTTTCTGCTGTTGAGTTTTTACTGACTCATGACATGGCTTTACTGGCAAGGGTCTCCCCATGCCTGTCAAATCAAAGCTGAGAAGAGGAGGCAGGCAGCACAGGTGAAGGCAGCAGGAAAGGCTGCATCAGCTCGGACCCCAGGATTCCCCCCTTCTAGTGCCCACAATCACTGGAAGGCAGCATTAGCCTGGCTTCTTCCAAGATCAGAGCAGGCAAGATCAGGGACATCAGGGTCACTGGAGAGCTGGGCCAGGATGTCCTCGGACTTAGGACTGGAATCTGTGTTCACCCGGCCTCTTGTGTCTACAATAATCTGAGAAGATTCTGCTCCACAGGTAATGTGTCAGGCGAACCACAGGTACCTAGCCCAAAGTCAGAGTCTCTCAAGTGTTTTCCACTGTCTTAGGAGCCGCGCATATTCCTACAGACGGCCTGCTGTGGATTAAAGTGATTGCATCAAAAGGACACAAGCAAGCCGAGTAAAGTCTGACAAGAAACAGTGCCTTATCTAATAAAATTAAATGGCCATGGAGTCGGGCTTCAGGAGAGCAGGCACTGGTACTACATGACCAAAGAGGAGAAAGGACACAAGATGCACACTCACAAGCAGAACCTCCATGAGAAAACGCAGACTAGAGCCAGATGGATGTGTCTGTGGGCCAAGGATGGCTGAGGACTACCAGATTCTGTCCCAGACAACACAGAAGGAAGCAACCTGCTGGTGCTTTGATGCCAGGCTTCCAATCCACAGGCCTATGAGAGAATGAATTGATGCTGTTTCAATTCACCGCATCTGAAGAAGATTTTTATGTGTGATTGCGGGAAATTAATACAACTCCCATGTTAACTAGGTCTTTCACCTTCTGGACTCTGGCATCTTGTCAGCACTGCTCTCTAGAAGGCCTGGCCTGTGGCTGATTCTCAACCAAGTGTAGCCATTGCTGTCACGGCTGGCTGCTCCTGGGCTGCCAGACTCAGCTGTTCCTACATAAGTGTTTTTCCTTATGCAGTGACATGACCTGGAAAGTCCCCATGAGGAGCATCACATCCTGTCCTGAGAATTATGAGAGGCCTGTGAATAAAGCCTGCATCATGTCCATGGCAGCTCTGCACTGCCCACTGCCACACAGCCGACCTCTACCAACCTCAAAGGGAAGGAAATGAAGGAAAGAAAGAGGATGTCGTTTGCTTTGGGCAAAACACTGACTTAAAACGTGACTTTCTTAAGCTGAGTGCTGGTCTACAAGGTCTGGTCCCTCACTGGCTGACATCCTCTGCAGAGCAATCTCTTCCTCCCCCAACATGGCCAATAACCAGAGGAACAAAGCTGACTAAGTGGATCGCCCCCGACTCGATGCCACCAAGAATGAAGTAGAAGCAAGGTCAAGGCTAGGCTCACAGGAAACCAAGTCGCAACCATCTGATGTAACAGCACTAGGCAGACAGTGAGAGACAAGTCCTGCTAGCACAAAGGACAGTGAGACCTTAGGAAACTGCAGGCCACGGAGCAGACCAGATGTAACTGGGCTTCTAGCAGGACTAGGGATGACCAGCCGAGGTCCTAAAGAGTTGCTTATGAAAAGGAAAAGGGTATTCTGAAAGAGGAAGTGGATTAAATGAGCTACAATACAACCAGCAGGTGGTAACGATGTGCTGGTGAAAAACATTGGTGGGACTGGCTAGAAAGATGGTTCAGTGGTTAAGGAGGAATACTGAGTTTACAGGGGACTCAAGATCAGTTCCCAGCACACAAGGCTCACACAACTGCCTATGACTCTTACTTAGCTCCAAGGGGTACCTATGCTTCTGTCTTCTTCACAAGTGCATGCAATCACATATGTGTGTGCGCGCACACACGGCGGGGGGGGGGGGAGCAGGACAGGACAGACAGACAGACAGACAGAAAATGATTGGTTATATTGCAAATCCACGATGAAGCTATTAAAGTCCTAACAGTCTATGTATAAAATGAAACATATAGTACATATGTTACATGTTATCTGCCCTGCCCACTTTTAAGTTCTACATCAGAGGGTTTTAACAAAGCACTGACCAAAACCAGATGTGAGGAAATGTGTCTGAACTAAAAATACACAGATTTTCCTCTCATCATTCCCTATTCAGGACCACTATTTAGATGGCATTTATACTGAATTAGGTAACATAAGCTATACAAACAGAAGATTTGATGTAAACTGAGCACTGTCAAACAATGGAGCCAAAGAAATCTTTCCTCTTCTTAAAAAATTAAGTTAATAATAAAAAATAGCCTACAGAAGAGCATGGGCAAAGGTTATTTGCAAATGCTACTTCATTTTTCTAAGGGATCTGAGCATCTCGGGTCTCCGCCTGACTCTGTAGAGTCCTAGAAGCAATGTCCCAGGTACAGCGAGGGAGAACACTCTGTAAACATGTGGCTCATCTTACAGATCTGTGTCTGTGTGGGATGGTTCCACATGAAGAGGAAAGGCACACCACTGTAGGACGAAGTGCCCACAGCAGCAGCTCTGAGAGCTGAGGGGATGAGCGGTTCTCCTTCATGGACCTGAACCGAGGGAGGAAAATGAAAGCGCCTGGGCAGGAAGTGTGAAGGGGCACTGCTGTCACCACATGTGAGGCACTGGGTAGGTCAAAGCTCTGCGAAGCCTGACTTCTCGTGTGGAAACTGCCACATCTGGCTGTTAGTTGTCATCGCTCCACACACATTTAGACCTTTTTTTCCTGGAGAAAATAAAACTATATATAAACTTTGAAATTTGTGAGAAGCAGTACAGACCTGAGATGCCAGCTTAGAAGGAGATAAACAAAAAGCAAAGTTTTCCATGCAGAAGAATCTGACGTAAGACACAAGGCAAAAAGGATTCTTTCAGGGACATTAAAATCATGTCTCTTGGAGGGCAAAACCCACCCAGCCACTGCAACTGATTACAGAACGGCATCATTCCAATGCAGCTCCTTTTAAGAAGGCCAGATGGAAATCGCAGCAGGAAGGGGTGACAAAGGGGACATACAGGAGGGCTTCTCCCTAAGGACAGTCCCTGGAAGGAAAAAGACTCTCACATGTCTGTGTACATTCTCAGGGCAGGAGCCTCAAATTCAATTAGTCTTCACTCCAGCCCCTGCCGCATACCCAACTGGCAGGAGCCTGAGGCTCCAGAAGGCAGTGGAGAAAGTGCAGAGAACAATGATAATATATTCATACTATTCTATACAGGAAAGATGGGAAAGAGCCCCCAAAGAACAGTAAAAAGCACGGCCTTCAAATGCAGGCTGAGATCCATTAGCCCTTGCTGAAACACAGAGCCTCCCAGCGAGCAATTTTACTCCTCAAAACGTTAGTCTAGAATAGACTAAAGGAGACTAGAAGAGGATAGAAAATGCCTGAGTACTTCATGTGGGATATTGTTGGCATTTTTCATGAACCATTTTCAGCTTCATAGACAGAGCAAAGACACTACAAATGAATGCACACAGAGAAATAAGCACACACCACAATCCACACACTCGTACAGCAAAACATACGTGCCTACTCATATATATTCACACTTGTATTCAAACACAGACATACACAACACCCACACCCCACACAGATGCACACACACACATTGGTTTATTATATACCGACATAAAATATACTGCACACACATACACACACTTTCAGGCATAGGCACCATGAAAACATGCACATGACCTGCACCACAGCACCAGCAAATTGAAGCAGCTACCACCTTTGGGAAACAATATTTAATCCTCTAAAATACTCCAGTAAGAGAAACACTTTCTCAACCTACAATACCGCATGATTCTGTTTCCGTTCCAACATGGCAAAACAGAAAGAGTAAAAATAGTATGTGAGCCAGGCCTTTTAATTCAGTAGTGCTGAAAGAGCAAATGTGGCGAGAGCATACAATCCCAAATTATCAGTGAATGAAGAAACTCGGCTTCCAGCTTGCAGATGGAAGGCCTGCAGCAAGCATGAACATCCCTGAATTCATGCGTGTCTTACAACAAAACCCATCAGAGGGAAAGTTTTCCGGGTTCCACTGACAAATGACTTGACTTCCACAGTAGCAGGCAGACACCAGTCAAGCCCAGTCAAACTGAATCACGTAAGAATATATTTAGCCAACTAAAATTACTTCTGGTCTCAAAACTTTCTGGAACTGTTTTTATCTATTCTTACCCAATGTGTGTCTGTTTCCCTCAAATGCCATTGCATTCCTCTGTAAAATATACTGGTGGGAAGCTAATTTTAACCCTGGAAGGTGAAGGCAGCCTTGGGCAATATCACATTGTCAAAACAACTAACTGAAAACTATTGATATATGTAGGACACAGCTTTCCTCATAGATCACCAATTTGGGGGAAATTCATGTCAAAATTGGGCAAGGGATCTCAAGGCTTGCCCAGGAAGCACCTTGGAGGCAGAAGGGAAGCCACAGCTTTACTCTTGCTTGTCCGGGAGAGTCACCTTGGTCACTGTGACGAAAAACCACTTCTGAACACATGTATCCTCATCATAGACAGCGAGACAAAGCTTTACAGCTGGGAGATGACTTGTCCAAAACACTTTGAACGCAAGAATGACAAAGAACTCCTTTGAATTTAGCCACTCAAAGGACACAAGGGGAGAAAAGATGCAGCTTCAGCACGGAGAGTCAGGTTACAAGGACTCACTTAGAAGGTTTACTTTTGTTCCTTGCTGTGGTTGTTGCAGGGAGCAAACTCAAAACTACACAGCTTGTGTGGTCTTAAATCAGCCCATAAATGTCCACACAGCAGAGATACCCAAGGGTGCAGGAGCCTGGGACTGCTCCCCGGGGCCTCTCCATACCCCGTCTCTGAATGTTTCCATGCCAATAAATCCTAGAGAAGTCCCAAGCCTTCTTCCCAAGGACAACAGAACAAGAACAGGTGATCATAAATTAATGGGTGCAGAGGGGCTAAGGAGATAGCTCAGCCACTCAAATGCTTTCCTGGCAAGCATAAAGACATGAACTCAATCCCACAAAACTCATTTTATAAACAAAATTAAAACCAGGGGGACCAGGAAGATGGCACAATGATGAGAGGCACCTGTATGCAAGACATGAAGTACTGAGTTTGTGTGAGGAGATATATATATTATGCACAGTGATGCAAACTTAGTATCTCAGAGATGAGCAGGCACAGAAAGGATGATCCCTGAAGCTAATTATCAGCCAGGATAGCCTAGTTATCAAGCTCCAGGTTCACTGATAGACCTTATCTCAAAAACAAAAAGTGGGCTTGACATGATGGGGCATGCCTTTAATTCTAAGATCTGGCATTCAAAGGCAGGTAAGCCTCTGTAAGTTCAAGGACAGCCTGGTCCACATAGTGAATTCCAGGCCAGTCAGTGAAACCTCATCTAAAATAATAATAATAATAATAATAATAATAATAATAATAATAATAATAATAATAATAATAATAACTAACAAAATTAAGGTAAAAGATACTTGGGGAATGACCACCAAGGTCAAATTCTGGCTTTCACATGAGCACACATACACACACACACACACACACAAACACACACACACACACACACACCTTACACGTGTATCTATACATATGCAAACACATACAAAAGAAATGGGAGACAAGGAGAAAAGGAACAATGGAGTCATGCCCTGTTCACAGCCTGAGGTCTGACTAAAACTCCATCCACCTCAGCATCCCTCCCACAGTCTCAGGTGCCAGATGCCCTGACAAGTTGGCTGTTAAATTGACTTTAATAAACTTCCCTCTATTTACATAAAGTACATTCAGAACTCTTCTGGAACACAGCAAAGAGAGAAGCAAGAGGTCAGTCACCTAGGGAAAAAGGAGATGAGCGCTTACTGCACACAGACCAAGACTGCACTCATGACTCAGAGTCTGTCAGCCCGGGAGGGAGCTGCCTGAGCCTGGTCCAGCTTGAGGGCACCTACCTTCACCCTGACTGTGAGCTCTGATATGCTGCTCATCATGTCGTTGATGGACCGGAACAGCTGCAACAAGGACTCCACGAAGTCAGCCTCCCCTTTGTTCTCATACAGCCTGCAAGAAACACACGACACAGTGGGGGACCTGAGGAGAAGCTCCTGCTTTGCACCCTGTACCCACAGTAACGAGGGCAGCTAATGATGGGGGACCTGTGGGAGGATGAGGCTCCATCTCCAGCATCCATCCAAAGGGGAATGTGAACTGATTCACAACTACTGAGATATGCAAGTATTGGGTTACAATACAGATTTCCAGTAACCTGACACACTTCACAAAACAAAAAGAGACATAAAATATACAAAGGGAAGTATGGAAAGAAGGAGACAGAAGAAAGAAAAGGAAGGGGATATGATGGACCAGTTTAGCACATTCTCACTTGACATGCTTCGTGCCAGCTTTCAATTATTCATTAATTATTTGATGTAGAGAAGTGTGGATGGAGTCCAGGCCTCATGCACTCCAGACAAGTGCTCTATGGTAGAGCTACATCTTAAGCCTATGCTAGTATTCTTAAATCCTAATGTTACATAACTAACATAAGGAGAGTTAATTGTCTAAATGTGACAGGCTCATAGCCATTTGAAAAAAAATGACATTATATCAGTAAATTCAAAATTATGTTGAGAAATGGCACTGCACCAGTGCATCCATTTGAGAGACAATGGGGACCAGAAAACTGGCAAGATCTTCAGCTCTGCCTTACATGGACAGCAAGGCTCCTGTATGGCGGTTCCGTGGGTGCTGATGTATGCTGCTCATCATAAAGAAGTCCCACCTATAAATTATTTATTAGCAGCTACTGCAAGTTGCATTTACATTTTAAAATGTAGCAACTCAGATGTTTTATTAATGTAAACTAGTTTCCTGCCTAATTAAAAATACACCCCACCTGAAACTTGTACACAATGGAAAATTTCATAAACTCAGTGATAATTAATTACCCCAGAGGTAATCTTACATTTAAATGAGTTACATTCTAAAGCAAAGAATTCTGTATAAAGGGGGAAATTGCAACCCAGTGCACCTGTTTTGTAAATAAAAGTTTCCAAACAGAGGTTTGACTAAATGATGTACTGAACAATTAAAATTATAGAGTCATGAACTTCTGTTCACAGGTGGTAGGAAAACCAAGGCGGGTGCTGATGTTATAGAACTAACATAGGAGGACTTAATTATCTAAACATAACGAGATCCTATAGCGATCTGAAAATGGCATTATAATGGTAAATTCAACATTATTTTTAGTACTGGAACTACACAAGTGCAGTCATTTAAAAGGCGATGGAAACCAGGAAATCGTCAAGAATTTCAGTTATGCTTTAAATGAACAGTAAGGATGTTGTACACTGTTTCCGTGAATGCTGATACATGCCATTTTTTATAAATAAGTTGTAACTTTCTGTCACCTCAGGACATTTGCCAGTTCCTAGTGCTGCATGGTATGTGAGACTAAACACTAGAAGGGATACTTGTAGAAAGCCAAGTGGAGCTGATAACCGTCTACAGAAGAAATGGGTTTCAAAAATCAAGCAAAGGGACTTCCAAAAACACAACAGATAAAAGACAATTTAAAAAAAAAGCAAACAAAACAAAACACGGCAGATTCTTGAGTGGGAAGACTAGAGAACCTTGGGAAATGAAATGCAGACTGTAGCTCGACAGGAATACAAGGCACACAGCCCACCATAAACTCTCACGAAGCCTAAAATGTAGTCTCCTGCTAGTTTTAAAAGCCAACCTAGGATCATCTGAAAAGACAGTTTTAATAAGCAAATACCTACACCAGGTTGACCTGTGGCCATGTCTATGCAGGGCTACCTAGATCAGTTCATATCAGAAGACCTAGCCCACTGTGAGTGTCACCATTCCCCAGCCAGAGCTCCTGAACAATATTAAATAAGACAAAGCTAGCTGACAGTAAACAAAAGGTGCATTTGTCTCTTTGCTCTTGACTATGGCTAAGTCTGCCTTGACTTCCCAGAAATGATAAGAGTGTGACCTAGAATTGAAAAACAAAGTTTTTTCTCCCCTAAGTTGTCTTTTGTTGGAGTATTTTTACCACAGCAACAGAAATGACCAAGCTTACAGCACAGTGAGGCCCAAGCACAGTCTCCGACAAGACCAAGAGGCTCAGCCCAGTAGATGGGATGAGCCATCTCAGGAAGACAAACATAGTATGGAGCTTCCACGGTTTTACATATGTGTAGTCCAACCTTCAAACAGAACTCACTAATCTCAGCAGAAGATGGTCCCCATGGCCAAACCAAAGAGGAAAAGAAGACAATGGCCCAGAGCACAGTAGATTTCCTGTAGTCAATTGATGGGAACATCAAAATTAGAGAAAATGGGGGCCAGGAAAATGGCTCAGTGGTCTAGAGTGCAGCTACTTTCGCAAAGGACCTAAGTTTGGTTCCCAGCACCTACATGGCAGCTCACAACAGTTCCCAGGGAATCCAACACCCTCTTTGGCCACTGTGGGTACCACATACATGTGCTTATACACAGAGTGAGACACACAAGCAGTCACACAAGTAAAAATAAAATATCTTCTTTTTGTATTAGAAAAAATAAAATAATGGAATGTCCAAAAAATAAAAGGTGGGGGAAAAAACAGAAGTCAAGGTGGATCATGACAGTGCCCAAATGGATCTTTAAAATGCAAAATCCCAAATTAAACAACGCAACAACATTAGGAATTTATTGTATGAGCTAACTAGAGTCTAGGCTCAGCAAGAAACAAAAATAGTGAAATGGTAGACAACCCAGAGAAAAGTTACTAAGAACACAGACAAAGGAGGAAAACACAGAGGAGAGTCTGGAAGAGCTAGCACAGCAGGGGAGAGATCAAGGACACAAGTAACTGATACCTCAGCACAAGGGAGGACCAGGAGGGAGGAAAGTCATTGAAATGGTGATCAAATACTTCAAACCCAAACCCCAAATACTCAATGCAAAGTAAATGCAAAGAAAAGTCTTCCTATGCATCCCACAAAGCTTGTTTCCTATGCAAATAGCCACAGAGACAAACCTCCAGGGCAGCCAAAGAGGAGAACACATATTACTCTATCTTTAAGGATGTAACAATAACCGTGAGTCTAAAAAGAGACTTCTCGCCAGAAATGATGGAAACTAGAAGAAAATGGAGTAACACCTGGAGGAAGAAAAGTGCCAATCTGGAGGGCTGTGTCAAATGAAAGTATTTTTCAGACACAGACACGAAATAAATCATTTTCATATACACAAAGCCTGTAGCTGATTTCTTCTAAAGGAAATTCTAAGGGGAACTCTTTTGACAGAAGGAAAACGACCCCTTAGGGAAACGTGAAGTTAAAAGAGAGATGAAAAGCAATTCTATACATAGAGCACAACCAAAGAATGCCGACTCTACAAAACAGCAATGTGTGGCCAGACTCAAAATACATGTGGATGAAAGTGCATGGCGACATTAATGCCAAGGACAAAAAGAATGCACACAGTCTCTGTGCTCTGCTAGTCTGGATTTGGCTATTTCCAAGGGAATGGTAATGGCAACTCAAATTATTCCTTAAATTATCAGGCATGTTTCCATCTGGGATAATTATGAAAAAAAGGTAGTAAAGGATGTTAAACATGTTGAAAGAGCAGAAAAGAAGATGGAAAATAGAAAACATTAACTGGTATTGAAGAAAGCAAGGGGAGAAAGGAAGAAATGGGGAATGTGGCTCTTAAGAGAAAATGTAAAGAAAAGTAACAAAAACGAACGTGTGAAAAATGTACACGTTGTGATGATCGATAAGGAGTCACTGTGCTAAACCACTACAAACAAGTAAATGTGGTAGGAAAGATGTTCCGGGGTTAAGAGGACACAGCTCTTGCAGAGGACCTGAATTCTGTTCCTGGCACCCTGATCAAGAAACTCACAATCGCCTAGAATTCCAGACCCAGAGACTCTAGCAGCCGTGTCAGCTATCCCTGAGCACTAACTCTCATGCACTTACACAGAAACACATGATTTTCAAAGTTTAAACAAAAAAGGGGGGCCTGGAAGCAATAAAAAGGGGGGAGGGGAGTCCTATGCATATTTACCTAGTGTTCTCACCAGAAATCCCACATCTGCACAGCAGCCGCAACAGCACCATATGCAGGCCCTCTGCCCAGCACCTGCCTCCTTCATCTCAGATTGAGGCCACTCCTGCCATGAATCATCAAGGCCAAAAACTAAAACTACCATTTCTAGTGTCCGATGCCATGCTATGCCTTTGATCTTGAAAATCACTCCCTTGCCTCCACCTCTGAATATGTCTACCGTCTACTGTGGTGGCATGCTCCAACTAGTGTTCAGCTATTTCCATGGAAATGCTATTCCCAAATAAAGACCATTACACAGAGCGGGATGTGTAATGCTATTGAGAGATGTGTAACAGCATGGAAATGCTATTCCCAAATATAGACCATTACACATCTCTGTCAAACAGAGTAGATATAGGGAAATGATATAGAGAGAGAGGGAGAGATAGGAGCGTGATGATATAGCGATTTGAATGAAAATATTCCTCATAGGCCTTGATGTTTGAAGGTTTGGTCCCCAGCTGTTGTTACAGCTTGGATGTCTTTATGAGGTGTGACCTTGGAATAGGAAGTAGGTCACTGGGCATGAGCTTTGAGGTTTCAAAGGCACAAGCCACTCCCAGTTCTCTCACCCTGATTCCTGCTTGCAGTTAAAGACATAAGCTGACAAGCTCTTCTTATCCACCATGCCTTCTGTTTGCTGCCTATGCTCCACATTATGGAATCTGACCCACTGGAACCATGAGTCCAAATAAACCCTTTCTTCTACACGTTGCTTTGGTAATGATGTTTTATTACAGCAACAATAAAGTAATTCATACAGATAGATGATGTGGATGGATGGATGGATGGATGGATGGATGGATGGATGGATGGATAGATGTATGAGACATGAAAAATCAGTGGATAAGAAATAGATAAATTATATAGAGAAATAATAAACAAGGATTAAATGAAGATAGATATAAATATATACATAGAGATGATAGACAGATAGAGAACTATGACTAATAGACCTAGACAGACATATAGAAAAGATAAATAGACAGGCTAGAAAATATAAATAGTATTCTAGTTTCTTCTTCATCGCTGTCAGAAAACACTGATGAAGGCAACTTAGGGGAAAAGGGGTTTATTTGACTCATGCTTCAAGTCACAGTCCATACTGAGAGAAGGCTGGGCAGTAAACCCCTGTTTACTGGCTCACTCACTGGTTTACACTCAGCTACATTTCTTAAATAGCTCAGAACCACCTGGCCAGGGAATAGTGCCAACCACAGTGGGGTGGACCTAGGCCAGTGGTTCTCAACCTTCCTAATGCAGAGATCCCTTAATACAGTTCCTCATGCTGTGGTGACCTCAAACCACACAACATTTTCATTGCCTCTTCATAACTGTAATTTTGCTGCTGTTATGAATCGTAATGTAAATATCTGACACACAGATGGCTTTAGGCTAAAGCGTGAGAGGGTCATTTGACCTCCAATTTGACCTTCAAAGGAGTCACAACCCACAGGTTGAGAGTCACTGTCCTAGATCAAGTGACAAGAAAGTAACTCATAGACATGGCCACAGGACAATCTAATGGAGGCAATTCTTCAACTGAGGTTCCTTCTCAGGTAACTCTAGGTTGTATCAGGTTGAGAATAAAAACTAACCTGGATGGATGAATTGATGGGTGGATAAACAGAGATTAGGAGTTAAGAGAAAGACAAGTAGGTAGATGAGATAGATGACAGGTGAAGGACCCGATACATACAACAGACAGATGTTAGCTAGTAGATGATAGATGTATACATGCATAAGTAGAAGAATGGGTGGATGTCAGATTTTTTTTTTCTTTTAAGTTGATGTATGTGGTGAGAACACAATCCCTGTGTGTCTTTGTGACTCATGAGATCAAGATTCCCATTTTTTGGTTAAGCCACCCCACTGATTTTACTCATCAAAAGGATTGCTCCTCTTTCAAGGAAGGCAGTACTCCATGAAGTGAACTCTAAGAAGGGCCTTCTGCCAGGCGCTGCCACTTTTCTTGGGGATGCCTTTGCATAAAGGTTACTTTCTTTCCTTGAGTCCCAGCAACAGCTCAGGGCAGAGCTAATGTAGCCAGGGATGGCTGACCCTGCAATCCAGGGGAATAGCTTTAACAAGAACAACTGCAGTGGGGGTTTCTCCCTTGTTTTTAAAATACCTGAACTTGTGATCACATCTATGAATTTGGTGGTAAATCTCTCTTGGCTCTATGTGTCTAAAAACATCTTTTGATTGCATGCCTGATTAAAATTCTCATGTCAACACTGTTATGATTATTCTTAATCTGCAACTATACAATAAACTTAATAATCAGGTTAAGTTTTTGTTCTAATTGCTTCTTTTTTGTCTCCATTTTCAACCTACCTTTTCCCCTCACATTAAAATGATGTTGTTATTCAAGGAAGTTTGGAAATTTATTTTACCCAGTTCTAGCCAAAATGAAAACATCTAAGTGTTCCCTCCTAAGTTCATTTCAAATAAAAGAAAAATAAAGGGGAAAAAAACCAATAAAAATAAAAAAGCTTTATTTGAAAACCGTAAGCTATGAGAACTGCTGAGGCTGAACAATTTGGTCTCAGGCTTCATAAAACTACAAATAAAAATCTAAAAGTTTACTTATGTAAGTGGGTGACCTTAACTTGTTCCTTTCTATCATGAATATAATCTTCAATCAACTCTCTTCTTATAAACTAATAAATTTACATTACTACTTGACTGTCTTATTCTCATAAATTTTTTGACAAAATAAAAATAGAGATGACTGTCAGGATTAGCACACACCTTGGCCTGGACTTGTGGTAATTATCTCTGCTACAACTGAAATCAAACCATAACTTTAACCTAAAAATAAATACACAAATAAAAAGATAATTAATGTCTATTGCCTCCTGCACATTAAACACAGCTATTTAACTTTAAGAGCTGAAAATAAAGACTATATAAGTAACATCTCCAATTTCATATGTAATCAAGGAATAAATTTGGTGAATGTTAAATGGTATGTTTAAAAATAAATTAGCCACATAAGCTAAAGTCTACAAATGCCATCAAGTATACAAAGGAAACTATATGATTCCAATGTAAGCTAAAATAATAAAAATAAGTTAAATATAAATTGAGGTTTCCTTGGCTTTAAAATCACTACAACACAGTATATAACTGTATCTATTAAAATATACATTTTATACATTGTCAATGTATGGGAAAATTTGAGGTAGATTTCTCTGGTATTCACTATAAAAATGATTGCTTAAGAGTTTCAGATTCAAGCTGATGGGTAATTCTATATGGAAAGAATAATGTGGGGGGGAGGAGCATGTTTTGATGAGGAAAACCGTTAAACATAAATTCATTCTTTGATTGTGAAAAATAGTAATTGTCTAAATACAGAGATTTTTAGAGGTTTGCTAAAAAGTATCAATTTAACGAAGGGAACAAAGCCCAACTGGAGCCAGGAAACAGGAAGGGGAGAGACCAAGGGGACTGTGAGGGGAAAGAGACATTTTTGGTGAGGAAGAGCAGAGAGAATTCTGTTCA
Organism: Dicrostonyx torquatus; assembly: GCA_028555095.1. Taxonomy (NCBI): domain Eukaryota; kingdom Metazoa; phylum Chordata; class Mammalia; order Rodentia; family Cricetidae; genus Dicrostonyx; species Dicrostonyx torquatus. The sequence continues at coordinate 272,558 of JAQHUG010000118.1, read as the reverse complement.
GATAAGATTCTGTGTTACAAAAATGAAGCTTGTGTTCAGCGGTAGAACGGGCACTGTTGTCAAGCGAGGAAAAGGAAAGGGGCTAAGTGAAAACTTGAGCATGTTATAGTCTGCGAGCTGGACGTTTGGGGAGGGCACAGCTTACAAAAGAAAATCTGGGCGTGCTCGAGGTCATAAAGCACTTACGATATTTTCCAAACCTGAACCTACACACCACAGTAAAGCCTGAACACAATTCTTTTTTAGACAAATTAGTTTTAAATGTATATCTGCTTCTAGTAAAACTTAGAAAAACTGGCCTAGGGTACAAAGACTTTTGTATTTTCTAGATAATTTTTCTGCTGTCTGTGTTAGTTATTTTTACTCACAAAAAGCTAAATCTTAATGACTGTTTTCTCAGTGGTAACTGTTCCATTTTTTTAAAGATTATCTTTTTGCCTTCATTAATGTATGAGAACCATGTGTGTGCGCTATCAGCAGAGGCCAGAAGAGACCATCTGATTCCCCAGAACTGAACTTGAAGACGATTGTGAGCTGCTGTGTGGCTTCTGGGAACTGAACTTGGGTCCTCGGAAGAAGAGCAAGTGCAGTAGCCTCTGAGCTGCCTTGACAGCATGCCGTCTCTTGGTTTTGAAGACCTTTAAGTACTGCTCTTAAAGTGATTAAATCTGATTTGTGACTCTAGTCATATGAATAAGGATTATTTTTATAATGATGTTTGATTATTGATGTGAATGTATTGAGGATTGCAAAATTCTTAGTCTAATGATCCATGCCATTTTCAAATTCTATATGCAAATAGAAATGCCTTCTTCATTTTTATTTTCAAACTTTCCATGCCTTTATATTTACTGAATCTTTCTGTTTTGTTTATTTGTTGGAAGCCCACTGCTTGGAAAGATAACCATTTCTAAAAAACAGAGGAATAGATGAAATGGGTATTCACTCGGGCCATGAGCTTGGGCAATCTGGCCAGACAGAGGTGGTGACCTCTATAAGGAAGGAAGGAGGGTGGTCCTGCTCTCTTGGGTGGTGAAGACTGAGTCAGGCAGCATGAAGCAGCAAGTGATAGATCCCCAGCTTTCCAAGGACTCTGCAACTTGATTTACCATAATCCTATATCCATGAGTGTATTTCCCCTATTTTATATCTTAATAAATCCGTGATACCCCTTAAACAGACGTATGTGGATTTCTCTTAACAAATAGAACTTATCGACAGACTCCAGGGGAGCTTCTCCAGAAAAGATGAGTCCCCTGTGGCAGAAAGGGGTAGAACACTGATTCCCAGGCACCAATCACTTCTGCCTCTGACACAGGACCAAACAGGCCACCAGGAGACCAATGTGCATGCAATGATTACAATCAGAGCCTAAATACAGGGCTGTTGATGAACAGGTACTAAGGAGAAAAATCTTTACTTAAAATGAGAATGTAAAAGTTGTCAAAATCAAAATGCAGTTTCTGTGCAGACCCTATTTCCCCAAAGTACCCAAAGCTGGAGGCTACGACGGGAATGTCCTCAACATGAACGCCTTAGGTGTGAGGAATGGTAACAAAGCTGTATAATTCTACCAAGACATCCATCCAGGCAGAGACCCTGGGCTGAGGTTACTCCTATATATTTATTGTAGCCAAAGAGAGTTATACCAAAATATCTAGGCAATCTTCCTCACCCGTACCCTCAAAACATCCCCTCGCCTCGTCCTCTTTAACGATGTCCACAGTTGAACACGACTTCTGTTTTCACTACAGTCCTCCGCCCTCCTCATTCCAATGCTATGGTCAAGGAAATACCATTTGCTTTAGAAAATATCTGCTTTTTAATGTTTTTAATGTAGGTTGAGAAATAGAATCTAAAACCTCACAACCTTATAAGTAAACAAATAAGATGATAAATTCAAAGACTTGTGAGACTGGTATATAAAAATGAATACATGCTATTTGTAAAAAGACATACCTTAAGCAGGGCATGGAAGCTCAAGCCCATAATCCTAGCTCTGAAGAGGCTAGGACAAGAGGATCAGCATGAGTTCAAGACCAACCTACATTATGAATTACAAGACAAGTCTGGGCAAGGTGAAAACAGTAACTGAAATATAAAACACCGAGAGTTGGAAAATAAAAGAAGGAAGAAAGAAATGTACACATGAAGTAAAACATGAGGGAAAAACCTTCATGTCAGCGAAGACCTAAATCCATAAAACAGTCAATAGTATAAACCTGTAGGCTAACAATAACTGTTTCAAAAACTATAAAGCACAATGAACGAGCCTTTAAAATATTTGACACCTTACAAAGAACCTCTCATGGGTGACATTTTAATGATAAGTTGCTCTCTTAGCAACTATGCGTAGCCTAATGAATGCTTACACTGTGCAGCGACCCCTTTGACACATCTCTCTGTAATGAAAGATCAGCAGAAAGTCTCCAGAACTTTCCAACCTGGCTTTATCAAATATACCAAGAAGAGTTACTCATTTGACCTACTTCGAAATGAAGGAAGGGATGGGAAGAAGAAATCCAGAAACTTATCAATAAATAAATTGATGAGTAAGACCTCCTCATTCCTTGCTCTGTTTTCAATAAGAATTCATTAACAATGAATGGTGACAGGCTCTTTGTCTATGAAGTACATTCTATTTTGTGACCCAAGGAACGAGAGCACAAAGACGGATCGGCATAACTTATTCATGATCAATAACTAATTATTCACAAAGCTTAACACCAGATGACAAGCAGAGACTACAGCACACAAAAGGCAGTCGAGGGGACAAGCAATAGCTAGGCACAGGCCAGCATTCAGCAGGTCTGATGCAGGATGTCTGCTTTGGGCTTTCTAGTTAATACGGTCCCCCCACACAGAAGGCAGAAAAAACACACAGCGAGAGGAGCCTCTGGCTGCGTGGAGTCTTTCTCTGAGTTCACCATGAACCAAATTTGTTTGGGCCAGAACTGCCATTCTCATTTAAAGACAAAAAGAGCTCCCTAACTAAAACAAAGAATATGGGATGGGACTACACAACAGAAAGGCGGTGAGACAGCACAGTAAGCATCACCATCTCCAGAATTTCATCTCTTTGTTCTTCGGGAAGAACAATTAATCACAATTATACCAGAATTTAACACAGCAACTGTATTATATTTGAAAACACAGCAGACCATTTTGAAAGAAGAAAAAGAATAGACACCAAAAGTTTGTTCCAACTGAAAAAAACAAAACAAAAGACCAAAAAAAAAAAAAAAAACAAAAAACCACTCACTTGCCAAGCACAATTGTGAGCACAGCTGCTTTTCTCCCAAGGTGATGAGTGTACTGCAGGTAAGAAAATGAGCCTCGGGTCTCTCTTTCTCCCCACTGAAAATCTCCCACATGAGACCTGCTTAGAATTGCTGATGAGCAGACACCAGCCTGGGATACTAGACTCTTTCCTCTACAAGTAACCCATTCAAAATAGGAATGGGTCAAGACTCAATCAAGCCCTTGAAGTCAAAGGCAAATGTTGTGGAAGACACCATGATGTCATGGGCCGGAAAGGAAGCCTCTGGCAGAAGCAGCTCTGATAGGATGGGCTTGAGCTTTTCCATTTTCCAGCCTGTGGAATCTGCGAAACACCAAAACATCTCACAGTCTTCAGCCATAGATATGGAAAAGAGGTATGTCTTCTGTCTACACAATCTGACCACAAGTGCACTTCATATTCTAAAAGGTACATATGTTCTTTCATTTCTCCAAAATTCTGGTAGGCAGTTAAAAGCCACACTCAGGAACATGAAGGAGGAGTTGGGAAGGCTATGAAAATGGTGATACAGACAGGACTCAAGTTCATTACATATATATGGAAGAATAAAGGAACAAAGAAGAGAAGCAAAAAGGAAAGGAGAAAGACAAGGGTGATGAGGACACCACTGTGACCCCCATGTGTCATTAAAGAAGGCCATGAAAGACTTCACTGTGTCTTAGAGATAGCTGACATTCAACTTGTGCCCTGGACAATCTTGGCTCTTAGAAAGAGCATGGGAAATTCAGTTGGGGTGTGCTGCAGGATATTTGATTACACTTTGAACCCTGAGGTTGAGTTATTTACTGGAAAAACATGCTTCTAGCTGTGGTGTGGCTCAGCCCTAACATATACCTTTAATCTAAAAGCCTTCTACTTGAATATTGTACTCAGGATTAAATAAAGTCAACCATAGGTCAAGAGGCAGAGCAAGCAACCAGTCAATAGAAAAAAAAACATAGAGTATGAGAGGAAATCAGGAGGAAGAGAGAGAGAGAGAGAGAGAGAGAGAGAGAGAGAGAGAGAGAGGCAGGCACAGGAAGTAGATGTGAGGGACATCCGGTCAGAGAAAGCTCTCATCTGGGATGACAGCAGAGAACAAGCACTTGGGTGCTGTCTCTTGTCTCTCTGAACTAGCAGGTTTTCACCCCGGCATCTTTATTGATAAACAGAATGATAGAGACTTAGTTAAAAAAGAAAAACAACAGTAATGGGGCTAGCTCCTGTTGAGACTCAGATGAGAGAGAGGCAGCCTGAGGGCCCAGCCGAGGAAAGAGGGACTTCCTGAGCTCCTAAATGTGGTACTTCCTGTGTCATACTCAAGATTCGGTGTCAGGTTTTAGTTGGGGCACGCAGTTCAAAAGGACACTGAGATAGACTACCGGATACTATGTTATAATTTCATGGGCAGACAGAGGCAAGGTGGGGGCTCCAAGGAAAGTTGAGGCTCCAGTACCAGAGAGAGATGACATGGGGAGGTCATGGTGGAATCAGAGCCCATCGAGCTGAAGGCAGTCTCTTCATGTACCTTTTGAGGATGGAAGAGGTTCACAGCAAGAGCCTGAAGCCAGGCTCTGTGACTGCCAGGCAGAAGGAAGAGAAGAAGGAAAGGGTGGAGAAGAGGATATGGCAGCACCCTTCAGTGGAGACTCGCTTCTCATGTGAGATGTCCCATGTGAGGCTCACAACAGTGGCCCAGTGGCATATGTGTTAGTATCTGTGAGAAGAGGGAGAGCAGAAGTGGTATTCTAACATCACATTTCTACAGGCAGCTGTGTGGTTTTTAGCAGTCCATTCTTCTGTTGGTCACCTAGTATTCCAGTGACTTAAAATCACAGAGATGCTGGAGACAAGAGTCTATAATGAGAAAGAAAAGTTCTCCAGAGCTTTCATGAAGATAATGCAAAACCTGAAATGAGGTAGAGAAGTACGAAGCATTCAAAGCAACAGATATTCTGGGTTGAAGGTATGAGAAACAGAGCGGAAACTATTGGCCCAATATATACATACTGGAGCTTAAAGATAGGACTGTCATGTGACAACATTCTGCCCACGAGAAGAGAATAACACACGGCATTTGAAAGCCGGAAGAGGCTCTTCCTAAGAAAGCCTGGCAAAGCCCATAGCCCGAACTCACTGCTTAACTGTAGGCATCATGTCAGGAAAAGCAGAGGAACCTTGAGATCATGAGAAAAAGAGACAATCTCTAAAGATGATAGGAGAGAAAGATACTGGATGCTGAGAACATGGAGCAAGCGAATGTGAGCCCGTCTTTTCCAGGCTGCAGGCTGTATACAGGGTGGGTGGGTGACAGGGATCTCACCTGGTGAAGCCATGGAAATTGATTTTGAAGGTTGAGAAGCAGCCTTCTGACCACCACAAGGCGGCTCAAAGTGAATAAATCTCAGAGACACCATGCTTCTAAGAGCTTATGCCTGCAACTCTGTGTTCCTATTCTATGCTTCTAAAGGACCAAAGTGAGGCAGAGCCTTTGCTCCTGGTGCCCCGGGCTGACCTCAGTGGACTGAGTAGCCACGGTCGTTTCTAACACAGTCCTGTTGTGTAAAATAGTCGTGTGCTATGACAACCCAAATACACAGGCTGTTGTTGTGATTCTCTGAGGAATGAGGACATCCTCACTGCGGCTGCAGGGAAGACAAACATCACCAAATCCCTGACTTGGCAGCACATGGATCAGACACTGGACAAGATTAAAATTTTCCAGGTAAACAATGATAAAAGCCACATCACCTATTATGGGTCTTCTTTTCTTCCAACCATACTGTAATGAGAGAATTTAAAGAAATGGGAAAGGTGGGGGCTGGCAAGAGGGCTCACCTGGTAAGAGCTCCAAAAACCACATGGTGGAAGGACAGAACCAACTCCAGCAAGGTGTTCACTGAGCGCTACTTATCATGCATTCATGTGCAGTCATGTGCAGAGTGGGGAGGGGCATGTCTATGCATGTATGTATGTGTAGTCATATGTGCAGAGACGGGAGGGACATACTGGGAAAAATAATTAAAAATGAAGATTCCAGGCCACAGTTTTCACTGTCACATAATCTGCATGACGGAAATAAGACCCCAGACAATCTGTCTACATGAAGTGCCCTGCCAATCTCCAACAACTGAAAAGAAAGAGCATGAGGGCTGGAGAGATGGCTCAGAGGTTAAGAGCACTGACTACTTTTCCAAAGGTCCTGAGTTCAATTCCCAGCAACCACATGGTGGCTCACAACCATCTGAAATGAGATCTGATACCCTCTTCTGGCCTGCAGGCAGACACACAGAATATTGTATACATAATAAATAAATAAATATTAACAAAAAAAAAGAATCTAACCCATGCACACAACATTTAAAAAAAAAAAAGAAAAGAAAGAGTATGCCTTTGAGATAGATAGTGATCAAGGACAAGACGAGTGCCACCAACTGGGGTCTTCATATGGCTACGGAAACCCCAGAGTGAATGGAGAATGGAGCACACTCAGTTCTGTGCCCAGGAGCACAAAGAGGGCTGCTGCCCAGTCACTAGTAGTCCCTCCATTCCTGACCACTACTGTCCGACAAGGTCAGTGGCATGCTGCTGTGGCGTTTGTTATGTTTTCTTTCCCTCTCTTCTTGGTGCTTATGAATACATCCGCTACAAGCAAGAGAAGTTGAAGCGTAGAGGAAGCGGTGTTGACAGGGGTCCAGTGAACTTTGTGCCTGTTTTTCGCTACTCACATGTGGTGTGCCCCATTCTCTGCAGAGCAGCCTGGCCTCTGATTGATGGCCTCACAAAGCCCATGTCTGTTCTCTGGGTAAAAACCTACCACAAGAACGTCTATTAATCCCGAACGGCCACCATGTGCTCACAACACTCCCTGTAAGTCACCCACAAAATGACACTCTCCAAAAATAAGCAGAGTCCACATCTACACCCTACACCCAAACTATCCACCTCCATATCTCTTTTACCAGTGTGAGATAATGGGGGAGACCACAAAGTGATTTCATCTTAACAGCCCAACTGTGGAGGTTAGAAATATCAATTTAAAAGCAACCAGCATTCTCTAAGACAATCAAACCATAAATATCCCAACTTGCTTTCAAGTTCAAAACTTAACTCTGAAGGTGGTCAGCTGCCATTAGGCAGAGTGCCCGAGGATGCGCTAGTATCTATAGAAACACAGCATTCTATGGGAAGGAGAAAGGGGGTCGGGATCCCCCAGTGCTCTCCTGTGAGGCTGTGCAACTTGATTCTGGCTTTTTCTTCTCATTGCTTGCTTTCATTTTTTGTTTGCTCTTGTGGGGCTTTTTGCTCTATGAAGATATACTGAAAAGCACTGCCAAGCCCTTGGTGGATGCCCAGCGCTGCGTGACATGCATTCCAAAGGCTTTCAGCAGACAATGTTTGGCTCACAGGCACACTTCTGAGCCTCTGAACAGTGCACACTCTGCAGGGACGGCTTTGGAAGCAGTCAGGGTCAGCGTGGGCAAACACACCCCTGCCCTTCATCTGTGAAAGCTTGGGCTGAAACAGAAGGCAAGAAGCAGGAAGGAGAAGGAGAAGCCAAGCACACAGAGGAGGACAAAGAGGAGAGAAAGAAGGAAGGAAAACCAAGAGAGAAGTGAGAATCTGCCCAGGCCTTGGCAAAACACTTACTGGTTGAAGAGAACCCGTGAGCGCACGATGAACTTGAAGATGTACTCCAAGGCTTTTATAGCTTTGTACAGCTGCTCATTGATTCCTGGCTTTTCAGCACTGGCCACGTAGGTCCGTAACACCTTGGTCAGCTTCCTAGTCCCAAGGAAAACACATGTCAATCAAGAGTTCAGAAATCCCAACTCGACATTTTCACTCAGGTTTCCACTTACGAATATATGCATATTCATAAAGCTTTCTAATCAGACAAAGCACCTGATAAAATGTCTTCCCGGTGGGGTAAGAATATTAAAGGGGTGGCACGAAAGGGTTCCTCACTTGGTACCACCTGTCTGCAGGCTAGCTGATTTTGTGTCAACTAAAGGCCTTATACTGAATAGGAAATTGTTAGGTGGTAATTTCCAAATAAACAGCATAAAATTTTAAATGCATTTCCTAAGGATTCCTATTAAGAGGATGAAAATAAGATTTCTAAGGTAGATGTTATATTTCTTAATAACTGAATTCCCCCAAAACATTTAATTTTAAAAACATAAATAATAACTGTACTTCTCATGGTCATATTTATAAACTGGGAGTGTGAAACAACTCAATAACATGAAAAAGTTTACACAAATCACAGCACATACAAATTCATCAGAATTATTTTTCCAATTGTTCATACCATGACAGACATAAATAAGGGGGAATAAATACAAATGAATTGTAAACTTGGAGACTATAATTCATAACTTCTTAAGGTTTTGGCAGTTTTTTTAGGGTGGGATGAAGTCATTTGTTTATTTTTGCTTTTTGAGAGAGTCTCTCTATGTAGTCCTGACTGCCCTGGGACTATTCAGCAGACCTCAACCTGTGAGTCTGGACCCTTTCTCAACTCCTTTGGGGGTTAAGTATCAGATACCTTATATATCAGATATTTATTTTACAAATCATAACAGTAACAAAATTACAATTATGAAGTAGCAATGAAATAATTTTCTGGTTGGGGGGTCACCACAGTATGAGGAACTGTATTAAACGGTTGAAGCATTAGAAGGTTGAGACAATGATAGACCAGGCTGGCCTCAAGAATGCCAGCATAAAAGGCATGCGCCACCACACCTAGCCACAGATACCATTTTACAAAATTGTGAGCATAGGAAAAAGCTTTAAAATTTCCTTTTTTGCATCATTACATATAACCAGAGAGTCCAAATGGTAACAGATTCATTCAGAACTTCAGGGTATGTGAAAAGTTCAATATAAAACAAACAAATTTTGAGAAATACAATTTGAAAAATAATCAACTTCATTAATAAACAGATACATGTAAATTAAAATCAGACAGGGATGGGAAAGCATCTAAGTCGGAGGATGCCCTCAGCAGGTGCCAGGCCCAGCATCCAATCCCAAGCCCATGGGGGGAAAAGTAAATAAATACAGTATATAAACAAACAACAACTAAAATATTTGCCAAGTGAAGACAAGATGAGGGGATAAATCAGAGCAATACTCTTTGGAGGGAAACCAATAAACATGTATCAGGGCATTTTATCACTGATGCCAGATATAAGCAAGAATATTCAAATCCTTTGACATCAGCAACTCCCTTTGAGGAAATCTTGTATAGCAGCAGTTACAGATGTATTCAGTAACATTTGCCTCAGCTTTGTCTGAAGTAGTAAAATATATGAGCAATGCAATATCTATCACCTGAGCCATGTAAATGATTTAATCATGAAAGAGAATAGAACACTGCTCAGCTGTTAGGTATAAGAAGGGAGAGGCCGGACAGGAGGGTCTATCACCACTAATGTGGATTGGTGGAGTTATTTTGTTTATTTGGGTTATAAGACAAGGTCTCTTATGGCCTGGAAACTTGCTGTTATACAACTGAGAACAACCTTAGACCTCTGCTCCCTGGTCCTCACCTCCACGGTGCTGGGATTACAGGTGTTTGCTATCAGACTTTGTTTAAACTGTGCAGAGGCTCAAGCCCCGGCTTCCGTGCACTCTACTGACTGAGCTGCAACCACGGCCACACCCTGCCAATCAACGCAAAGTGATGTTTCTAACTTGCTAGAGGAAGAACAAAGTAACACAATAATTTTATAAGCTGTATATGTGTCTCTCTAGTCCAGCAAATTCAGTTCCAGTGTTCGCCAAAGAAAAATGTATACTGTGTCTATAAAATGCAAGATTTCTTAGCCTTATGCAAATACCAGGAAACTAGCAGCCCCCAGCTTATTTATCAATAATGACTGAACAAGTCAAGGGAGACTCAATTACAACTAAGAAATATAAAAGGACCCAATTCAAACAATGAAACTTACAGCAATGTGGACAAATCTCAAAAGCATTATGTTGACGGAGAAAGGCCAGGTGCACAAGAGTACATGATGTACACAAGAAGACAAAACAGAGCTGTGATATAGAAATGAGAACCGAGATGCTTCTTAGAAAATGACACAAACTTTAAGAGCAAGAGAGGCCTGTGGGATAGCAAAATGTTACAGATATCTTGTCCCAAAACTGCCTGAATTCACAAAATGACTCTTTCTATATGTACATTATTGTAGCAATGAAAAAGCTTTTAAATTTCATTATCTTTAAAGATTTATTTACATGTGTATGTGGAGGGGCTACCAGTTTATATACACCACGTGTGTGCAGATGCAGTGGCATCAGATCATAGGAAAGTAGAATTACAGGCAGGTGTGAGGCACCATGTGATGCTAGGAATGAAACTCAGGTCCTCTGAAGGAGCACAAAGTATGTGTCATCATGGAGCCATTTCCCCAGGCCAACTTCGGGATTTTAAACAAGCAAAAATAGCACAGCGTATAGTCTGTGGTGATGGATCAGTGCATCAAGGGCTTAGCACACAAGTAGGAGGACCTCAGTTCCATCTCCAGCACCCATCTTAAAGAGTCAGGCATTGTAGCTGCACGTGCTTGCAACACCAGCACTGGTGAGGCAGAAACACGAGGGTTTGTGGGATATACAAGTCAGTGAGTCTAACCAAGTCAGCGATCTCCAGGCTCACTGAGAGGGCCAACCTTGAAAAATAAGATGGAGAGTGAAGGAGAACCCCTGATATCAAGATCTCACCTGCACATGTACACATACCTACACAGACATATGCATAAAACAACACACACATACATACAATATTTTTAGATATTTTTAAATGTTTTAAAATTTTTATTTGATATGTATTGTTCTTTGCTTGCATATATGTCTGTATACAACATATGTGTTTGTCACCTTTGGAGTCCAAAAGAAGGCATGAGATTCCCTGGAACTAGAGTTACAGGCTGTCAAGAGATACCATGCTACAAATCAAAATCAGATCCTCTGTAAGAGCAGTCCTCCAGCCCCCTAAGTGAAATGTAGGTTAAAACAAAAACAAGTGAGCAGGTTTGTGAGTGACCAAATGCGTAAGAAGGCATTTCTGACACTCATCAGGTTACAGCACCCCGGAAAGGAAGCGTGGGCCACTCAGGAGAGCCAGCCTGATGGTATGAACTGAATGTGTTCTGAAGGCTGACCTGCAGGATCCATCTGCCATGGGACCTGGCATTGGGAGCCACTCACTGGAAAGTACCCAAGCAAAGCCACTCCAGTTAGCCCTTAACATTCAGGACACCGCTGAAATCCTGGCTAAGTCTGTCTTTCTCGGCTCCTGTCCCAAGATCCACAACACCTTTCCTTTTCACCTCTATTCCCATCCTCCCTCGGCAACAGCAACAACAAAGTCCACAGCACTCACTTTGGCCATGGGAATCGTTCCAGCGCACTAATCAAAGAAAGGAATAAAATGATAATACTAATGATTCAGAAAGAGAATAGCCCAAATCCAGAAAATAAATCTGCAAGGTCATCTCCTACCTGCCCAAAGATCAAAACCTCTGGTGGGGAGCCAGAAAAGGACAGAGCAAATGGAGCCTCAATGATGCCAATGAGGAGCCCATGGCAGCCCCCATGAGACTCAGAGCACGGGATAGACAAGAGCCACAGCATACAGGTTATATGAAGAGTAGTCCTCACTCTTTTCTCAGCTGAATCCGTATTGGGTACAGCTTTGGTGTCCCAGACGCCATTGACAGTCAGCAAAGGGAGCTGTGCTGGAGCTGGGGTGCTAAAGGGAACACCCACTGCTGGGAGCCTTCCCTCTGCTTATGCAGCTCTTTGGAAAGAAACAAAAAAGATGGCAACACAGTATCAGAGCCTTCAACCCCTAGCATTTGGGAGGCAGAGGCAAGATGAACCCTTGACTCAGGGACCATCTTGACCTACAAAGTGAGTTCCAGGACAGGAATACAAAATGAGACCTGCGGATTTCATCAAGGAGCAGGATGGACGGAGATTCTTCTTTGACAATACACAGTGCCGGAGTTTCAACTGACCCACAGAACATAAGCACTCAGAATGGAATAGAATAAAATGCGGGGGCAGCCTTCAGTGGCGCTCTAAATCACAAGTTAAAACTTACACCTTTGGTATTTCAAAACTGGAATACTCAGATTCATTGCTTAGGAACCAAAGTTCTGTAGCATCACAGTTTTACTGTTTTAAAGGCTGGTGAGATGGCTCAGTAGTTAGGATCACATTCTGCTCTTCCAGAGTAACCAAGTTTGGTTCCCAGCAGCCATGTAGGGCAGTTTACAACTGCCTGTCACTCCAGCTCCAAGAGAACTGGCACCCTCTTCTGGACTCCACGAACATCTGCACTCACATGCCCGTATGCAAATAACTACAGACATATGCACTTAAAATTTAAAACTTTTAAGACTCTTAGAAAAAAGGATTTTACTGTTTCAAGTGCAATGTCAAACATGTGGGGTCCTATTTTTTAGTAATTTACTTACGTATAGGTTCTTTCTTTGTTTAACTAACTTTTGTAGTTAATGTAGAAAACAATGGATTGGCAGTTTATCAAAACGTAGTACAAATATCTATTTTCCAAAACACATGTTTTCAGCAGACAGCACAGACATAACAGGAGGGTACTGGTTCTTATCTTTATTTCATTTAAGTTTAAAGATAAAATAGTGCTTTAATTTCTTCTGTTGAATAATTTTCCAAAAACTCAACACACACCCAACCACACATACGCATGCACACACCACTTTTTCTCAAATGGGGTCTCATATAGCCCAGGTATTCCTCATACTTATGTAGCCTAGGAGTCTGAACTTCTGATCCTCTTAACTCCACCTTCTGAGTGCTGGGATTATGGGTGAGATCCATTACAACCAGGCTAGATGCTGGGACTGGAACTAAGGGCTTCGGGCATGCTGAGCAAACACTACAGAGATACAGCCCGAGCCCCGAACTCCTACATTTTCATTTCTTCCACCTTTCCTTTTACCAACCCTCAGCAATGTTGAGGCTTACATCAGACAGTAGATACTACAGGCAGGACGCAGTGCTTCTCTCAATTCCTGCATCAAAGTAGGAAGGCTACTCTCAAAACAGCTGGTTAGTCATGGTTGGAAGAAAAATTTTGCAATTGGCTTACATATGGAGATCCTGCTAGGTACATAGACATGATCTGGCTACATGAACAATCCAAGAATAGCCAAGCTTGGTCAGTAGGGCAAGAAGGCACTCCAAACTATTTCTCTCCCAGAAAGTCTATAAGAAAATATCCAAAATGCCAACCCATGGGGCATCTCCAGTGAGCAAACAGAGGGCTTTAAATAAACATTGACAGAAGACTAACAAAAGGTTCATCACATCTTGCTCTGCAGGCTCCAGGAGGTTCTGCAGCTCCCACCCCAGCCAGGGACTCTACCCATCACCTGTCATAAACAGACAGGACAGGGAAGGAAGGGACCTGCAGTACAACACTAGACTGTGCAACCCACTGGGCTGCAACTCTGGACCTTGAGTTCACAGCTACCCATGGGCAGAGAATACAGGATTTTACAAGGTCTTCTCAGAACCATAGATGGGGCCTCATTTTATAGTCTCTAAATTCTAAGTGTGGTATTCCTAAAGAAATGGTCTGTGTGCGACTTATTTTTTTTTTATTTTCAATGCAATTACACAATTCAAAATTTGAATGCATGTCATTAAATCCTAACATGAAAGAGCAAGTAAATGAACCCAACAACTGCTTTAGTGCTTGCTGCCTAAGCATCAGGGTTTATTCTGAGCACTCTAATAGCCCACTAAAATTCTCAAACAAGAGTACAATATTATTCTCTTTTCATAGACAAAAAGGCTGAAGGCCAGAGAGGTTAAGCAAATTGCCTAAGATCACACAATTCATAAAGGACAGAGTTGTCATTTAAGCCCATGTATCCTGCATCCATAATTGTGTTACCAAACAGGAGGTAACCTGCCTTGCTGGCCCAGGCCCCATACATCCGCTGTATGCTCAGACAGGGTTAGAGACAAAAGGCCCAGACAGGCAGAAAAATATATATGTATTTAAGTAGTTTAATAGCTAAAATGTGTGTAAGAAAAGGGAAGAAATGCTTTAGGGAAGAAGGAGACTGGTTGAATAAAACGAAACTGCATCTTATGTACATTACAGGGCCAATATCCTCAAAATGGAAACATATCCGTTTATTCATTCATCAGATGCTTGTTGGGGAGCTGCACCCGACAGGGAGCACACATCCATAGATCAGCTTCATCGAACATAAACACAAATTTTCCAAGATAAATGGAAGGTAGGGAGGAGAATGAAGATTCATTCCAGAACATGAGGCTTGTTTATCACAGATCTCTTCCAACAAGATTTTCAGGTCTGTTAAGAAACAAACAATGCTCCCAAGTACGCCAGAGCTTTGAGTCGAGAAATGTAATTATAGGCCAAAGTCGCAGAGGAAAATGACCGCAGACATCAGAGAAGGCAGCACTGGTTTTCAAACGGCGCAGGAGAGAACTCACGTGTAGGCCAAGGTTGCGCTGAAGTGTTTCTTAATGTAAGTCTCCAGAACGGGATTAAAATGCTGAAATTTCCTATCCGCGATTAGTCCAATGATAAAGACCTGTCAAAGCAACCAAAACAGTCTCAGGGGTGGCACGAGGAAAGCCATTCTGGACTCTTCCTCTGAGACTTGAGGAAATAAGCTGGGAAGGTCCCTGCAACTAAGGCCATGCTCAGTTTGGATCCCCCTACCCTCACAGGAGTATTAACATAACTATAACTTCACAGTCAAAGCCTCTTTGCACTCCTCTGGGGTCCCCCTTTGATTGACTCCACCACTGAAAGGCTTTCAAGGTGACTGAGATGGGTCCCTTCCCCCTTCAAAGGCTGCAGCATGAAAGAATACCTCACCCTCTGAGCAGATGAAAGGGAGGCCCCCTTACCAGAGCATCAAACACCAAGGTATCAAAGGTCTCACTCTCAGAGTTCTCCATCATGATGTTGAACAGGGCATCCAGGGTGTCCTGCAGGAACTGTAAAGACACAAGAGGTCAGTGAACAGTCCCTGCATCCTTCCGTCCCCGGCCTAGGACAACCATGGGCTCTGGCCATTTATCTACCTTTCCCCAACCCTGGATATACAACTTAAACTTATAGCCAGGGAAGGTGGTACAGGCCTGTAATCCCAACACTAGGGCATGAAGACTAGGAGTCCTGGGTCTATCTGACCTACAGAGTGAGACCCTGTCTCAATAAACATATGAATTAAGTGGTTAAACTACTAATTTCCGAGGTGAAGGGGTGTGGTCTTGACCATTTCGGCTTGTGACCACGCCCCACCATTAGCTAATTATGCCATCCCTCAATTAATTAATGGGGCTGGACCACCAGGTCCCAAGAGAGGTATAAAATGGTAGGCCCACGTGGAAAGGCTCTCTCTGCGTGGATCACCGACCTGCCTGCTTCCTTGGAGGAGCTCTCTCTGGTATAGTAATCTGTGTGTATTTTGGCCTTTTATTAAACTTGTGTGTCCTAAATAGAATTGTCACACCGAGGTTTTACTAAGGTGACCTGTGAATGAGGCAAAACTTCAGATGATTGTATTGCAAACAAAAGAAGGTTATCCTGGGGCAAATGGAGGAAGACCAGAGCTGGGAGATGCCCTATGTCACCTGACTCTACCCACAGACCCTTCTCAAACATGCCTCCTTTTTCATATTGTCATAAGGACAGAAAAGATTCGTCTATACAAACCAAGTGTAAGAGGCCATGAGTGACAAGAAGAAGCCATAGCGCTTCAAGTTTCAGCTCAGAAAGGCAAAGACCTTCTACCAACCAAGCCATCAAGAAGAAAATAGGAGAGTAATTCTGCAGCCAAGGAACGCTACAGTGTGCTGGAAAGTATTTATACCGTACCAGGAATCAATATACTGTTTCTACAGTCTACTGAAACTCAAAGAAGAATGGCCATGGGAAAGCAAAGCAGCATTCATTTAATTAAGAAAAAAGACTTCAAAGGTATGTTACCCTACAAGCCATCAACTCTAACTGAATGTGCACTTGGCACCTAAAGACAGACAGGAGCTAGACCCAGAAGCCGCGCTACACCATTCCTTTATATCAAATGTCCAGAGTGAGCAAACACAGAAAAAGAAACAAGACTGTAGGTGGTAGAGACTATGGGGAGCGACTGTTGGTAGCGCTGAATTTCCTTTGTGGGTTAAGAAAGCAGTACTTCTTAGACAGTATTGGGGATTACATGACTCTAAATATAACAAAGCTATTGAAATAAGCAGAGTAATGGGGGACAATGTATGGTATATAAGCTGTATCTCAAAGACAAAAACAAAAACGGAGGGAGGGAGGGAGGGAGGGAGGGAGGGAGGGAAGAAGGAAGGAAGGTGTTTTTAAGGAGGAAGTAGGTGAAGTGTTGCAACAGGTGTTGGGTTCAGCCTACACACAGGCACCCATAGGCTCTGGCAAGCAAGACAGGGGATCTTAGATGTCACAGCCTTTTGCAGACTAAGGAGCTTGTTCCTAAACTAGTGGTGGCTCCCACTGCCCACCTGTGATTCATGCTTTAAAATTAGAAGAACTAGCAAGAGAACTAGGGCTCAAAGAGACATGAGTCACCGTTGTGTGCCGCTGACTACCCAAGCTCTACTACACAGAGAAAAGGGTACACACAACCAGCAGAAGGTAAACTACCCTTTTCATCAAGAACTCCAGTCTGGACATGACAAGATCTTAATCAATCCTGATTATTTGGATCTGTACAACCTTGTTACTTCCCCCATCATTTTCAGATTGTAAATCTTTGCAAAGGTCAAAGCTTCATGCCATCTGCTAACAGCCCAATGTCCCTGAAAGCAGGGTCCCTGGGTACCAAAATCATCACAGTTTACACAAACCCCCTGCAATAGATCTACCAATGGCACTAAGACAAATGACATGGCCCAGAGTAGAGAACTGGAGAGAGCAGAGTCTCCTTCTTTGGGCATAGCACCTGGTAGTCAGGGGCAAACATCTGGAAAGGGTCCCCACCTATAGCCAAAGGCCTGTTGCTCAGACACCTCCTCCTCACCCCTCACTCCAAATACCCAAGGAAGTATCAAACAGCCCATCTTCATTCTCCACTTTCATAGGAAACCATTTCTCTCACTAAACATACAAATTCCTTTCTCAATCCATCAAACACTGCTGTCCCTCCTCCACCAGTTACAAAAATACACAAGAGAGTCATGGAATAAATAGAATATACCCCACCATCTATCAGTGTCTCTAAATAAAGAAGAAAGAGCCCTGTAAAAACAGATCCCTCAAGGCCTACTGACCAACAGCACTGCATGACTTAGACAAGTCAGTGTATCTTTCCAGGAACAGCATGGGTGAAGTAGGGTGGCAGAGGGGAAGGAACAAGTCAAGCATACCAGGTAAGGCTAGGTGAGGTTACCCCAGGCCAGCCACGAGAACCAGCAAACACTGGAAGGACCACTAGATTAATCCAAAGAAGGTAGAGATAGGAAAATCACTTCCATGGACGAATATTCAGATATAAGAATACATTAGCTAAGGGGAATAAAGAAGAAGACAAAAATTATTCTAGATTGTTTTTTCCTGGTGTGACACCAAATCAACAGAAGTACAATGAACTTGTGACACAAGGACTTCAAAATGAAAGACAAAATTTCATTAAATGCATCTCTTTCAAAGTACATTTGTTTTTCCGCCCAGTTTTCATCTGAACTGGGGATTTAGAACCCAAGGAAGTATAAAATGCAATTAACAGTGTCCAAGCCATTGGTACAAGAACAGGACTGGAGAGATGATTAAAATTTTAAGATTAGCGCGGGTGTGTTGGAGCGGTTACACAACGGATGCAGGAAAGTAGTGCAACCAAATTAATTCACGCTGAAGTTAAGCACATTGCCGGTTAATTAAGGCCATTTTAAGTAATTAATTTTCCAGAGATAAGGCAGTCCCCTACTGCATACTCCTCTCACAGAGGGGGAAGAACAGAAGAGGCCAAACCAAGCAGTGGAGAAATGATTGATGAAACATCCTAGGCCACTGGCCAGCTTAGCGTCCCCCTGGTCCTGAGGGACCACCCTGACAACAATAACATATTTGGGCAAAGGGATGGCATCCAAGAACCTTATATAGAACATGGGAGAAGAAACCAAGATAGGGAAGAAGTCCGAAGCACAAACTATTAGGTAATAAGAGGGACAGAACTTGGTGCTTGAGGAAGCTCAGATCACTGTTCTGACACAGGCTCCAGGCCAGGACACTGAGTAGGGAGGGCTGACTAACTGTACCTACACAGTGCAGAGAGTGGCTGTGGAGTGCTCAGCTACAACTCATACATTACTTCCCCTCACCAAGGCTCAAGGACCACTGCGGATGAGTGGGCAGAAAGACGTTAAGAGTCTGAGATCAGAAAGGTCCAGAATGAATCAGTGTCTTCTGGATGGGACAGCTAGTGGCTCTCGTAGACACACAGAAGCTGTGGGCGTCTGCACAAGGCCTGCTCAAGACGAAGCCAGATGAGCCCACCCCACAAAATGAGGCACTATGGACAGCTGACAGTTTCTTGGGGAGAGTTTGCTTTCTTTAAGGCCGTGGCTCCCGGTGGGTTACCATGTTCCAATGAATGGTTCCCTGCTCAGGAGTTTATGGGCTTCAGGAATTGGAATTTATGGGTTCTTAAAAATTTTTTTCTTAAAGGACATGAAGTTGGGAAGGGGCATAGGGAGGTGTTGGGATGAATCGGAGAGGAGTTGATGGGAGGAGAAAGGTGAATGTAATCAAAGTATACTGCATGAAATTCTCAAATAATGAAATATTTAAATAAATGCACTCAAAACAAACAAAACTTATTCATACCTAACATTTCTCCAGAGTCAAAACGTGAGGCTTGAACATGAGCTCAATGCCACACAGAATGGAAATGACCACGCCAGACTCTTGGTGCTTGTGGTATTTCTGCCATGCCCAAAGCTGGCTCTCCAGGTCATTCTGAGTAACTTGAAGTGAGAAGGATGGTGGCATTGACCATGGTAAGAGGGAAAAGCCCAGCATACACAGGACATCCCAGAAGGGTTACAACTCATGTCCCATGAGACCCCAAGAACCCAGAGAAGACAAGCACTGTCAGCACAGCACCGAGGACTCATCAGAAAGGAAACGGCACCCAGGAGCAGGTGGATTCAAAGCCCACACCGATAGCCCTTCCAACAGGTGCCCAGCAGCACTGCACACATATACTTAGTTACTGCTGAGAGATTATAACTAGGATCTTGGACTCCCCTGGGGTCAGTGCATGATAACAGACATGAAACACGAGACCAAGCCTCCCTCCACAGCCCACGTTACCTTCACCACCTCACCACCGTCCACCTTCATCAACTGCCTCAAGTTCTGCTGCAGAAGGTTGGTGTTGGATCGCCACTTCAGCAGCCCCAGGAGGTCCACTGCAAACAGAAGGCAAGAATCAGCTCCCCATTCCCAGGAGAATTTTGTCTCAAATTCATGCACCATGTGGGGTTCTCGGCGAACACTTCTCAAAAGAAAACGCAACTCAATTTCAGGTTCGCCTGCTAAATATTTCATTACTGAGTGCCAACATACTTAACACCAGTGCAGCTTATTCATTATTTCCAGCCACATTTACCATGAAATGATTTTCATGTAGGAGCTTTCAAAATGCATTTGGGAACCAAAACAGGGGTGGTGTTTTCCACCTGCCAACTACCATAACATTTGAAAGAGGCTGCCCACCCAGACAGAGCTGCCAAAACCCTGTCCCCCAAAATGGCTTTTCTTGCTTAAGAACAAATATCTATGCTTTTAAAATAAAATAAAACAAAGCTAAGTACTGACACAGAAAGTTGAGCAATGTGTTGAGCCCCAGACTATGAGGAATTGTGAGTTCTCCTTGAGTAGCTGCCTGCTGCCCTCTGAGATGTTTGTGAGCTTTAGTAGAAAAGGCCAGAATCGAATATGCTAGATTTCAAAGATCCGAAGGAAGGGGGATACAGCTTTATTACATGCACATGTTTGTGAGGAGGTGGGGGAGTGAAAGGGTGTGTCCACAAGTGTAGTGTAGAGGTCCAAGGTCAACCTCAGGTATTTATTCCTCCTGAACCATTCTGCATGTTGCCTTTTAAGACAGGATCCCCCACTGAATCTGAAGTTTAACTCAACTCAAGGGGCTGGGCAATGAGCTCTGGGAATCCACCTGTCTCCACCCTCCCACCCGCCCCAAATGCTAGGCTTACAGTCACATTACTTCCCTTTCTGTGGGTACTAAGGACCCATATCATATCCTCATGCTTTCACAGCAGGGATTCTATAGGCAGAGACATTTTCCCAGGCCTTGTTTTGTTTTTAAAGCTTGAAGGATTTTGCTTAAGACATTAAGATGCTTTCTAAGGTAGGAAGACAGAACTGAAGCCCTGTCTAGGAAAGCACGCGATGCCTGCACCCGTTCACTAGCAGTTCTATCACTATGCCATGACTTGAAAAATGTAACTAGCAAACTGCATCTAATCTACTGCTCATGAGTCTAAGGAGCATCAGCCACCAAAAAGACTGCAGGCATCAAAATAAATAAACATATAAATAAAGTCAAGGCTCACGCTAACACAGGAAGCAAGCATGTAATTTTGGATCAAGGTAGGAATTTGGTAAGCAGACATGCAATCTAATTTCAGAATCAAACCACACAAAAACCATCTACCCTGGGCAGCTTTTCATTTCACATCACCTCAGGCACCAATGACGACTCAAAGAGTAACACAGAGGGGGGCGGCGCGCAGCACCCACATATGCCGTGGGTTATGTAAAGCCAGCTGAGTCACACAGTAACTACAGAACACTGGGCAGGGAGTTTCCCTTGTTTTCTTCTCTGAAACAGCGGGTACAATGCTGCATAATTTGCAGCTCAGCTAAAAGAATTCAATGATACAACATGCAGGCAAGCTTATCACAACACCCAACACAAAATGCAACCAGCAGCAGTCCTTCAAATATGAAAGGAGCGAGAAATTCGGGGCGGAAGCTGACGTGTTGTGATTTCTATCTGAAAGCGAAGGAACAAGAAAGGATACATCTTGTCCTGACACCCTCCTGGTCCCAGAGTTAGGGACTATTTCCATCTCGCAGGCAATCAATGTTTCTCTAATGAAGACCAATGTATCATCTGAACGCCATCCATGGCAAGTTTAGAGTCACATGCGAGATGGCTGGGCTGAGCCTGATCTCTATATTGCAACTTTCGATTTTTATTTATTTACTTAATTCTTAGGTGTTGTGTTTTTGTTTTGTTTTGCTGTTTGTTTGGTTGGTTGTTTATTACGTTTTGAGACAGGGCTCACTAGACAGGTCATTATAACACATGCACTGACACTCTGGGCTCTGTACAGCAAATATGAGAAAAAAAATGTTCAAATGAGTAAATTAATAGATCACCTCATTGGGGTGGAAACAGCTTGGCCCAACCCCATAGAGCTACCAGTCAGAAAAGGCCTCCTTGCTCCATCCCCTGTTCCCAGGGACTCAACACAGTTGGATTCATAATTATTCTTTGTTTCATGACTCCTTTCCCTCTCATTCCACAGTAAGCTAATTGAGTAAGGAATCACATCTCACAGCTCTTTCCTATCCCCTATGGCAGCATGCACAGTGCTGAGGACAGAGATCTTTAATACAAATCTTGATGAATAATTCAGCCCCCTGCTTTTTCCCTAAGTAATGGAACTTTGCAGGCACAAATTATGGTTGCAGGAAAATGATTCCCTCAGAAGAGAAGCTGGGACTCCACACTCAGATGCCAACTGGGGCACCCCCAATTTATATACTCCTGGCATGGCACAATCCCAAAAAGGGGTATCAGTGCTGGCATGAAATGAAAGCCAGATTCCTCCTTCTGTTCAGTGAGCAGCATCACTTTGGAATTTCCTTGTTGCTTGGCAACAGCTGCTGCTGAGACCAGGGCTCTCTCCCTGGGTACCAGAGAGGGAATCACCCTGCAGATGGCGAGATTCAAGGAGCTGGAAGGTGAAAGGAGGAATCCACACATCACCCTGGGAGGTTTCCTCCCCTCCCACCCCCACTCTCTCTGGAAGGGATGTGTGGTTTAACAAAGATGCTGTGGATGAGACTTGTTATGAAAGGAAATTATGATCAAATTTCAAATAACATCTAGCAACCAATGCATCTGGAACATGACCCATATATAAGATGGTGGCTTCCTCCAAAGCAAAAAGTGACACACAGCAGATCTCAGTACCTTCTGAAACACTGAAGCGCCACAATGGGCCAATGACCCAACTGGGGACACTACCATTATCCTGCATTAAATCATGCAAGAACACTAGTTTGTTGAGCATACCCAGAGAATTTCAGTCCTAGCACAGGAACATTCTTTCCACAGCTCAGCCGCAAGCTGGAGCCCACACAGCTGACTCATGTCCCCTGGGCACCGAACTCCTGCACATCCTCCCCTCCCCGACTGCTTGCACAAAATCTAATCCCTCGGGGAAGGAGTTTCATTTGCTGATGGGGATTACCACAAGGCAGTAAGTTAGGACCCTTCAGAAATGATTCAGACAAATCCATGATGACTTAGCAATCAGCAAGTGTCTAGATGGCCCCAGGGTATCAGTATTCACAGAGACCCAAACAACCCAAAAGTGTCTGG
Source organism: Dicrostonyx torquatus (assembly GCA_028555095.1). Classification (NCBI taxonomy): domain Eukaryota; kingdom Metazoa; phylum Chordata; class Mammalia; order Rodentia; family Cricetidae; genus Dicrostonyx; species Dicrostonyx torquatus. The sequence continues at coordinate 249,560 of JAQHUG010000118.1, read as the reverse complement.
AGAACTTATAGTCCCTCACTAATATTTTGCACAGGAAGCCAATGATGAGAAAACATCTTTGGGCAGGGCAGAGAAAGGTGGAAGCAGCAGGCAGAGAACATTTGGAAGACATCTGACCCAGGGCTGGAATGCCTAAGCCTTCAGGACGCCAACATTTCTTCCCTCCAGAGTCCCATCTTCCAAAGGAGACAGTTAGCTCTGTGCTAGGCTTATCCCTCAGCAAATCTCAAACTCCAGCCATGACTGACAGACAACACAGAGATGTGATTCCTGATAAATGGCAGGCATTAATAATCACAATTCACATCAGGCAGTTAAGAGGGAAAAAAATTGGATTTTCAAGCTCCATTTCAAGAGAGCATAAAGTCTCTGCACAGCTATGATATGGCCACATTAGGAAGATGCGGTTTTTAAATGAAGGATTTGTGCGGAGAGCCTCTGCCTCCTCCAGACAGAGTCACGGCAACGGCACTTGGTGTGCTCTGAATAAGAAGTGTCTCCACTGGACTGCCGTGTTTCTGGGGAGGCTGCAAGTGGTGGGAAAGAAAGCCGCTGATGAGTGTCCTGCCACATTAGGCTGAGCTGCGTGTACATGAATCAGCAAAGAAGAGGCCTTATCTCACACCACAAGGGGCCTAGACAATGTCGGGCAGACCAACTTATCCAAAGAAAGATAACCAGGGATTATCTCTAAGAGAAGTTAATATAGGGGAAGACACCAAGAAGAAAGGTACCCCGAAATGGATGATCTACATACCGGTCAAAAAGTTCTGGAAGCAGGCATTATTCACATGGGTTCAGAGGACCTTTATTCAAGGTCATTTCCAGGGTTCAACTCCATTCTCAGATCTGATTTCAAATCTTACAAACATTCCCTGATGCCTTGCTTCTTTCTTTTGTCTGGAAAGTATCTCAAAGGGAAGTCCCAGGCTGGCAAGACGGCTGAGGGGTAACAGAGCTTGCCAACAAGCCTGATGAAACTAAGTTCAATGCTAGGCAGTAGTGGTGCACGCCTTTAATCCCAGTACTTGGGAGGCAGAGGCAGATGGATCTCTGTGAGTTCGAGGCCAGCCTGGTCTACAAGAGCTAGTCACAGGATAGTTAGGGCTACCCAAAGAAACTCTGTCTCAAAAAACAACAACAACAAAAAAAAAAACCCAGAAACTAAGTTCAATCCCCAGTATCCACACAGAGGAAGGAGAGAACCAATTCCTACAACTTGTCCTCTGACTGCCCCTCTCAACGCACACACCTCAAATAAATACATGTTTAAAAATAAAAATAAGTCCTTTCATTGTTTAATCTCCCTGCAGAGTTAATCCTTAGACGAAAATAGAAGCGTGAATCTTAAACTATGACGGATGCCACCTCCTCTTCCCGAGTGCATCGACACCTATGTGGGTCCTCAGCAAAGGACGGGGTGAATGACGTCCATGCACCCACAGCACACTCCTCCACTCGACAAGTAGTCACAGAGGATGTGTTTGAGAGGGAGGGATTCTAGAACTCACCATTCTGGGTCAGTTTGGTAGAGCACACCAGCGTGGAGATCTGGAAAGAGTCCTTGCTGATGGTACAACTCCCCAGACTCTGCATGCCCTTGCCTGTGGCCGAGTGGCCCTTTTCTTCCAACTCTGCCTTGGTAGAAGGGAGACTCAAGTATGTGGCTGCATCTTCCAGCTTCTTGGCTTCGGCCTGTGGGTTCGATTGGACAGTATGTCAATCAACATTCGTCGAGGTCACCATGTAGGTTTTCCATGCTTTCTTATGCTGACTCCTTTCAACCCTCACACCCACTTCTATGCTGTACTCGACAATGTACTTTAACGATGATCCCTCTTCCTGCGTATTAATTCACATCCCATACCTTCTTATACAGCACCAAATGTGTTATTGCCTGTCATCGTCTCTCGTTAGGAACAGCAAAAGGGCTGGTCATAACTGCTCGTTTACATAATTAAATGTAGCTCATTGCTAGAGAGCAGCTCTCTCCTTGGGGTGGGAAATGTCAGCTGTGATATTCATCTTGATCACAGGCTTGATTGGAGTAAGAAGTTAGTGGAGCTTGGTGAAGCACACCTCTAAGTATGTCTATGACTAAAGATTAAATATGAGGGAAAAGTTACCTCCTGAAACCAAAGATTAGGGACCATCATAGAATAAGAGAAAGTCTACTTTGGCGGTATTCCCTCACTCTGCTTCCTGGCCGCCGTGCTGTGAGCTGCCCCATCACACCCATGAAGGACCGAAAGCCCTGGAAGCTGTACCAGAACTCATCCTGCCTCCCTTTAGCTGTTTTTCCTCAGGTGTGCAGCCACAGCCTGGGAAATGAACAGCTCAGCTCAGGTGAGTTGCAAAGGACTGATCACATAAGTGTCCCCAGTGTCCCAGTAACAATGTGCGCACCTTGTAGACAATAAGGTCATGCTCCCCATCTCTCAGGGTGGTTCCATCGTATCTCATCAGCTTCACAAAGGCCAGTGCAAAGATTTTCTCAGATTTATCCTTAGCTGCAAAGAAAACCAATAATCACCCTCAGCTACACTGAGGACAAAGGACATTAGCACCGTCTACCAAGGACACCATTATGAAAGCCAAACTGCTGGTGAAGCCAATGGGAGATGCAGAGAAATGGACCACAGTCAAGACTAGGAAGACTGTATCACAGAAGGATCAGCTGTCCGCAAACCAGTTCGAATGCTCAGCAATTCAAAGGCTCAGGGAAGAAGAGATTGTGGCCTGTGAGAACTGACCCCAGAATAAAGAGCATGAGGGTTGGGGCTAGAGAGATGGCTCAGTGGTTAAGAGCACTGACTGCTCTTCCAAAGGACCCAGGTTCAATTCCCAATACCCACATGGCAGCTCACAACTATCTGAAGATCCAGTTGCAGGGGATCTGACACCTTCACACCAATGCACATAAAAACGTTAAATAAACGATAAAAATATTGGGAAAAAAAAGAGCATGAGGGTCTTGCAGAAGAATGTAGAGGAAGGCTCATGATGCCAGAGGAAGGAATAACAAAAGCGAACATGGTGTGGTTTGAACAGGAATAAAGAAAGACTATGGTGTGAACAGGGGTAGAAACCAAAGACACAGCAAAGGGCCAGTACAGGGAAAGAAAACTGCTTAGCAATGCAGAAAACAACAGAGTCTAAAGAACACCACTTACTACTGGGGGCCTGAAGATCTGATTGAAAATTTTAGAGTCTTTAGTAAGAAAGTGCAACAGTCAAACATGCATGCCCTCACTTCATTTATTCAAGTTTCTCCACAGCATCTAAAAGAATCAGTTGCCTGTTTATACATGTTCTCTGCATCTGATGGATTTTTCTTCATGGTTCTTATCACTGGCAGATAAAAGTGTAAGGGAGGGGATTTGTTATGGTTATTGCTAGTGTCAGTCTACTGAGACCTGGAATCTAAAGATTTGCAAGCATGCATGTGTGTCTGTGTATGTGTGTACATGTGAATGTATATATTGTGTATATGTGAACATATGTGTGTATGCTTACGTATGTCTATAGATGTATGTGTCTGCATGTGTGTATGTTTGTGTGTATGTATGTTACAAAGGTATGTGTGTACATGCATGTATACATATGTGAGTGTATTCATATGTTTGTGTACCATATATAGGTATGTATGTGTATTTGTATATGTGTATATGTATATATGTACATGTGAACATGTATATATGTATATGTGCATCTATGTGTGAATGCATGTGTGTATGAGTATATGTGTGTGCATGTTTGTATATGAGTGCACATGTGAGAAGATATGCATATATGGGAATATACATATGAATGTATATACATCTGTGTATATTTTTTATTGCCATTTCCTAGTGCATAAAATAAACCCTGACAAATAATAGTTACTCAAAAAATACTAACACTAGTTATGGAGATGACTGACAAACAGGAAAGATCTTTTAAGCACCAAAAAAGCAAAACCTGGAAGCATGCACAGGAGTGAAAGAACAGGTGTCTCTGAGAAGACAGATGGACCATATAACAGGAAATCAGGGAAGTAGCGATGGGAACCCCACTCCTCTGAGAACAGAAGGTCAATGTGGCTGGTGAGTGAGGCAGTGAGAGCCACAGAATAGTGGGGATAGGTAACATAGGGACACAAACAGAGTCAGGACTGAAAAGATGAATTCTACAATCTGCTATCCAAGTATGACACACAGACACTGAGGTGTAGAGCCAGAAAATGTGTCAAAGGCATACATACAAAAGTCTGTATAGAAAGGAAGGGACAGAAGCAAGACATGGAAGGAACACACATCCACCTTCCTCCAGTTAAGGAGCTCAACACATTCATCCCATGACCTCAGTGTCCAAGAAGGCATACCTTACTTATCCTGGTGGTCACACTACCTTCCTTATATGGCACAGGGGCTCAGTAAACGCTGGCTAATGAGTTAGTTAAAGGACAGTCAACCAACCAAAACAGAGAGACACAGAAACAGAAGAGATGTGCTTACTCATCTACAACACAACTTTAAGGAGGAGCAGCATGAACTCAGAGTCCTGTGAACTACACTCCAGAAACCCACATGGTCTTGAAGAGTAGCCAAGGCTACCCTACCCAGACAAGGCCAATCCAGAATGAATCAGCTTCTGACTAGACCATGAACACATATCTACAATACAGAAACCGATGTGTGAACATGGCCAAAAGCTGCCAGTGGGAGTAGCTTCCTAGTTCAACCTAGATCATGGCAGGGGACACCCCCTCACTTCTTCCTCTCCATCCCCAGCTCTAAGGTAGAAAGCATCTTGTAAGGGGCTAATGGGCAGCCAAGGGGACAAGATTACTGAATTCCTTTCTTCTCTGACTCAGGCTGTGTGTACTCAGCTCAGCTGCAGCAGCCCCTACGGCTGCCCTCAGTAGCTGGTTAACAAGATCTCACGACCACCATGTTTACAATGCTCAATATGTCTCCAGAACCCCACAAGCTGTAGCCTTAGAGACTTCATTAATTATGTAAATGTGTCTTGGCATGTCGGGTGATAGCATCTTGTCTATAATGAATACGTACTTAAAACTGATGAGAAAAACAAGGATTTTGAAAATTAGAATGCTAGAGATCATCCTCTGCCCTGGTATAACTCATTAATTAAGGGGAACGAGTTAGTTAACAAAGTGGCTAAGGAGTCATTCTGACACAGTCCTCTACGTGATCTAGAACTCTTGCCCACTGCTTCCTCCACGGAACCAGGAGGCCCCACAGCCCCTTACCAGCCTTGGGATAATATGTGCCCAAAAAGCCAATGTTCTACACATGGCCTTCCCACCTTTCCAAGAGTGCCGAAGTTTCTGCTGCCTCCTCAGCAAAGCTCTGGTCCACACCTGGATCACACCTGGGCCGCTGAACCTGTGCAGGACACACCTGTGTCCAGAAAAACCCTTTTGCCAGTCCCCATCTGTCCATACCCTACTCCAGTCAGGTCACATTTTAGTCCTGGCCATCATTCCTCAGGTGGTCCTGCACACTAACACCATACTGCCACTTAGCCCACAGTCTGCAAGAGGGGAGCCTTCATCTTCTTGTTATATAGACAGGTGCTGACCAAAGACCAAGAAATGGAAGTGGCCTTGCCATTCCCCCTTAGTGTAGCACTAAGGCATGGGGTAGACCCTAAGCTCTTTTAGGGGGCCACTAACTCAAAAGCCTCTACCCCGAATTTATGTGTGACTTGGGAATTCTGGTCAGAAACACTGACTCTGAAGGCCTCTGGTGAGGTTTGAGTCAAGCAACACAGTGAAACTCCTATTAGGGTCAAGATTATACATTCACAATCAGTAACCTCGGGCAAACACAACAGTGAACTGCCACCTCTCTAGCTGGCCTTCATTCACCTGCTTCTCACATTTAAAGTGACCTCTGATGGTCTGTTAACCAACCCCCTGACCTTTGCACACTGTTCGGATGGGATCAGGAGAGGTGGCTGCCATGCTCTCCTTCTATCACACAATAATCCAATCACAACGGGTCCTGGCTGTTTTGGAGTCTTCGTTTAACCACCTCCTGGCCTTGCACACTCTAAGTATGCACCCTCATAGGCTGGTGCTCACCTATGGCTCTCCAGATCTGGAGGACTTACGCCTTCTCCCGCTAACTCCTACAAAGGGAAGCAGCCCAGGGCTTCTCAGTGGCCCTTCCCAGAGGACCACATGTCTCCCAACAATAAGCCTCAGCACAGATTCAGCCCCCAGGTCACTCTTCTGCTGTCACACATAGTTGACCACAGCCAGGTTCTGAGCTCCCAGAAACTGTCACACTGGAGACAGAAGAGCACTTCAGCACAGCAACAGGCACCTCTCAAGAGCCAATACCGTGCTGAAGACAGGCTAAAGGATGACATTTCCTAAGCTAGGGTCAGGAGACCAGAGTCTAGCACTAACTGTCCCCCTGTGGGGCCCCCATGTGGTCATTTGAGGCACACTATCATACAGCTCACCCTTCTCCTACCAAATTCAGTGTCACGCATTTCAGGCAATGGAGAATAGGAAGCATTTCTATTGTTCTTCTGTGACAGCTTAGTGTTTAGCATGGGGCTACATCTTTAGCAGGCTCTTCATTCAACCAATGTGATAGGACTAGCCTCTGTAAGCAGTGAGCAATTCTTTCAGAAGGGGGAAAGGGAAGATGTGAAAACAGGTTCCCTCCTCCAGGCTTGGTATCAAGGTCAATGCTGCACACATGTCTCAGAGAGCTCCAGAAGTCAAGAAACACCAACAAAGACAAAGAGGGATCAAGTTCTCCATTCTGAGCCAAACAGCACTAAGAGGCAATTTGCCACATGATCTGTTGTGATGCAGTAACTTTTCTAATAGATTGGGATGGGGGTGAGTCAAAGAAGAAAGCAGGCTAGAAAGATGGCTCATAGTTAAGAGCTCCTGCCGTGGACCTGAGTTCGGTTCACAGAACCCACACAGGGCAGCTCCCAACAGTGTACAGCTCCAGTTCAGAGTATCTGAAGTCCTGTGTCCAATGACACTGCACCCACACTCAGACACACACCTAGAAATACAGCTAAAACCTTTAAAAACACAGATGGGAGGCATGAGAAAGAGGAGCAAGGAGCAGGTGCACAGTCCATCCCAGAACAAAACAGAAAAGGAACTCCCCTGAGATCCAGACAGAAGGGTTCTACGGGGGCCAGTTCAGGGGAAAGAAATGGCCAAGGAGCCACGACAACTCTGTAAAGGACAGCCGTGTCCCAAAGTCATCCTGAGCAGGTGCCACCCGCTAAGCTTTTCCCTTGAAAACAAACACTGATAAAGTGGCCCATTACTCACAGTCCTGCGAGGATCTATGGCGGAAGGTAAATCGAAGGTGACTCCGGTTGACATCCTCAATGGGGATGGCCACCTTGAAGAATCAAAGGGGAGCATGTGAGTACCTTTCCCAACATCCTCTAGCAGGAAGTGCTTAATTCAGCCCAGTTACTAGCACTGGTAAACATTCTGGAACCAGAGCAATGAAAGCACTGTCTATCTTTTCCTTATACGATTTCCGCCAAAGGCAAAATGTCTTTTGAAAATTTAAACAAGATAATATTGTGAAGGACACCAAGCCGACTCTGCTAGACAGGCAGATATTTTTTGTTTTAACACTCAGATGCACACTGCTCAGATTCTATTTTTGAAAGTCGCCGTCTTCATTGTAGCCCCTACATAAAGGTGTCCACATCCCCTCTGCAGCTGCAGCAAGAACGCTTTCTTGTTACATTATGGCCAAAGAACAAGGCCTCATGTGTGCTGCCTGTAAGCAGAGACTGCCCCTAATGTTCATGTCAATATCTATAGTCCAGAGCCCACCCCTTATTTTCTGCGACTCAGGTTTGTGGGGGCGGGGTGAAATACTACAGTGGGGTCCCACGGCACTGTGAGCAGGCTGCATGATGACAGCATTCTGTCAATGCCAGAAGAAGCAGATTCACCTTTCAACGAAAACCCCCACACATGGCATCAATGCTTCTGTCCATTAGGTACAGAGGCAGCAGGCCATGCATACTGCAGAACCAAGGGGACAAAGACAATAGCTATTCTTAAGGTGTGACAATTCATCTCCATCCAAGTCCTATTTTTACATTTGAAGGAGATGAGGATAAATCTAATGGAGGAACTACCAGGGAGGGTCCTTAACAACCTTGAACAACATGGCTTTGTGTACCTGAGGAAGGATTTGACAATCAGCCTCCCCCCTGGGGTGGGGGAGCTAAAATGACCATAGAAACACAATACCTTAAGGGTCTCAAACCAGCGAGGCTGCTTCACTTGGTAATAAATCACTGACTTGTACTCTGAGATCGCCTCATCACCAGCACCAGGGAAAATCACATGCTTTAGGAGAAGGCATAAAGAAAGAGTTCATGTTAGGGCTGCAGAGGTGGCTCAGGGGGTGGCTCAGAGGTGGCTTAGTTGCTCCCAAGCCTAAGAACTAGAATTCAATCCCCAGAACCTACATGAAAGAAGGAGAGAACACATACACACACATGCATGCAAATGAATGGATATATGTTGTATATGCATACATTTAGTTTTAAAACACATACAGTGAGGATTAAAAATGATGACGTAAGATATCACAGTGTCTCACCTACATATTCCTGTTGCATCCACTAAAGAAGGAGAGGAAGTAATCCAGGGTGGCAATTAACCATTGCATTTGGTATGCATTCCCAGCAAGGAAGGGGCAGGTCTGCCTGTGCTAGTGGCTAGTCTAAACCAGTCTCAGACCCTGGAGGTACCACTTCTGTCCCCTCCCGAACTCACTCCAAATTACAGTATGAAAACACTTACCTGATTTTACTCAGTGGGTCTAGAAGCAAAAGTTGTCTACTAAACAGGAATTGGCAAGACTCATCCCTCTAGCCATAAACATTGCTTAAGAAAGTTCAACTGGATTCATACCACTAAAGCCTAAGGGGCTAAGGCAGTATATCTCGAGGTTTCTAGAGATATGAATGGCTCCAGCCAAGGCTAGACAGGGAGAAAAAGTGTGAGCTCTGAGCCACTCCGGTAGATTCTGCTGGCTGCTCTGGCCACAGGCACAAGGTACTGGTCACCACGGTCATGTGAGTCATAGCTTGTTCAGATGATATTAAAAGTCTATCTCACTCTCTGACCCTGAGCAAAAAGCATTATTTCTCAGATTCCATTTCCTCATCTCTTAAATACTGAAAGTAATGGTCTCTGACCTACCATTGTGGTTGCTAGGTATGTAGGATTATGCCAAGAAATAAGAACCCTTTATAAGACTGAGCAAGGCGTGTGGTCAAAATCGACAGGGGTGCCCTGAGACAGGCTGGTAGCCTAGATTGTCAGGACATAAGGGCAGGCGGGAAAAAAGGAGGCCAGCACCAAAATACTTCCCAACAGATGAGCTAACACAGTCAATGAAGAACACCTCAGGTCCTGCAGCAGAGCCAAGGCAGACACATGCAAAGCTAAACTTGAACTCTACAGACGAGATTCAGCAGAAAAGAGATACCTCCAGTCGCTTCCCGTCTTCATCATAGACGGACACCGTCACCTCCACATTCTTCGCTGTTGTTTTACTGCCTTTATCAAAATCCCCTTGAACCAACGTCACATAGATATCATTGCGCACATCGCCTGGGGGAGGAAATTATATCCTTAATAGCAATCCATCATTCATAGTGTGACTGTGAATTTGGCCTAATTGTCAGAAGTGCTGTCTTAACGGAATATTATAAATATTGTATTAGATAGTTCAGAAATATTTCCTACAAAATAGCCTGGGCTTCTAAGGCATGGCAAAACCAATTCAAATCAACTTCACTTCTGCACCTCTTTGAAGGGCCCAGAGTGGCTCCGCTGATGGAGCTACAAAGACCCAGCCCCTGTGTAACATCCCATGATCAATAGAGAGCCTTATAAGCCTCCTATGGGCTATCACTAACCAAAATGACCTGTGTCCTCAGCAGCCAATTCGCACATGTAAAAGAGAACTGGCAAAGCCAGCTTCCTTCGCTTTCTTTGAACTGTTTGGTTTCAAGCCTTGAACTAAAAGCCCACTGAAAATAAGAATCCTGAGCCACGTACAAGGGACAGGTCACAGAGAAGTTTCTGTGAGATTCTTCTAGCAGCTGTCAGGACTCCAAGTAGGATGAATAAAACAGAACTATATAGAGTTGGGGGTGGGGGAAGGTTGGTTTTAGGAAGGTCTCCATTTTACAGCCATCCTCCTGCCTCAGCCAAGTGCTAGGATCACAAGGGCACACCCACCACATACAACCCATACATTTTAGAATCAAACAGACCTTTAATTGTGATGAGGGCAGACTAGAACAGAGGAACTGCGACTTCGTTCTGTTGAAAACGCGTGAACTGAGCGAACTTCAAGTTTCCATAGAACCATGATGGAGAGGAGGGGTCACTGCTGATGACTAGTTCCCAGGCTGCCCAGCCGCACCCATCCCCAACCCTGCTCTACACAGAATAGCATAGTGCAACAGACCCCTGTGGTGGTTAGGGATGAAGACTTCTTAAGGGAAAAAAAGCCTTTTCTTGCTTTCTTGTTTTTTATTGTACTTTTCTTTTTATTAAAAAAAAAAAGCTCTATTTTGGCTTTTAATGTATCCAACTATTAAATTAAAGTTGCATTTAAAAGTCATTATTGTAATGGTCCCAGAAGGTTGCTCCCACAGTCATGGAGGCTGCTCAGGAGGGAAGCAGAGCTGCCATGGTGGATACTGCCCATGAGGGAGGTTAAAAAGACTGTAGCATGAGGTTGGGGGTAGGGGTGGGAGTGGTGGGACAGGAAGCAAACCCCCCCCCCAACAAGACCTACCACTATCAGCTGTAGGACCTCAGTTAAGCCCCTTTGCCTCCTGGGCTAACTCACCACTTAACAACCTTATTGTTTGCCACATATCAATTGTATGTTTCTTAGCCTGAAAATACTATCAAAACTCAGAAACCATAATCTTTCTGTGTGTGCTACGTGTACAAAGCTGTATGTGCAGTTGTGTGCACATGCAAGGGGAGGCCAGAGGACAACCTCAACGGCTGTTCTCAGGGCACACTTACCTTGTGTTGTAGAACAAATTCTCTCACTGACCTACAACTCACCAATCAACTAGGCTGGCTAGCCAATAAGTCCCAGGGATCTACTGCCTCTCTCCAATCCACTGGGATACAAGCACATGCCACCATGCCCAGCACTTTTTAAGTGGGTTCTAGGACTCTAAAACTCAGGTCCTTGCAAGCAGTTTTAGCAATTCAGCCATCATTCTAGCACCCAAAGCAATAATCTTTTATCTGAGAGCTACAGAAGCTTCTTAAAAACCTCGGCAGGCAGCAAAGTAACATGAGCTACAAGGCCTCAAGGGAATAAAGCCCCACATCCTCACACCCACATTCATCATTCCTACAGAGATTTGCTTCTGAGACATCACAGAAAAAAAGGACACCATTTGCCGTGGAGAAACTCCACTGAAGGGGCACCACATAGATGTTCAGCAAAGGCTGGGATCACTAGAGTAGGAAGTTAGTTGTTCGAAGATTTGATTGGATGCTACCATCTTCCCAGTTCTCTGGATAACTCAGCTTCTTCTCCTGCCAGAATAGCATGGGTCATGAGCATGTAGAAGGGGTCAGCAAGACTGTGGTAGCACAGGCTCTCCTACCATACAAAGATGTATGCCTTCACAAGAAAGATGAAAAGGGGTAATGCAGAGTCTGACAGAAAGACACCATAACTGAGGACTCAGTGCCGTAGCCTGCCCAGTGCTTACTCAGCCAACAGAGAACAAGGGTGATTCACTGTTACAAAAATTCCAATTGTTCTTAATTAATAAAAGCTGGAGTAATCAGATATCAGGGTAAATGCTTAAAGATCAGAGAAGCAGAGCAGCCAGTCACTAGTTCTCACCTCTACTGTATCCTCAGACCAAAGGGGCGAGCCTGTCCCTGCAAATCTTCAGACTGGATCCTGAGCTCCTGTCTCTTCCCACATTATATTCCCCTCTCCACCTCCCTAGTGCTGGGATTAAAGGTGTGAGTCACCACTATTTGGCTCTATTTCTCTTTTAGACAGATTCAATCTCATGTTGCCCAAAGTGGCCTTGAACTCAGAGATCCATCTGCCTCTGTCTCCCAAGTGCTATGTGTGTCACCACTGCCTGGCCTCTATGGCTAACTACCAGCTTAGGCAAGTTTTATTTGTTAGATCACAAACAAAATATAATCACAATTCACTCTAACTAGAATCCCTCTCTACCAGCCACTCAGCATATGGAGTCTTGATCTAGACCAGAACAATGTTCAGCAGCATAGGTTCTCTGAAAGCCAATCATGGGATAAACTGAAGAACTGGATTTAACTTGGCAAGCTTATCTACTACAAGGAAAACCCTATCAGCCTTAGCAGGAAATTCCGAGGTTTCCCAGTTGGGATAGTTAGACTTCAGGGTCATAGGGTCATCTTGCTGGGCTCGAGAGTCACCTGGCCCTGCCTGTGGGAGATGATCTTGATTAGGTAAGCTGATGTGGAAGTTTCTATATTAACTGTGGATGGTTTCCTGACCTTTAGGAGACAGAGTGAGCTTGCATTCATTGCTCTCGTGAGAGCAGGCAAATGTGACCAGCTGCTTCGTCCTCCTGCTCTCCCGAAGTTCCCGCCATGATGAACTAGACTGTGAACGAAGAGAAACCTTTGCTCCCTTAAATCGCTTTTGTCAGAGTCTTTTATTATAGCAGCAGAAGAGGGGGAGCTGAGACACCTGTAAAAGTGAGGATATCCTAACGGACCAAATAAATCCACCCATGAAGGTGTATCTCAGTTCCAAACATAAACAGTAAGTCCACAGATCAGCTCATTTCCAGAAATAAGACTGGCATACCATATCTACACAGGGAGCAACCATGTTATCCAGGCTAGCCCAGTTCAGTTTTCTGTCACGACAGCAGCCAGAGTAGCCAATAACCCACACCAATCCTAAAAGGCAAATAGAATGGAAAGCATACATCCCATGGCTGCATGAAATAAAACCGCATTGCCTGGGGCAGCAGGCACTCTGGGCAGCCAGATGCCTCTCACCAGAGTGAGAGCAATGGGGACCTGCAGCAAAAGACCTGCAGCAGAAGGCCTGTGCCTGCTGATCTTGGAAATCACCATTTCCAATGCCCAATACCCATGTGACTTTGGGCTGTGGTTTAATTTTGATTGAAATTAGTTCAACAACAATCTTTAAGGGACTAAGATCCTTCTGTGGACCAGGTCAGACTATTCAAATGAACATTAGTTGCGAACCAAATTATACATCAAGATAAATATGAACATTTGTCCCACAGGTAGATACCAACAATAGTATCAGATTACTGCTATGGAGTTTATTTAGAAACTGCAACGTGAGCCAGTGATAGCACACGCCTTTAATCCCAGCACTCAGGAGGCAGAGGTAAGTGGATCTCTGTAAGTTAGAGGTCAGCCTGGTCTACAAGAGCTAGTTTCAAGACAGGCACAAGAGCTACAAAGAAATCATGTCTCAAAAAAACCAAAAGAGAAAAAGAAAAAAGAAGAAAAGAAATTGGAAAGTGCTGTTAAATATAAAAGATAAATATTTAAATAAATAAATAACACAAGTATCAATTCATGCAGCTTAAAATACACGGCTGAGCCTGAGCTACATCAGTGTAGTGACAAACACCCCCTGAGCAGGTCCCAAGGAAACTATCATCCTTCTGACCTGCCACTGTCCTGGGTATATGACACTCCTTCCTTCTTCCTTCCTTTGATCAGATACCTCATTTCATACTTGGAGGATGTCCATGCCTCCCCACATGTGACCTTTGCCATTAGAGGGAAGCTAACCCTAAGCAAGCCCAGGGGCCGAAGCGTGTATCCCACCACCCTGTCTGGTCTCAGACCTTGAACACTGAAGTTAGTCGTAACAACCCTGGGCCTGACACAGTACTCGCCACCTTCTCAACTCACTCTCACTGTGAGAACACCTGCACACCGCTGTGCTATGCATACATCACCCTTCAGGGCTGGCGACCTAAGCAGTGAGCACAAAGGCCCTGAGCGAGACTACCCTTACCTGGCATGATAATCTCTGGAAACCCTGTCTTGCGGGCCACAGCTGTGGTCCTGTCCACCAAGTGAGGAAACTCCTTCCGAATCTGATGTATGTCTCCAGGAAGTAATTTCAAGGTTACCCACAAACCTGAAACAAGAAAGGCTGCCTAAGTCACGTTTACCACAAGTGTGGTGCTGAAAACAAGTTTTGTAGTTAAGAAGCTTCTCATCCACGGAGGAGCACCACAGACAGGCAAATCCCAGGCAAACTTCCAGGTGAGAAGCACCCCGCACAGGGGCATACACTCCGTCTAGGTACAGACGTTGCCTGTGAGATCAAACAGTAAGACCACGGGAATGGAAGGGGAGTATTCCATATGTGTGCCAAGGACAAATAGCTCTCTTGAATTCTCTCAATTTAGAAGAAAGCAGAAGGTGGCATTTGCAGTGAAGGCTGAGAAGGGAAGGCAGAGACTTAGAGGCTCATGCCCACCATACAGGTCGGCATCAGGAGGCCAGTAGGGACCATGGTGTTCTGAGGCAGTTCCATGGGCTCAGGAGTGAGCCAGAGGTCTGACCTGAAAAGTAACCTATCAGCTATAGGGGCAAGTTAAAGGGAAAATATTGAGTCAGAAGAGGTTACAGGAGGCTAGTATCTGAACCTAACAATGGGGGGGGGGGCTTGGGACAACATGGGAGTCAAAAAGACAGAACTAGGGAGAGGGAAGAGGAAGCAAGATGGCTCTCAGAAGCAGTGATCTTAGAAGGTGTTCAGCACTACTCCCCACTGAAAGCCTGCTCCAGAAGATATTCTGAGGGGTGAGATAAAAAATATCTCAAAGCATGTGTGGGAGGTTCTCTTAACTTGCAGGTCATGCTGAGGAGGAGTTAGAGAAAATGAGATACCAGGAAATGTGTCATCCACAAGAGGGAAGGTGAGTGGGTGGCACTGAGCAGCAAGGATGTCCCCTTGGCTCTCCAGGTGGAAGGGAGGGCAGAAATTGGCAAGAAAAGGACAAAGAGAAGATCCTAGAGAGCAAAAAATGGGATGGGGTAGAAAGACAGACATAGACAAGACCCGGGAATGACCAGCGCATCCTGTTTAAGGTGGTTCCAATTGTACAAGGTCCTTTTCTCTCTAAGATATAGAATTCCAGATCATGAGAGAATCTCAACAAGAGAGGGATGCCCAGTACAGGAAAGTCCCCATGAATGATATCAGAGGATGGCACCAAGAAAAGGTTACATGTACCATGTTTCAGGAAATGAAGTGCATGTATTCACCAAGAAATGTGAAGGACCTGTGCTATGGGATAATACTCTTGTACACTGTAAAGATTTGTCACTTGTATTAATTTAATAAAATGCTGATTGGCCAGTAGCTAGAAAGGAAGTATAGGTGGGGGGCAACCAAACTAAGAGAATTCTGGGAAGAGGAAAGGCAGGGATGCAATCACCAGCCAGATGCAGAGGAAGCAAGATGAGAACACCTACTGATAAAAGGTACCAAGCCATGTGGCTACACATAGAGGTGAATAATTATGGCTTAATTTAAGTTGTATGAGCTAGTTAATATAAGCCTGAGCTAATAGGCCAAACAATTTATAATTAATATAAGCTTCTGTGTGTCTTTGGGACTGAATGACAGTGGGACAGAAACTTCCATCTACAGACCTGATTTGTATTCCCTAACCCATGCTCCCGGGAACTGACTGCATCTCCACACATACCCAGTCTATGGGTGTGTGGAATTTTTCTAACTGACAATAAAGTACAAGAGCCAACAGGAAGTTCTGGGCATGCAAAGAATAAAACAGACCCTCAAGGGACTGGGTACTTGATCTTGTTCCCCTTCTCCCTTATTCTGCCATACAGTCAAGCAAACTAAACCTAGTCACATTAAATAACATCAGAAAGACTACCTTTCAAATAACCTAACCAACAGCCTGCTCAAATATCTGCTGGATAAAGCAGAATACTGGTGACACAATTCAATTTGTTACAATTGAAATACAGAAATTAAATTGTCCTGATTACGCAGCAGGGGAAAATGAGGCCAGTTTTCAAAGAATAAGTGTGTTTGGAGTTGGTATGTGTTTTACCAGAATGCCTGAACACAGAATGGTTACTCATCCCCTCTCAAACAAGGGACACAAGAAGTGCGGCTTGAGGCTCTGCCATCCATATACACCCATGACAACTCAGAGACAGGAAGGAGAATCATGAGGGTTAAACAGAAAAGAATTAAAGGGTGATTAGTGGGCATGCATAAGACCCTGGGTACAGCCAAAGGCACTGCAAGACGTTCATGAGTCTCTGCCTTTGTACTAAGGAAACTGGATGCTACAGAGATGGAGCAAGCTCAGAGGAGGCACAGGGGAGGCAAACACGGAAAAATCCACTGGCTCTTGCAAAGACTATCATCTACTCCTTATGTTCCTTTCTGGATCCTCTGACCATGACTAGGAAGATGAACACGCATCAGGAGGTAGGTACCTGGGTCACTGTAATGGAAATAGGAACCTACGGGAGGAGCTCAGAACACCCAGCAGCAATTGCTCTGGCCCAGCCTCCCTTGACTCTCCTAGGAGTGTCCTAGATTCTGAGTGTGAGCACTAGAGGAAGGTTCAAAGTCAAGATGAGACTAACTCAGTGACACTGTTGGATCAGCAGTAGTGTTGACTCGTTGAATCAGGAAGATACTTGTAGCCCCCTTGAAAAATGCTATGGACATTCTTGTCTCTCATTCTCACTGTGGTCTGAAACCTCTGTCTCCTCTCTAGTAGTCCAGGTACCAGGTGTTATCAGCCCCATCCTAGTACCAGCCAGCGCCCTTGCCACTGCTGTCCAGCTTATAGATTCTGGCTAAGACCCATGAGCCTTGGCTGTTTTGATGTGGGCCTAACACCATTTCTATTTCTCCTGTGTGATTCTGTGATAAACACAACTGTATGAGAATGCTGAAAAAAGATCTGAAGATCCAGTGGGGATAGGGATTGCTGATCCAGGGAGAAGAGAGCAGCCAGGCCCTCCATTAGCTCCTACCTCAGACTCCCTGTGGTTTGCAAATCCAGGGCAAACTGAAGGAGCTATAATCTACAAGGGGTGGGTGGGGGGGCCTGGTTCAGTTTAAACTTGCTCCACTCCAAGTACAAAGGCTATAATCCATGAGCAGTGTAGGTAGAGTTGGCCAGAGAGTGGGGTAAAGCCAAGGCTCACTGCAGAGATCTATAGGACCTCCCTTTTCCAGAACATTCTTCAGACTCAATGACCACTGCTAGGGACAATGTAAAGGGTGGGTCTGGAAGGCTAGAGGTGGTGGGGGCTGGGGGAAGGGCAGCGGTTCCATTGAGCTCCTCTGGGTACACAGTGTGGTGTACCAGATCAAGAACCAACTTGATTCATGTGTTTTCCCAAATTTTAAAAGCAGGGTTAGAGTCCCCAGTCTATGAAGGTGACTTTCTTTCCTCCATGTAGAAAGTGGGGCTTGATAAGCACTTGTTTTGGCAGGGTCTCCTGGCCAACCCAATGCCAACTGTCACCAGCCCAAGCGGATTGATTCATAAGCTCCACCAGCAGAAGGTCAGCTGCCTGGACACATCAGTGTGGTATTAAAAATGATACAAGCAGGATAGGAGCACAGGGGTGGGAGGAAGGAGTGAGGAGGCTCTTTAGATGACAGAAACAATAAGGAGTCCCTTCCCCTACAGGGACAGAGGGACAATTATAGAACATTGGCAGTACCATGACAGGACAGAGAGAGAGATAAGAGTCCACACCCGAGTAGAGGAACATTAAATGAAGTGAGCCATGGGCTTGGGGGCAGGGGTTACATTCATGCTTTGTTGTTGTTATTGTGGGATTTCGATTTGGGTTTAATTTTAATTGTTGACTTCCTTGCTTAATTGCTTTGACTTGCTGTCACGGGGCCTCACAGGTCCTAAGATGGCCATGAATTTTTGATCCCCTTAGCCTCTCAACTACCAGAATTACAGGCACCTGTCATTAAAGCCTATTTTATGCGGTGCTGGGGACAGAACTCATTGTGTTTGCCAAGCAGGCGCTCTACCAAATGAGCTGCACCCTCAGCCTTCCAGTCTTTTGTTAAGGGTGAGAAAAGAGAGGACAGGGGAATTCTGGGAAAGAGGGGGAGTCAAAGTAAGAGCTGCTTTCCATGCTGCCAGGCTGCTCAGCACTAGGTTCTTCATAGATAGCCCCATCCACTTCCCACTCCCCATCCTCCTCTGAAAACAAAGGCTGTTGGTGAAAGGCTGTCCGCCAAGTAGGAACAAGCATCACCTGGTCCCAAAAGTTTCACCACAGATTCCCTACACACCCACAGCAGAAACAACAGAGATACATACCTTGCCCCTTGTGGTTGACTTCTTTGGCTGCAATGACTTTGTTTATGACAGTTTGAAGGAAGTCATTCTCCCCTGCCACCCTGGGTGAGAAACGGGATGACATGTTCAGCGGCTTGTGTCGAATGGCGTCGTCCAACGCGAGCCTGGAGGGCATGGGGCAACCAAGACCACAAGAGACAAAGGGGCACAGAGACCCGTGGGTCACAGTAACAGGGGGACACAAAAGAGCATCACCACCGAGTATGAGAGAGTTGTCATGAGTCAACAAAAGACAAAGGGCAGGATAGGTGACAAGAGAGACAGGGAAAGCATCGATCAGGAAAATGGTGAACCACAGGAGAGAAGTCCAGCCAAGGAGGACGCCCCACTCCCAGGGAACACGTGCACAGAGCTCCACTCCACTGCTAATGGACAGTCGAAAGGGGCTGGTCTGAGAGTAAAGTCGCTGAGCGGCCTTGCATTCCAAAGAACACTGATGGCCATTTGTGCCACTCGGATAGTACTGAACTAGTCTAGGGCAAGGGCCGGGTGGTATGAAGAAGAAAAGAAAAAAAAAATAATAATAACCCCCAAAACATTTCCTTCGCCCCCCCCAAACAGCCTTCAAACCTAATGACAGAAGAAGCACTGCCTTTGGTTCCTCAGTATGTATTCACAAAAGGGTCTCCAATAGCTACATGTGAAGGTGACCCAGTCCCTGGACAAAAGAATTAATGGTCACCATGTCTGGATGCTGAACTCTAGAAATCACTCAAAATACAGGTTACCAGTGATCACAGGCCCAGGAGCCCATGTATGTGAGGGTGGCCAGCACAGGGAACATGCACCATGAGAAATACTGTGCAGTGCCACCAAGCACAATGGGTAAAGAGTGCAAAAACATACATCGGGTACAGAACGCCTAAAATCAATTCTAGGAACAAGGACAACGTCATCCATCACTTGAGCCAAGCAACTCAAAGGAGCTGAAAGCTGTGGTAATTTATTTCACCAAGTTAAAGAGAGACGAATGAGAGAGAGAAAGAGAAGGCACACTGTTTCCCTCCCTAAAACCAACCGTGTGAGGTGATAAATCCATTTTAATGGAGCAAAAAACGTTCTCATTAGCATGACATTTCCCAGAGAATAGTTTCCAGGCTCACTCTGCTATTAGAATCGTGCTACTGTATTTGTCGATCACTGCAGATACTAATGTGTGCAGCCATCGTCCTCTAGAGAAGCAAGGCTCACAACCGACACAACAGGTGAGTGTGCCCTCACACTGTGTGAAGTGGACTCCACTGTCTGGTAGAAAAGCGTGGTGGCAACACGCACGGCATCGAAAAGGCCAGATGAAAACCTGATCAATCGCTTCTCTGACATCTTCAACAATATCCAAAGCTAGTGTTTTGTTCTCGGTTTGGTTTCTGATGTTTTCGTTGTTTTGTTTTGTTTACCTTCAGCAGGAACAAATAAAAGACACAGAAAATCACTTAATAGGACCACTGGGTATTCCTAAACCTGTGGTCTTGATGAAACTGAAGCCTTGGGAACAGTAGGGAACTCTGTCAATTTTCACAGGAAAAAAAGAATAATAACTTGAGTATTATAATCTCACAAGGGTGTGTGTTGCTTATTACCACTATATCAGCCATGTTCCAGGATGGGAATATTCCCCTGTGTGCGAAAGAAGTTTCTGGATTCTATAGAATGCTGCTATATACTCTTGTCAGGAGTGGAATTATCCATGATAACCATTTACAGACACAGAAATGAGTACATAAACACCATCTGCGATGGTTAATGTTTACTGTTAACCTGACAGACTGTAGAGTCACTTGAGGGATAGGACTCTGGGCACACATGGGTGGGGAGGATCATCTTGACAGCTTAAACTGAGGTGAGAGACCCACCCATAACGGGAGGCACCATTCCCTGGCTGGGATCCTGGACCTGAGCATAAGCATACATTCCGATGATGGCTGTAACCTTGAATCCTGAGTTCAAAAACCCTTTCTCATTAAGTTGCCTATGTTAGGGCTTTATTTTGGTTTTTATCACAGCCACAGGAAAATAAGCCAAGACACTATCCAACATGGCAACAGCAGCCCTACATGGCAATAAACACTTGAAACAGATCGGTGTGATTGAAGGGCTGCATTTTAATTCTACTCAGCTGTAATTAATAGAAAGAGCCACATGGGGCTAGTGGTTAGCAGACCAGACAGAAAGGTAAATGGGCAGCATTTAAGCCACCAGAGACCTCTGCCTCCAATCGTGTGTAGTGAAACACGAGGTACTTAAGCCTGACTTTAGGCTACGCAATGCTAATTTAACACAGCTCTCCTCATAAAAAGACGCAAAACCTTCTTTAGAGCTGCATGAGAAAAGGTATTTTTTTTTCCTTCATGGACAGAAAAGCCACACTGCAGCCATCTTAAACAAGTGATTCTCAAGTCTGCAGAGACTGCGGGTGGTCCATCATGAAGAGTGCATGGGGCAATAGAAGCCCATACCATGTCCCCTGTCCTCCCAAGGACAGGGCTCCTTCAGACACCCATTATCAGGAGCCTCCCAGAGCTCAGCCTCCCTCGGGCAACACCTCCAAAGCAATGTTAACCTGCAAAAGTGAAATTCACCTTAAGCCTAAAAGTCTTTGAATAAAAAACAAACTGGAAAAGGAAAGAGGAAACAGGAAACTGCAGAGACCTGGAGAGACTAGCATTACCCCAAGCACTCATTCCCCCGGGAAGTCAGGCCCTGGAGGGGGCTGTCTTGGCAATCAACCTAAAGCACCCAGTTCTCCTTCCTCCCTCTTGAGCCAAGAGTGGCCCCCAATCAAGACCCACCCTCACTTCAGTCACCCTCCCCACAGATT
The DNA here is from genome assembly GCA_028555095.1 of Dicrostonyx torquatus. Lineage (NCBI taxonomy): Eukaryota > Metazoa > Chordata > Mammalia > Rodentia > Cricetidae > Dicrostonyx > Dicrostonyx torquatus. Next base: position 228,271 of record JAQHUG010000118.1, on the reverse strand, counting down.
TTAGCTTCAAATCAAAGAATAATCTCATAAATCGGCCCCAAGTGCTTTCCCCATGTTCTCTAGCCCTCTCTGAAGACGTCAGGTCAGAAGTGGACAAAGCCTTAAAAAAGAAAAAGCCAAAACTCACTCATCTGAGCAAAAAACCAAGACAGACAAATCAGCAGCCTGATTACAGGCTTTAAGGTGTTATTTCTCGCTTTACAAAAGAATTCATCATTACTTTGTTTGGTTTCTACTTAAAAAAAAAAAAAGAGCAACCTCTTGTGATGAATTTGAAAGTACTGTATTTTGAAAATTTGAATTGCTACAAGAATAAATCGATTATATAAAGAAACAGGCTCAGTGCAGAATTGTAATTCTTCTACTGATAAGGTAATTCTGGGACTACAAGATACATCAGCTCTGGGGACCATATACAAACCTTATTCCACCATCCTCACAGTTCCCAATTCCACATGCCACAGCAGTGACTACACAGGTTTCTTATTATTGTAAAATAAATGAATCCTGACTTGGGCTTAACGAATAACCTCAGTGGCAAATTATTAACTATGGAGTTTTCATGTGGTACCTGGTTAAGGACAGAATTATTCCATACTTACGGCTGGAAGGGAATAAAGTGTTGTTTATCTTCATCGTCTACTTTTCCATTTATTATGTCTGTTACGTCCATCACTGGGGAAAGGAAGGGACAGAGAGGGTTGTTTGGCTTCAGTGCCACCATGATAGTCAAAAACCAAAGGAAGAGCAGCAGACTGTATTCCACCATGAACCTTAGCATTGGTAGACTCTTCTCATATGGAAGTCTGCTATTCTGCAATGCTTGACAGATTAAGTCATCTGAACATGCTGGCCCCGGTGGGCAAGGACCTCTAACAGCACAGTTCCACTGAACAGTTTCCTCTGCCTGTTCCCCTGGGGGTCACCCTTGAGATCCACTGTCCAACACAATCTCCTGCATGAAGGAGATATTCTGCATCAATGGGCACCGGAGCAAGGGCGAGTGGGATGAGGAACTCCTTTTAAACTCATTTAAATTAATTTTAAACGGCACTTGGGGCAAGCGGATAGCATATTCACAACAGCATAACGCCGGGTGAAAGTTAATACTGTCAACTTGACAGATCTAGAATCACCTAGGAGACAAGGCTCCAGGCACACCTGTAAGAGATGAAGTAAATTCAGTCAGCTTCTGGGCATGCCTATGAGGAATTGTATTGTCTAGGTTAGGTGAATTTAGGTGGGAGACTGGCCATTCCACGGGCTGGGGTCCTTAAACTGATTAACAGAGAAAGGGAGTTGAGAACCAGCGTTCAACTGTTACTGCTCCCTGGCTGAGGATACAGTGTGAGCAGCCGCCTCACCCTCCTGCCACCTTGCCTTCCCAGTGTCATTCCCATGCCATCCACACCACGGTGGACTATATTTCCAAGCTGTAAACCAAAATAAGTACTTGCTTCCTTATGCTGCTGTTGCTTCGTTATTGGGTATTTTTTCCATAGCAATGATAAAGTAATTCAGACACAATTCAGTGATAACATAATTACAAGGTACCAGTCACCAAGAGCTGGCGTCTGAGTCAGTGGAACACTCAAATGTGACCCTCAGTTACCTGCTGGATAGTTCAAACAGAAGCACACAGACAAAAATGGTCAGACATCCCAAAGCCACAGGTCAAACACCAGCATCTCACCACCTTGGCTCCCTTGATTTCAATAACTTGCCTTCACTGGGGTGGTCCGGGCTCACCAGCATCCCTGGAAAGGCTTGGCGCGATCTCCACATTAAAAGAAATGCAAACTCTGGTGGCATTCAGGGCTTTACTCAGAACAAGTTACCATCACTCTTAACCACTCTGTGACTTTGGACAAGTACTTTGCTGTGTCCTTTCTCAACCCCACACCTGGCTAAAAGAGCGCCACAGTTCTTTCCTAGCGACTAGCTTCCCCTACTGAAGCTGTGCATAAGGTTCATTTCTATAGACCCATAGTCAATTCTGCGGCATGAATGTGAAGAATTCCCCACAGGTCCATGTACTTGATACTTGGTCCTCAAACGGTGGCACTATTTTGGAAAGTTGTAAACTCTTAAGAAATGGTGACTTCTACATCCTTAGTCATCAGGGAAATGCAACTCAAAACAACTCTGAGATACCATCTTACACCTGTCAAAATGGCTAAGATCAAAAACATTGATGAAAAGCTATGTTGGAGAAGATGTGGAGTAAGGGAAACACAACCTTGTACAACTTGTGAAAACTTGTACAACCACTTTGAAAACCAGTGTGGTGGTTTTTCAGACAACTGGGAATCAATCTATGTCAAGACACAGCAATGCTACTCTTGGGCATATACCCAAAGGATGCTCAATCATACCACAAGGACACTTGCTTGGCTATATTCATAGCAGCATTATTCATAATAGCCAGAACCAGAACCTGGAAATAACCTAGAGGTACCTCAGTTGAGAAATGGATAAAGAAAATGTAGTATATTTACACAATGGAGTATTCAGCAGTTTAAAAATAAATGATATCATGAAATTTGTAGACAAATGGATGGAATTAGAAAAACATCATCCTGAGTCCCAGAAAGACAAACAAGGTATGTACTCACTCATAGTGGATATTAGATATATAACAAAGGATAATCAGGCTACAAACCATAGCCTCGGAGAAGCTAGGTAACAAGGAGGACCCTAAGAGGGGCATGCATGGATTGCTCTAGGAAGGAGAAACACATAAGATCCTCCTGCATAAACTGGGGGAGGGGGGAGGTGGTGCGGACAGGCAGGCAGGGAAGAGAGGAAGGGATGAAGGATGAGAATATGAAGGAACAGGATGGTCGAGTTGTGGGAGGAATGGAGAGGAAGGGCAATGAAAGAGACACCTTGATAAAAGGAGTCATTATGGGTTAGGGAGAAACCTGGTGCTAGGGAAATTCCCAGGAATCCACAATGACCCCAGCTGAGACTCCTAACAGTTGTGGAGATGGTGCCTGAACTGGCCTTCTACTATAATCAGATTGGTGACTACCCTAATTGTCATCACAGAACCTACATCCAGTAACTGACAGATGCAGAGATTCACGGTCAAGCATTGGGCAGAGCTCATGGAGTTCAGTGGAAGACAGAAAGGAGGGATCATATGATGAAGGGTGAGTGGGTGGGGTCAAGATTATGATGGGAATCCACAGAGATAGCTGACCCAAGCTAGTGGAAGCTCATGGATTCTGGGCTGACAACTGGGAAGCCTGCATGGGACTCAACTAGGATCTCTGAATGTGGGTGATAATTATGTGGCTTGGTCTTTTTAGGGGATCCCTGGCAGTGGGACCAGGACTTATCCCTGAAGCATGAACTGGAATTTTGGAGCCCATTCCCTATGGTGGGATACCATTCTCAGCCTAGATACAGGTGGGAGGGACACAGTCCTGAATCAACTTGGTATGCCAGGCTTAGCTGACTTCCCATGGGAGGCCTTACCCATGAAGTGAATGGGGGATTGGGGGTGAAGAGAGAGCAAGAGGAGGGGGAGTGAGAGGGGGGGAGGGAGGAGGAACTGTGGTTGGTATGTAAAATGAATAAAAAAAAAATTTTTAAAAAAGAGAAAGAAATGGAGCCTTGTGCTGAAGTAAGTGGCCACTGGGAGTGGGTCTTGAGATTTTATAGCGTGGCCCTGCTTGCTATCTGCCTTCTTGCTTTCTGACTATGCCTCTAAGTGTGACCAGCTGCCTCCAATTTCTACTGCCATGCTACAGTGGCAGACTGTATCCTTAAACTGTCAATCAAAATAAACCCTTCCTTCCTTAGGCCACCATAGAGGGTACTTGTAGCACAACAACAAAAGTAACTATGACATGCAGAAAGCATAAAGGTCTGTAGGGCAAGAACGGCAGCACTGGCATCTCTTGTGGAGCTCAGGAAGCCACAGGGAAAACCATCACACAGTGCACTGAACTGGTGGGACTGTTGGTATAAGAACCAACACGTGTGTGCAGAGATGCAGGTGAGCACATCCCAGATAACTGGAGCACTGGCTCACAGCTGCTGTGAAGAAGGATCGACCATGATTGGGTCTTCACTTGGCAGGGTCCTCACTGCAGTCATCCAGCACTCACCTAAGGTCACACGCACATCCTCACAAGCCTGTCTTCCATAATGAAGAAACATCGAGTTTCTTGATTTTTCACTCAGCCAGCCATGTCCAGGACAGTCAGGCAGAACTCAGACCGTGCACTCATACCATATGGGTAGCTTTCCTAGTTCCCTGGAGACCCCTCTCTCTCTGTCACAGGTCATATCTCACCAGCTAACTAGTTCTTGCAGATTATCCGATTCCCTTGCTAAGCCTCCAGAGTCCTGCCCCAGAACACACTTAGGCTTAGCAAGAATGGACAGGAACACAGCAAAGAAGCAAGGCAGGAGCTGAGCAAGGCCAAAAGCACATGTGAGAAACAGCCTTTGTCCAGCTTCCTAATGAGCATACCTCCACCCATCCTAAGCCTCCTGAGAAAACCTCAAAGGCACAAGAATTTCCTCAGGGCTCATACAAGTCAAGGTATGTGCCCAGGAAGACCTCACTCCGGTCTGGATGGGTTAAGAACCTGTCCCAACATCATTTCCGTTGCTGTGATAAAATGCCCTGACAAAAAGCAACAAGGAGAAGAGAGGGTTCACTTGGCTTACAATTACATGGTTACAGTCCATGATAGCAGAGAAATCACAGTGGCAGGAGTAATCACATCAGATCCATAGTCAAGAGCAGTGACAAAATACAAAAGGTACACAGGCCTCGCTTGCATGCATGCTCGCTTGCTTCTGTCATATAGTTAAAAAAAAAACCCTGCCTAAGGAATGGTACTACCCACAGTGAGCCAGATGTTTCCTCATCAATTAAAAACTAGAACTATCCCTGTTAGACATGCCCATAGGAAAATTTGTTCTAGATAATTCTTTCCAGGTAATCTTAGGTTATGTCATGTTGACAACTGAAGCTATCCACCACAGATACCCATTGCCAAAAGAGGACATGAAACTGCCAGCCCTGGGTCTCTTTATCCTGCCAGCATGGGGTTTCCACCAGGGAGAAGGGGCATGCTGTGTTATGGACAGAGAAAGAAACCATGACCCAAAGTGTCCAGTCTGGCTGCAATCAACGTAATCATGACCAAGGGTAAGGAGACGGCAGACCAAGTAACAGTGACACAGCAAAGGGCAAGGATCCAGAGAGGAGGAGAGCAATGGAGGATCAGGAATACATCGTAAGGAGAGCAGGAGGAAAGAGGGAGAAGTAGGTTCCAAAGGAGAGGCTGTAAGATGGACCTGCAGATATAGCCACTGATGACACAACACATCAATGCAACTTGTCTGCCATTAATTGGGTACAAAACAGGATCACTGAGGACCACATATCCTCTTATTCAGCAACCAGTTAGATTGGGTACTTGGGCTCAAGAGTGCTCTACCACAAAGGTGAATACCCTGAACTCCAAGGTAAAAGGACTGTTAACAGGACTGTACATTTATAGATTGTAGGCCCTGAACCTCTAACTCTTGAACAGTATTTTACAAATGGAAGCATCCATAATACGATGTTAAGTGTTTGACCATGTAAAAGGTGCACTAACACACAACAAAGAGTGAAGCTGGTAAAAAGAAACCAAGACATGAAAAAAGTCAAAAAACAAACAAGCTAGACACAATATGACCTAATAATGGTTAGTGTTTTGCTGCTGCTGTCTTATATATCTCTGCACACAGGATAATGGCACGATCCAAGATTGATCCCCTGCCCAGGTTTTCCCACAAAAGTAGGGAGAAGTTAGAAAAAAGGAGCACCAAGAATAAAATTGAGGTACTACCCTGACTGTGTCAAATTATGAATGATTTATTTATCTTTCTCTTCCATATAATTTCCATGATTTTTCCCACCAATGCCAATCACTTTTGCATCAAATGTTTTAACAAAAAGGATCGTGATATATTATTTTCAATGAAAGACTAAAACCCGTGGGCTTAAAGGTGCATGAATGCTTTTTTCCTTTGCCAGTACCAGCTCTGTTGACACAGACGAACAGAGATTGTTCTAGAAAAAGCCTCAAAATTAAATTTGTGCACGTGGACATAAAGCTGCATATGAAGGACAGAATCCCATTACCACAAAGTCAGTCTCCCTTTTCAAGTTTGAGAAGAGGGCTATCAGATCTTCTGGCCCTAATTTAGCACATACTCTAGACTCTGGCTCTAGAGAAGTCCAGGAACAGAGAGGCTGTGACCCAACACCAAACTCCACCAAGAAAATGGAAAGCCTGTGATAGCATGGAGAAGCCATAGCAACACCAGCAAGTATCTACCCACGCTTCATCCCTCAGGACTTCACAACTCAGAACATCACAACTAAAGCTGAAAATACTAGGAAAATCCCATTTTTTAATCTCGAGAGAGAGGAGAGAGAGAGAGAGAGAGAGAGAGAGAGAGAGAGAGAGAGAGAGAGAGAGAGAGAGACTGACTGACTGACTGACTGACTCTCTGCCTCGGGCTAAATCTTTGCTCTCAGAAATCTAACAATGCCCTCACAGGAACTTATCAGCAGGATCTCCACAGTGATCTAATAACCAGAGAACCTGCAATATCCCTGGCTGAAGATGTAACTTACATTATCATGTCACAGATCTCTTTGATGGTTCTGGGGAAGAATAAAAAGCCTGAGACAAAAGAAATACAGCATTTTCCTAAAACTGCGGTGCAGGTGGGACCAAGAGAAGGAAAGTTCTGGTCACAAGCATCTCTAAAAAATGATGCTACAGAAGTTAGAGAGTGTGTTCAAGGACTCGGGGATGGTAATGCCAAGCTTCTCCCAGAAGGGAAAAAGCCTGAAAGAGCAAGTTCACCCTCAACAACCATGGATAATAAAGCCACTGGGACAGCCCACTGGAGAGCCCAACCATTCAACAAAATTCTCCAGGTTTAGGAATGGGATGGTGGACACCATTCATTTGTCAAACCCCTAGAACAGGACTGAGAAGATGACTCAATAGGTAAAGTGCTTGTCACACAAGCATGAGGGCCAGAGTGTGATCCCCGCCCCCATGTAAGTCAGACATGGTGGTGTGTGGCTGTAATACAGCCCTGGCAGGGTAGGCGTGGGAGAAAAAGACAAGAAGACACCTAGGCCCTAGGGCTCAACTAACAGATCAATGAGCTCCAGGTTCATGGAGAAACTTTGTCTCAAAACAAAAAAAAGGTATGAAGCAAGAGATTGAGAAAGACATCTATCTTTGACCTATGATGTCCACATCACACATTCACATGTACACACATGGACATGTAAACACACACATACATGCACACACACATTCACACACACATACACACAAAACCTGACAGAATGTAAACTGCAGACTCCAGGGAAGGCCACAGTATATGTTCAATGCCTGTCATAAACATGGCAATCACTGGTGATAGAGCTATGGCAGATACTGGGAGCAGGGCCAAGTGTATGGGAGCTGTTGGTTTCTTCAGCCCAATTCTTCCAATTGGGCCTACAATTTTTCTAAAAATAAGTCTATTTAGTGGAGTAAGATTCTAGTGCTGAGTTTCCTGGTAGCCAAGCCAAGCCTGTCTGTGATCACTGTCCATACAAGAATCAACACCTAGGTATCAGGAATCAAGAATTCTCCCCATATCACTATTCTATGTGTCCTACCTAACACTGTCAGCTTGGAACAGCCTAGCATCACCCGAAAAGGGTTTTTCAGTTTCCTTTACCAGGTTGTCTAAAATTAAGTCTATGTGGGATGTCTTGATTCATAATTGAAGTAGGAAGGGCTAACCCACTATGGGTGTTACCATTCTCTGAGATATATATATGAAAGCTAGCTAGCTGCTGAGCATAAGCATAAGTAAGCCAGCAAGCAGGTCCTCCACAGTTCCGGCTATGAACTTCTTGTCTTGAACTGCCCTGACGTCCCACATGACGGATTGTGATCTGAAGTGTAAGCCAAATAAACTCTCTCCTCTCCAAGTTGCTTTTGGCCACGGTGTTTTATCACAGCAACGGGATGAAACTAGAACAACATGATTCCTACAACGGGATGGAACTAGAACAACATGATTCCTACAAAGGGATGGAACTAGAACAATATGATTCCTACAAAGGGATGGAACTAGAACAACATGGTTCCTACAACGGGATGGAACTAGAACAACATGATTCCTACAATGGGATGGAACTAGAACAACATGGTTCCTACAACGGGATGGAACTAGAACAACATGGTTCCTACAACGGGATGGAACTAGAACAA